>CM035430.1:104528430-104850930 GCA_020310875.1 Ceratopteris richardii | reverse complement strand
TATATATATATATATATATATATATATATATATATATATATATGCATGTGTGTGTATGTATGTGTATCTATATGTGCGTATGCATGTGTGTGTATGTATGTGTATCTATATGTGCATATGCATGTGTTGTGTGTGTGTGTGTATGCATGTGTATGTGTATATATGTATGTAAATATGATTATGTGAGTCTATGTGTGTGTACATATGATTATGTATGTGTATGTGTATGTGAGTATGTGTATGTGTCTATGTGTGTATTCATTATATGTGCGTAACTGCATGCATGTGTATGTGTGTGTAAAAATGTGCATGTATGTGTGTGTATGTATAAATGTGAATGTATGTGTATATGTGTGTAAATGTGCATGTATGATGTATCTGTGTGTGTATGCGTGTATTTGTACCTCCCATCTCACTCTTTTCTCTCTCCCTCTCTCTCATATACATACATACATACATAAACACACATACTCATATCCACATATATATACATAAAAGCAATGCATACTATGCATTATTGCGACGATGAGTCATAAGTGTCCGCATCTCTTTTAGACACTACTTATGCAACCATCCTCTCCCAAACTTTGTCTCAAGTGAACTAAGTACATATTTTTTATCCATCTCATCATGCTCACTACAAAAATAAAAAAAAATATGTAAATAAAACATAAGATATTTATTTCAATTTATATGTAAAATTTATACTTACTTCCACTATAAGTGGACAAGGTGGAGGTAAGAGTCGCATAATGCTCGCATTCTTCTTTTAATTCCAATCCATTCCCTATGTACACAATGTTCCCCTCTGGATCTATATCATAATCTAGCCCTAAGGTGCCTATGCATGTCCTCATAGGCACCCGTGCTCTGCTATCATGATCTAGAGGTGATATAGGTGTCTTGAAAATAGATAGATATAAATAAATAAAAATATGTGTTATAGTATCATAAAAAAAAATTGTGAAAAAAAAACATACCTATGAGCAGATAGTTGTCTTTCTGCATGTGGAGCCGCAAAAGAGCCCTCCTCTGATTGCTGGGTAAGCATCTGGATCGTATAATCCAGATCATCATCAGCGATCTCTGAGTACTGATGCATGACTATCCCTAGAGTATCAGGCGGAACTCTTGCTCTCATAAGACTTTTTATGAGAGTGAGTTTCACCTTTCTCTCTCTATTAGGATCCATAATACTTGTACATATAAAACAAAATGGGTTAGAAATCAATATATATACATGTACATATGTGTGTGTGTGTGTATGTGTATGTAGGTGTATATGTGAGTGTGTGTATGCATGTAAGCATCTATGTATGCAAATGCATGTGCATTATGTATGCATGTGCATTATGTATGCATGTGTGTATGTGTGTGTGCGTATGCATGTAAGTATGTATGTATGCATATGAATATGCACTATGTATGCATATATATGCATGTATGTGTATGTGTGTGTGTACGTGTCTCTATGTGTGTGTATGTCTCTATGTGTGTGTCTATGCATATATGTGTGTATGTGTCCATGTGTGTGTATGTGTGTGTGTGTGTGTCTATGTGTGTGTCTATGTGTGTATATACGTGTGCATCTGTATATATGTGTCTATATGCATGTGTAAATGTGTGTGGATATGTGGATGTGTGTATGTGTGTGTGTAAGTGTGTATGTGTCTATGTGTGTGTCTATGTGTGTATATATGTGTGTATCTGTATATATATGTCTATATGCATGTGTATGTGTGTGTGTAAATGTGTGTGGATGTGTGTATGTGTGTGTAAGTGTGTATGTGTCTATGTGTGTGTTTATATATGTGTGTGTGTATCTCTATGTTTGTGTGTGTGTAAGTTTGTATGTGTGTGTGTAAGTGTGTCTGTGTCTGTGTGTATGCATGTGTAAGTGTGTTTGTGTATGTGTGTGTGTAAATCTGTGCGTATATGTGTGTGTATGTGTGTATATGTGTGTATGTGTCTATGTGTGTGTATGTATCTATGTGTGTGTATGTGTCTATGTGTGTATGTGTATGCATGTAAGCATGTATCTATGCATATGCATGTGCATTATGTATGCATATGTATGCATGTGTGTGTGTATGTGTGTGTATGCATGTAAGTATGTATGTATGAATATGCATATGCATTATGTATGCATGTATGTGTATGTGTGTGTATGTCTCTTTACGTGTGTGTGTATGCATATATATGTGTGTGTCTCTCTCTACATGTGTGTTTTTGTGTCTATGTGTGTATATGTATGTGTGTGTATGCATGTAAGCATGTACGTATGGATATGCATGTGCATTATGTATGCATATGTATGCATGTGTGTGTATGTGTTTGTATGTCTCTCTACATGTGTGTGTATGCATGTATGTGTATGTGTGTGTATGTCTCTCTACATGTGTGTGTATGTGTCTATGTGTGTGTGTATGTGTGTGTGTCTATGTGTGTATGTGTGTGTGTGTCTATGTGTGTATATACATGTGTATCTATATATATGTGTCTGTATGCATGTGTATGTGCATGTCTAAATGAGTTTGGATGTGTGTGTGTAAGTGTGTATGTGTCTATGAGTGTGTATATGTTTATGTGTGTGTATGTGTCTATGTGTGTGTGTATGTGTCTATGTGTGTGTATGTGTCTATGTGTGTATGTGTAATCATGTATGTATGCATATGCATGTGCATTATGTATGCATATGTATGCACATGTGTGTGTATGTGTGTGTGTGCATGTAAGTATGTATGTATGCTTATGCATATGCATTATGTGTGTATGTGTGTTGTATGTGTGTTGTATGTGTGTGTGTATGTGTGTGTGTTTGTCTATGTGTGTATGTGTGTGTAAATCTATGTGTATATGTGTGTGTATGTGTCTATGTGTGTGTATGTGTCTATGAGTGTGTATGTGTATGCGCCATGTATCTATGCATACACATGTGCATTATGTATGCATATGTATGCATATGTGTGTGTATGTGTGTGTATGCATGTAAGTATGTATGTATGCATATGTATGCATGTATGTGTATGTGTGTGTATGTCTCTCTATGTGTGTGTGTATGCATATATGTGTGTGTATGTGTGTATGTGTGTGTGTATGTCTATGTGTGTATGTGTGTGTGTATGTGTGTGTATGAATGTAAGCATGTATGCATGCATATGCATGTGCATTTTTATGCATATGTATGCATGTGTGTGTATGCATGTAAGTATGTATGTATGCATATGCATATGCATTATGTATGCATATGTATGCATGTATGTGTATGTGTGTGTATGTCTCTCTACATGTGTGTATATATGCATATATATGTGTATGTGTATGTGTGTATGCATGTGTATGTGTGTGTATGCATGTATGTATGCATATGCATGTGCATTATGTATGCATATGTATGCATGTGTGTGTATGCATTTAAGTATGTATGTATACATATGCATATGCATTATGAATGCATATGTATGCATGTATGTGTATGTGTGTGTATGTCTCTCTCTATGTGTGTGCGTATGCATATATATGTGTGTATGTGTATGTGTGTGTATGCATTTAAGCATGTATGTATGCATATGCATGTGCATTATGTATGCATATGTATGCATGCTTGTGTATATGTGTGTATGCATGTAAGTATGTATGTATGCATATGCATACGCATTATGTATGCATACATATGCATATATGTGTATGTGTGTATGTCTCTCTATGTGTGTGTGTGCATGTGTCTGTATGTGTGTGTGTATGTGTGTGTGTGTGTGTCTATTTGTGTATGTGTGTGTGTGTCTATGTGTGTATATACGTGTGTATCTATATATATGTGTCTGTATGCATGTGTATGTGTGTGTGTAAATATGTGTGGATATGTGTGTGTCTGTAAGTGTGTATGTGTCTATGTAGGTGTGTGTATATGTGTGTGTGTACGTGTATGTGTGTGTGTGTGTCTATGTGTGTTTGTGTGTGTGTCTATGTGTGTATGCATGTGTCTATGTGTGTATATATGTGTGTGTGTATGCACGTGTATGTGTGCATGTAAATTAATGTGTATATGTGTGTCTAAATCTGTGTATTTGTGTCTATGTGTGTATGTGTGTGTATCTATGTGTGTATGTGTGTCTTTGTGCATATATGTGTGTATGTGTATATATATGTGTGTATGCATGTGTATGTGTGTGTGGAAATGTGTGTGGATGTGTGTTTGTGTGTGTGTGTAAGTGTGTATGTGTCTAAGATGTATGTGTATGTCTCTATGTGTGTATGTGTGTGTCTATGTGTGTATGTGTGTGTGCATGTGTGTGTGTGTCTATGTGTATGTGTGTGTGTCTATGTGTGTATATGTGTGTGTGTATGCATATGCATGCATGTGTATGTGTGCGTGTGTGTGTGTGTGTAAATCTATGTGTGTGTGTGTGCACCTTGCTTCACGGGATGTGTGTGTGCTAGTACCGTGTCGATCTCTCTCTCTCTCTCTCTCTCTCTTTGTGACACATATTTTTAGCGTCACATAAGCGACACTGTGCATCGCTTATGCAATGACATGTCTTTTAGAAAAAAAAATAAAAAAGAGGCTTGTCGCTTATGCGATGCTAGTGTCGCATAAGCGACCAGAACCGCTTTTTCTTCAATTTGGGGGCATCTATATGCCCCCTATTTCTTGTAGTGCAAGTTGAAGCATAAACTTGATGGAACAATTGAAAGGTATAAGGCTAGGCTTGTTGCAAAGGCTTTGTGTAAAAAGGGCATGAAAACCAGGTGTGCAGGTTAAAGAAGGCATTAAATGGTTTGAAGCAAGCACCACGTGCTTGGTATGAAAAGGTACATGCCTATCTTATTACACATGGTTTTGAGAACACTCCAACTGAAAGCACCTTATATGTTAAGCGTGCTAATGATGTGCTTCTGATCATTGTGGTGTATGTTGATGACATGTTGTTCACTCGTCCTCATGAGAAGCATATTGCTGATTTCAAGGCTGATTTACATGCCTCCTTTGAGATGTCTCATTTGGGGTGTTTGCATCATTATTTGGGCATTTACTTTATGCACGTTGATGGTGGAATGGTTTTGTGTCAAACGAAATATATTGATATATTATTGCAGCATTTTGGCCTTGAAGAATGTAAACCTATTGCCACTCCTATGGAGATAGATATATGATTGAGTCTTCATGATGCTGGAGATGCATTTGATGTTGTTCTCTATCAACAGGCTGTTGGATGCTTGATTTAATTATGCATTACTTGGCCAGATATTCGATTTGCTGTCTCATAGATGAGCAGGTTTATGCATTGCATAGGTGTCAAGCATTGGCAGGTGGTTAAGTGCATCTTTTGCTACTTGAGTGGTACCCAGCTACTTGGGTTGTTTTATCCCAAGAGGGAATCTCTACCGCTAGATTTGCATGCTTTTTTTTACTTTGATTGGGTTGGTTGCTATGACACTCGTGTGTCCACTAGTGGTTTTTGCTTCATGCTTGGTAGCTCATGCATATCTTGTTTGAGCAAGAAGCAGCCTACTGTGGCCACTTCTAGTTATGAGGCTAAGTACAACTTTCATAGCGACTATTGAGTGTGTGTGGCACAGATGCCTTATGGCTGCTTTGGGTGTTGGTCAGTGTTTTGCCACCACCATCTTCACTGACAGTCAGAGCGCATTGGCAGTTTCAAGGAACCCAGTGTTCCATGCTCGGAGTAAGAACATTGAGGTGCATTATCATTATTTTAGGGAGAGGTTCTCTGCTGGAGAGATCAGCTTGACATATGTGCCCATGCAAGAGAACATTGCACACCTTTTCAGGAAGGCTCTGCCTAGGGAGAAGTTTGAAGCTTTCTGAAAAGGTTTGGGCTTACTTCCTTTTGTGGATTGATTCCACATAGCTTGGCACTTCCTGATACATGAGTGCCAGCTCCTTGTTCATCACATCCCTCCTAGGGGGATTCGTTGATATGTTTAGGTAGTGATGTATGTGAACACACTAGGACCACTGGGGTACTTTTTTCCCTCTTTAGAGTACTATAATTTTTCTTGACTCTGCATAATAGTCAACTACCATAGTATATTCGATAATTTATCTTTTCTTTACTATCCGGTTGTGCTAGGATAGCCCCTATTGACTTGAGATTGGCATCAACATGCACATGAAATGGTCCGTCTAGTCAAGTGTTGTCAGTATGGGAGCCCGGATCATTCCTATTAGACTCAAGATATGACATGTTGGAGATGGTTGAACCACACCCTAAGAGAGAGGATTAGGAATTAATCCTCAACCATGGCTTTCGGGGCAAGTGGTTAGCCCATCGTACTCCTAACAAGTAGCCCATGTGTTCAATTCCTACAATTGGTATCAAAGCCTAGGAAGTAGGCTTGGGCAAGGTGAATGGAAGGTGTGCACATCGCTTTCAAAGGTGATCCCAACAAAGATTAAAGTATCTCCCAATCCATAGGTCAGATTAAGATGTGTAAGAATTATTGTAAAGCTCTTGGAATGGCCATTCAAATGGAAGCACTAGATATAGGATCCAAGATACCTTGAATGGGTGAGAACCAAGTTCACGAGACTAAGGTTGAGAGCAAGGCAGGTTCATAGACTAGTGGCCAAGAAGTAGAAAGGCAAGGTTCAAGCTACCAAGGTTGAGAGCAAGGCAAGTTCCTAGGCAAGTGTCGAGGAAGCAGAAAGGCAAGGCTCAAGAAACCAAGTTGAGAAAAAGTCAAGTCCATATGCGAGTGGCCAAGAAGTTGAAAAGAAAGGTTCAACAGACCAAGGTTGAGAACAAGAAGGTTGAAGAGATTCTGCAAAGGTAAAGACATCAATTCAAAGGGAGATCAAGGATTGATCATTGAGGACAATGATCTATAGAAAGAGAAGAGAGTGCTAGAATCAAGATATGATAGGTAAGAGATGGTTGAAACAAACCCTAAGAGGGAGGATTAGGAAGTAATCCTCAACCATGGCTTTCGGGGCAAGTGGTTAGCCCATCATACTCCTAAATGGTAGTTCATGAGTTCAATTCCCACAAGTCACAACCTCAACTCCAAAAAGTTTTGCCCTTTAGCTTTAGACCATTAGAATGGCATACTCAAACCAGTTAGTTGAGATAGAGGTTTGATGATATCAGCATACATCTGAATGAACCTTCTATGATAGCTGGAATGCCCCAAAGATACGTGAACTTCTTAACTACGTATGGGTTGCGACATCTTCACTATTGCCATTATCTTGTCATGATCTAGAGCCATGCCATGCGCAAAAACCACATGACCTAGAAGGGTGACCTCTGTTACCAAGAAGTGACACTTATTAGGGTTTATCCTTAAATTACTTTCCCATCACTTATGAAAGATGAGTACAAGATGAGCTAGATGCTCATCAAAGCTCTCAACTAGGTATAGTGGAGAAATCATCCACAAATATTTGTAAGAATTTGAGTAGCAAGTTACCAAAAATCATTGAGATGGTTCAATTCAAGGTCATTGGAGAATTTTGGAGGCCAAAGACCATTTTGTATAAATTTAAGTTCCCCACGGTGCCACAAATGCTATCTTTTGCATAACCTTTATATGTATACCAATTTGATTGTATCTTCTGTATCCATCCATGAAACTGTACAGTGAATGCCCAACCACATCTTCCATTACTTGCTCCAAAAATGGGGTGGTACATCCATCAGGGATAGTCATCTTATTGAGAGCCTGAAAGTCAACACACACTCTCATCTTGTTTGACTATTTCTTGGGGGTGATTACTATCGATGAAAGTCAGTCAAAATGTTTGATGGGAACAATGATCCCTATTGCTTCAATTTTATCAATCTCTATTTTACCGGTTTCACATGCTTTGGGTTGAGGTGATAAATCCTTCCTTGTATGGGTTTTGCATATGGAACCAAGGGAATGGTGTGGATTTTGAGTGTTGTTTGAATGCCCACCATATCCTATAACTCCGTGTGAAAACATGCTTGAAGCTTTGCAAGAACACAATCACCTTATGCAAGAGAATATGTTTCCCTCAAATCCATGAGGCTACCATAACAAGTTTTTCTTCTCCTTGCTCTCCCAAATTTATCTCTTGTATTTTTAGAGTCATGTCAATTCCTCATGTAGTTTTACTTGTTTCATATTGTTCATTGAAGTGGGAGTCATTATAGGTGCATATTTCTTTGATTTCAATATCAAAAGTCTCTTTTTGCACCCAACCTATGGGTACTTCTTGTAGGGGAAGTCGTTTAGTTCCTCCACCTTCAACTGTTGATATAAGGTTCTAATGCTCTTCCAGGGTGATATTCACTCAATCATTGAGCTTCCTATCCTGATATTCATCCCGTTCCATGACCTTCACTTGGGATTACTCCCCAATTCTTGCCCCATTATCATATAACACAATGGAGACTCTGCTCCTATCCACTTTAAGAGGTCCTCATCTTCAAAAATACTACTCAACCTTCAAGAGTTAGGCTTGTCAAATTTTAGTTTTGCTAACGAACTAGTAGTACGTATCCGCACGTGATCTCAGTCAGTTTCCATCTACAATTGCTTTGTCCTATCCTAGTCATGTACCCACATGTAGTTCCATCCCTAGTCATGGATGATTTTTGCATGTCTGAGCCATGGTCATCCTAGTAGTAGAGGAAAGTCTCCAGATGTGAGTGGAAATCATAGGTCTATGAAATCTAAGATAAACTCAGACCCTTGTACTATTATTTCTACCATTTCAACTATTCCTACATGTTTTACCTTGCTTTCATTTGCCATGGTGATCATGAACTATGTATCTCTAGATGGTTAGAGTCCTAGTATATTCATCATTGATTCTGGTATCAAGTTGATTCCTGATCTCCCATCTATGATTACTCTTGAGATTTTGTGACTAACTATCTTCACTACTACTCAAGGACTATAATAGTCAATTACTAGAGCCTGTGTTATGAAGCAGTTACCCATACTGCTATTCATTGCAACTAGTGATCTGAGTGAAGCAACACTGTTGAGCATCTCACTTCAGAATTGAGTACTCATACACAATAGATCATACAAACTCACCTTCTAGTATGTATTCTTTAAAATCTGACTCACCGAAAAAAGAGTTGTCAATATGGTGAGCTTTGGGGTTCCATCGTTTAATTCTTATTGGGATGATTGGAAAGAGTCCTCTATCACTCTCTCTTTTTTTTGTTCCTCTTCCTGATCCTTCTACCACTCTTGCTAGACACGAGGATATCTGATCTTTGTACTTCCATTTTAAAACTTGCCAATGTTTCCTTTTCCACTTGCATACCTAATTTTTTTGCCTTAGCATGTGCCCTCTCAACTTTCACTGATTCTTGCACCAGTCAAAGCTTTAGGCTACTGTTTGACTACTGTCTCCTATTCCAATGCTTTCGAGGTGTTTTTTGTTGATGTATATTGGTAGTGATGTGTGTGAACACACTTAGGATTTTTGGGGCACCTTTTTCCCTCTTTAGGGGGTTTTCTTCTAATTCCTTGTCTATACGCCTATTGTTACTTATCTTCTGGGTTGCATTTATTCGATCAAATAATAAAAAAATACCGAATATGTTCATTTTATTCGTGGTCATCTGAATAAACATTAAAAAAAATGGAGATGGATACTTTTTCGATCAAAATGCTTTCGATCGAATAGACTTTTGATCAAAAGATTCTTGATCGAAAGATTTTTTATCAAAAAGCATTTTGATCGAAAGCGCTTTTGATTGAAAAGGGATTTCTAGCAAAAAAATATATATTTTTACATTCGATCAAAAATCTCATTCCACATACGCTTCATTGAAGTTCTAGAGAGCTTTAATCCTTCAATTTCTATCGTAGAGAGCTTCCTTAACTGTATCATTGAGGTATTGATTTAATTTTTATTTATTGTTTATTTTATTGTTTTGTTCATTGTATCATGCATATTGTATGATTCGCATACACGTCTCTTACATATGCCTAATTTTTATTTATATAATTTATTTTGTGTCTTTTAAGCATCAAGTCTATACATGTTTGACTCGCAAAAGCGTTTCTTACTTGTATACATTGATGAAAAACATTTAAAAATAGGCCACTACTGTAATCGTCTGACTTGCCACATTGATTCTTACTCTCACAATAGTATAGGAAACAACAATAGATCTATTGGGATTGTTTGAATCGCCACCTCAATTCCTACTCTCTCAATAGTATAGGGAGTGTGTAGGGACTATTGTGATTGTCTGATTCTTTGACTCTTACTCTCATAATAGTCACTTACATTCCGATGAGAATACTTAGTGTAGGTCACAAGGTGTATAGAAACTATTGGGATTGTTTGATTCTATGACTCTTACTATCACAATAGTCACTTAGATTCCGATGAGAATACTTAGTGTAGGTCATAGGGTGTATAGAAACTATTGTGATTGTCTGATTCTTTGACTCTTACTATCACAATAGTTATATACAGTTATGTGACAAAACTCATACATAGTATAGTGAATGTATATGGACTATTATTTAGTGGCCATGACTGAAAGCAGTGATGTATTCCGTATGTTGGTTGTTGAGGATAAGTTGGATGGTACTAATTACCCACTATGGGCTTATATGATGTGTCATGTATTGGTTGCAAAAGGACTGTGGAATATTGTGCAGGGTGTTGAAAAATGTCCTATTACACCTACAAACATAGTTGTTGAAGGTGATGCAGACGACGTTGAAGATGACAATATTCTTCATGTTCCTATTCGTGTTGTGGTTCTCGCTGCACCTATTGTAGAGAAAATTCATTGGGATGGTAGAGATACTCATGCACGTGCATTGATAGTTTTGTCTATCAAATGCGCCATTATTCCTCACATTTGCTCTTGCAAAACAACTAAGGATGCTTGGGATACACTTACCAATTTATACCGGGCTAGGAATGGGGCTCATGTTGCTTACCTCCAAAAACAGTTGGAGAGTGAGCACATGAATGAAGGAGATTCCATGGACAATTTTCAGACAAAGATCAAAGATTTGAAGGAACGATTGATTTCTACTGATGAAGTTTTGCTTGACAGCTCACTTGTGCAGATTGTTCTGAATGGTATTATGGATTCATATAAGAGTTTCACTTCTACTCTTTGTTTGATGATGAAAGGCAATCCAAATGCCCTAACATTTGAGGAGTTATTCTTTGCTCTATTATAGGAAGATTAATCTAGGCAAAAAAAGTCCATTATGCGTGTGGAAGATCAAGCTTTCCTGGCTAGTCAGAAGGGCAAAGCTAAATGGAACTCTTCTAGTAGTAAGTAGAAATCTGTTAATTTTGCACAATCAAAGAAGGATGACAAAGACGAGAAGAAAACAGAAAAGCAGAAATTGTTTTTCAAATACTGTAAAGGAAATGATCATGTCATAAAGAGTTGTCCAAAACCCGATGCTAAAGAGGCAAGGAAGAAAGAGGCTAGGATGGTTGTTGCAGAGGCCTCTACAACCAAAACAGAGTGTGCTAATCTTGTGCAGAATGAAGAATGGGCATTTAACAATGTTTGCAATTATGAACAATCTTCTTATGAACAGTGTATGTTTGCAGTAGACTCAAATGTTTGGTACTTTGATAGTTGGGCAACCAAACATATTACCTCTCAATGTAGTTTCTTCAGTTCACTCGGGCTTGCTTCTATAGGGAATATTGTTACATGTGTCGGCAACTCCTCTTATCCTATCATGGGATTTGGTAAGATCATTCTGACTACTGTTGATGGTAGTTCTTTTAGATTGTCGGATGCTTTATTTGTGCCAGGGATCAAGAAGAATTTGTGATAAATTTTAGCTTTAGCCAAGATTCGCTTGGGTGTGAAATGTTTTGATGAGAGATGTACAATTCATGATCTATCAAATGGTGATGTCATTATTGCTTGTTGCATTTTATGTCATGGGCTATATAAGCTCATAGACTATGGAAAATGTATGAATGATTCAGCATGTGCAGTTCATGATTCTCAGGCTTTGATAGATGCAAAGCTTCGACATGCATGATTTGGTCATTTGAATTTTGCTAGTTTGTTATTCCTGTAGAAATATGAAATGGTGTCCTCTCTGCCAAATTGGAGGCACCAGGTAAACATGTCTTTGAAGGCTGTATTTTGGGCAAAATGAAGCTTTAACCATTCCCAAAAGATGGTTCAGTTTGAGATACTAAGAAATTGCAGCTTGTTCATAGTGATGTCTATGGTCCTATGCAGACACCCTCTTTTGGAAACTATCTTTACTTCGTGACTTTAGTTGATGATTTTTCTGGGCATGCATGGGTATATCCATTGAAATCAAAGTCTAAAGTGCTCATGTGCTTCAAAAAGTTTTTGGTTTTGGCTGAAAATCTATTAGCATGTAAAATGGCCACCCTCCGTTTTGATCGGGGGGAGGATATATGTCTTTTGACTTTAATGCATTTCTGGCTGAACGTGGGATAAAACATCAATGTATAGTGCTGTATACACCTCAACAGAATGGAGTTGCTGAATGAAAGAATAGGAGATGGTGAGGTATATGGTCAAGAGTTAGGCTTTGCCACATAGTTTCTAGCTTAAGGTTTTCATGTGTGCAACACATGTACTTAACAAGTGTCCCACTAAAGCATTGCAATCTATCACTCCATATTGAGGATTGGCATGATTGCAATCCATCTGTTGCTCATCTGCATGTTTTTGGTTGTCTAGCATATGCATTAGTGCCTGAATAACAATGCACGAAATTGGATGATAAAGTAGTGAAATGTATTTTTGTTGGGTATAGTCATGAAAGCAAAGGCTATCGTTTGTATCATCCATAGACTAAACACATTCTGGTTAGCCATGATGTTGATTTTGTGGAAGATACTATTCAACCATTACTTTCATGCATTAATGAGGCATCAATCAGCTTCAAAGACATGATGGCACTTTCTTTCCTCTTTTTACAAGTGGATAGTCTAGTGTTGGTCCTAATGAGGTAACTTTTCAACCTTTACAAGTTTCATGTGATGATGGAGATCATTCCATTTCTGATGCAAATTTACATGATGCACTTGTTAATGAGATAACTGATATTGACGAGGCAAAAACTATGCCAAAATGGTAGGTGCCGACTTTGCACGACAGCAAATTAGATGCATCTCTATCATATCGTACTTGTTCTGGCTCTCATAGTGCTTCTTTTGCATCAGATTGCTATGTTATGGCTGCCTCTAGTCTCTATGATGAGAATGAGCTTGTTTTGTTTGATGATGTAAAAAACTCAAAAAATTGGATGGGTGCTATACAATCTGAATATGATGCTATAATGAAGAATGGTACCTGGTCTTTCTGTGACTTGCCTCTTGGATAGAAGGACATTGCCATTAAGTGGGTATACAAGTTGAATCATAAGCCTGATGGAACAATTGATAGGTATAAGACTAGACTTGTTGCAAAGGGTTATGCTTAGGAAAGAGGCATTGATTTTGATGAGACCTTTGCTCCTACATGCCGAATGACTACTGTTCGTAGCATCTGTGCACTTGCAACTCATCATGGTTGGAATGTACATCAGTTGGACATTAAAACTACATTTTTGAATGGTGACTTGCATGAAGAAATCTATGTTTTTTAGCCCTATAGCTTCGTGAAAAAAGGGCATGAAAACCAAGTGTGCAAGTTGAAAAAGGCATTATATGGTTTGAAGGAAGCACCATGTACCTAGTATGAAAAGATACATGCCTATGTGATTGTGCATGGTTTTGAGAAAAGTCCAACTGAGAGCACCTTATATGTTAAGCGTGAAAATGATGTGCTTCTGATCATTGTTATGTATGTTGATGACATGCTGCTCACTTGTCCTCATGAGAAGCATATTTCTTATTTTAAGGCTGATTTGCATGCCTCATTTGAGATGTCAGATTTTGGGCATTCACATCATTATTCAGGCATTCAGTTTATGCAAGTTGATGGCAGAATAGCTTTGTGTCAAACCAAATATATTGACACATTATTGTGGCATTTTGTCCTTGAGGACCACAAACCTATTGCCACTCCTATGGAGATAGGTTTATGCTTGAGTCTTCATGATGTTCGAGATGCATTTGATGTTTTCCTCTATCAACAAGCTATTGGATGCTTGATTTACTTATGCATTAGTCGGCCAGATTATTAGTCTGCTATCTCAGCGATGAGTAGGTTTATGCATTGCCCAGGTGTCTAGCATTGGCAGGCGGTTAAGTGCATCTTTTGCTACTTGAGTGGTACCCAGTTACTTGGATTGATTTATGCCAAGTTGGGATCACTACTGCCAGATTTACATGCTTTTTTTGACTCTGACTGGGCTAGTTTCTATGACACACGTGTGTCCACCAATGGTTTTTGCTTCATGATTGGTAGCTCATGTATATCTTGGTTGAGCAAGAAGCAGCCTAATGTGGCCACTTCCAGTTGTGAGGTTGAGTATAGGACAGATTTCAAAGTGACTATTGAGTGTGTGTGGGCCAGATGCCTTATGGCTGATTTGGGTGTTTGCCAATCTTCTACCACTACCATCTTCACTGACACTAAGAGCACATTGGTAGTTGTGAGAAACCCTGTGTTCCATGCTCATACTGAACGCATTGAGGTGCACTATCATTATGTTAGGGAGAGGTTCTCTGCTAGAGAGATCAGTTTGGCATATGTGCCCACACAAGAGAACATTGCAAACCTTTTCACAAAGGCTCTATCTAGGGAGAATTTTGAAGCTTTCCGCAAAGCTTTTGGATTACTTCCTTTTTTGGACTGATTCCACATAGCTTGGCACTTCCTTATACATGAGTGCCAGATCCTTGTTCGCCACATGACTCCTAGGGAGGATTTGTTGATATATTTAGGTAGTGATGTGTGTGAACACACTAGGATTGCCAGGGCACTTTTTCCCCTCTTTAGGAGGGTTTTCCCCCAGCTTGTATATACGCTTAAAACCCTAATAGGTTATTGATCTTAGTACATTCTAGTGGTAATACATTCAGTATTGCGGGTTGTGGTCCAAGCTTCTTCTTCTTTCTTGTGCTCTCGCATGCTTCCGTAGACCTCAAACTCCAACACTACGCACATATGGATTCATTGGGCCTTAGAGGGATTCCCATAGTATGCCCAAGGCAAGGAATACTATTTATTAGTGGAAATGTTAGATAACAAGTAGAGAGACTAGTTGTCTACTTTTCAACATCTAATATTTCACACACCTAGCATACCCTACTCTTACTATTTGGAATCATAGATTTTGATTCCTAGGTTTATAGCTCCTTCTTGATCATTGAGGACAATGATCTTTAGAAGGTGGACAGAGTGTTATATTCCAGAGATGTACATGCTTGGAGGAACGAGAAGTTCCTTGCTCGGGGGACAACCAAGGCCAAAAGCCAGAGAGTTCATACGAGGTACCTACTCATGATGGTCAGATGAGTAGAGGGACCTTAGAGAGAACTCTAGATGGTGACTAGGAAAGGGCTATAAATAGGTTGGGAGGTGAGTCCCAGGCATGTCATTCTCCACTTCTCACACAATCCACAAAAGGAAGTAATCCCAAAGCTTTGCGGAAAGCTTCAAACTTCTCCCTAGGCAAAGCTTTGTGATAAGGTTTACAACATTCTCCTATGTGGGCACATATGCCAAACTAATATGTCTAGCAAAGAACCTCTCCTTGACATAATGATTGTGCACCTCAATGTGCTTTGTGTGAGCATGGAACACACGGTTCCTCGCAATTGGCAATGCACTCTAACTATCAATGAAAATGGTTGTGACAAAAGGCTAACTGACACCCAAATAAGCCAAACAGCATATGAGCCACACACACTCAAAAGTTTCTATGAAAGTTGCCCTATACTCAACCTCACAACTAGAACTGGCCATAGTAGGCTTCTTCTTACTCAACTACGATATGCATGAGCTACCAAGCATGAAGCAAAAACCACTAGTGGACACATGAGTGTCATAGTAACGAGCCCGGTTAGAGTCAAGAAAAGCATGTAAATCTGGCAGTAGTGATCCCCTCTTGGGATAAAACAATCCAAGTAGCTGCGTACCACTGAAGTAGCAAAAGATGTGCTTAACCACCTACCACCAATGCTTGAAACCTAGGCAATGCATAAAATTGCGCATATGGGAGACAAGAGACTGAATATCAAGCTAAGTCATGCATAAGTAGATCAAGCATCCAACAATCTACTGATAAAAGAAACTTCAAATGCATCTCCAACATCATGAAGACTAAACTGTAATCCTGTTTCGATAGGAGTGGCAATGGATCTGTAGTCTTCAAGGGCAAAACACTACAATAATGTGTCAATATATTTTGTTTGAAATAGAGCTATTTCCCCATCAAATTGCATGACCTAAATGCCCAAATAATGATGCAAATACCCCAAATCTGACATTTCAAAATAGGCATGCAAATTAGCTTTAAATTCAGAATATGCTTCTCATTAGGATGAATGAGCATCATGTTATCGACATGCACAACAATGGTCGGAAATACATCATCTACATGCTTAACATTTAAGATGCTCTCAACATTAGGAGAAAAAGTGAGCCCTCTTTGGGCCTTGTAAGGATCCCTAATTTTTAGGGATTAAATTTGATAATCTCAGATTAAAGGGCACGTTTCAAAACCACTAGTGGTTTGTCCATTAAAAAATCATATTAAATCTCGTAGATCTAAAGGCTTAAAGGAAGAGTTTATTGGCCATTGGATTCAAAATATGAATGGTTGCAATTACTTCAAACTGCACCAAAGATATGTTCAAGATTCTCACATGGGAACTTTTAGAGCACAATAGTGAGAGAGTGTGTGGGAGCACAGTAGTGAGCACAGAAGAGAGAGGTGATGATGCGGGACAATTTTGGCCTTAGATCGCATTAGATCGGATTGTTCTCTGCAATTTCAGCTGATCCATTTGCGTGGTCAATCATGGACATCCGATGCAAACTAAAATCCAATGGCCATGGTTTAAAGGCGCCTTCAAGTTTTATGGATTGTGTTTGAGCCTTTGGATCTTTCCTAGATCGAATGGCTTAGAACTATAGCCACCACTTTTTGGACTATTTGAATTAGAACCATTCGATGGAGAGCTCCATCAGATGGATGCCATTGTTGAGAGCATTTGGATCAGATATTCAATAACTACCGTAAGATCTATCTATGATCCAAGGGCCTATAATAAGAGTTTCCTTGATTTTACAAATTCATGCCATCCGTTAGATCTTCTAGATCATCAAAGGTTACAATTTAATCTTGTGATGTAAGAAACCACTATCCTCAAGAAACCCACGAGTTCATGGTAGTTTTCTAAGCTTTGACTACAAGGAAGCAAGGAAAGCCTAGTCCTAGACTAGGGGATTAAGGGACTAGACTCTGGCCATCGCCCTCTTCTCATTGGTGGATCACTAATCAATTCTTAATCTAAAAGGCCCAATGAGAGTTCATTTTTCTGTGCTTCATCAAAAGAAACAGGTTCATTCTCATCACAAACACTAGAGGTAGCCATAACATAGCAATCAGATGCAGATGTACTATGAGAGCTTGAACGAGTATTATATGATAGAGACGCATGTAATTTGCTATCTTGCAAAGTTTGCACTAGCCATTTAGACATAGTTTTTACCTTCTCTATATCAACCCTCTAATCAACAAGTGCATCATGTAAATTTATATAAAAAATGGAATGATCTACATCATCATGTGGAGCCTGTAAAGGTTGAGAAATTGCCTCAATTGAACTAGCACTTCACTATCCACTTGTAGAAAGAAGAAGTAAAATGTCATACACATCTTTGGAGCTAGCTCATGTCTCCTTAGTACATGAAAGTAATGGCTTAATTGCATCCCAGAAAAACAACATTATGGCTAACCAAAATGCGTTTAGTACGTATATGATACAAACAATAGCCTTTGATTTCAGAACTGTACCCCAGAAAAATACATTTCACTCCTTTATCATTCAATTTCTAGTGTTATTGTTCAAGCATTAATGCATATGCCAAACAACAAAATACACACAAATGAGCAACATATGGCTTGTGACCATGCCAAGCCTCAAATGGAGGGATAGACTACAGTGCTTTGGTGGGACACCTCTTAAGTACATATGCTACACACATAACATCATCAAGCTAGAAGGTATTTGGTAAAGCCTTAATTTTGACCATACACCTCATCATCTCCATGAGAGATATGTTCTTTCTTTCTGCAACTCCATTCTATTAAGGTTTATACGACACTATACACTAATGTTTTATCCCACACTAAGCCAGAAATGCATTAAAATCAAAAGACATATATTCCCCTCTCGATCAAAATGGAGGGTGCCCAATTTACATGCTAACTGATTTTCAGCCATAACTAGAAACTGTTTGAAGTACATAAATACCTCAGACTTTTCTTTCAATGGATACACCCATGGATGCCTCGAAAAACCATCAATGAAAGTTAACGGTAGTTCCCAAAAGAAGGTGTGTGCATAGGACCACACACATCACTATGAACAAGCTACATTTTATAAGCAACTCTAACTGAACTATCTTTGGGGAATGAGGAACACTGCATTTTGCCCAAATTCACAAACATGTCTACAAGGTGCCTCAAGTTTGGGCAGAGAGGACACATAGCAAACTAGCATAATTTAGATGACCGAGCGTGCATGCCAAAGCTTTGTATCTTAGATAGCTAAGAATCTTGTACTGCACATGTTGAACCATTCATAGATTTTTCATAGTCGATGAGCTTATACAACCCATGAAATAAAATGCAAGAACCAATATCAAGATATCCATTTGACAGATCATGAATTGTACATTTTTCATTAAAAATTTTGACAACCAAGCTAATCTTAGCTAATGTGAAAACTAATAACAGATCTCTCTTGATCCTTGGCACAAACAAAGCATCTAACAATGTGAAAGAACTACCATCAATAGTAATTAGAATGATCCTACCAACTCCCATTACAAGATAAGAGGAGTTGTTAGTGCATGTGGTAGTATTCTTTGTAGGGGCAGGATTAAGTGAACTAAAGAAGCTCTGTTGAGATGTAATATGTTTGGTTGCCCCAATATCAACATACCAAACATCTGAGTCTATTATACACATACAATACTCAGGATAAGATTGATCATAGCTTCAAACAGTGGTTAAATCCCATTTTTCATTTTACACAAGATTAGCACACTCTATTTTAGGTGTAGAGGCCTCTACACCAACCCTTCCAACCTCTTTCTTCTTTGCCTCTTTCGTAGCCAGTTTTGGATAGCTTTGTATGACATGATTATTTCCTTTACAATATTTGCAAAATTACTTATGCAACCTCAACAAATTTTTGCTTACTTGTAGATGAGCTCTATTTAACTTTTCCCTTATGACTAGCTAAAATTTTAAGGCATTTGGATTGCATTTCATCATCAATCGAAGAGTAGAAAAAAAGCTTTGATATGAGTTTGGAAGACCATTAAGAACATTCTAGAAAAGTGAACTATCTGGTAAGAATTTGTCAAGAGAAATCAACTACTCCTTCAAATCTTTGATCTTTGTCAAAGACTATCCATGGAATCTCCTTCATTCATGTGCTCACTCTCCAACCGTTTTTGGAGGTAAGAAACACGATCCTCATTTCTTGCCTAGTACAAAGTGGTGAGTGTATCCAAGCATCCTTTGTTGTTTTGGAAGAGCAAATTTGGAGGATAATGGCATGTTTGATAGACAAAGGTATCAATGCATATGCTTAAGAATCTCTTCCATCCCAACAAAGTTGCTCTATAGTAGGTGCAGTAGGAACCACAACACAAACATGATTTTGAAGATTTTTGTCTTGAATGTCATTTGCATCACCATCGATAACTCTATTTGCAGGTGTAATAGAATTGTTTTCAATACCTTGCATAATATTGCACCTTTATAGGAAACATTGACCCTTTTATCCATGCTTGATTTATATGGACCAATCAAATTCATTTATATTTCCTTTACAAACAAACACAAGTGTGTATTCTACACAATCTTTCACACATGCATTGGAGAGTAAAAAAGTGTCAAAATTTGAAACCATTTCTTGCTCCTTGTTCTTCTTTATTTCCATTATTTTTTTATGGTTGAACCCTTGCAAGTACGTTCATGTGTCTTCCTTTGCTTTGAAAACTCCATTTTCTTCCTTAATTTTTTTCTTTTCTTCACTTCATGTAGACCAATGGTTTAGCATCTTAATGATTGAGAAATCCATATAAAGCTTTGCATACTTTATCTTCATGTGTTGCTGAAAGCGCATGACCACAATCACTATTATGTCATTCCTCCACTATGCACTTCCTCTAGAAGTGCCAACAATGGTCAAAATCTTATAACATGGAAGATTAGAAGTGATGATCTTTCCTCATGAATGCAAGATCAAATTGTGCATGGGTAAAAACAAATTACGTGCCTTCATGCAAGGCCATGGAATGAAGCCCTATCATTTTCATACTCTCTAAATGCATGAACAAAGTTATGGTGAATCATAAGTACTTGATTGATTCTGAAGTGATTCTTTGATGAAGAGGATTAACACACATAATGTTCTCACAATTTATTTCGTTCCTTAAATTTTTTAGTGAAAATGGATTAGTGAATTTTCAACACATGTGTCTTTATGCAAGGCATTGTAGTGTTGCCCTTGGCTTGTCTACTTTAAGTACAATTTTATACATACATGGTGCAAAAAAAAGATACTTTGGAAATTCCAAGTGGTGCATTGATGATGAGACATAGTCTTGTCATTTTAATAGTCCAATGGGTGGAAATCATTCAAACATACCCTCACATTCACGTATGTGCAAATGAGTGATTGTGCATAGGTTGAACCTTAGTGTCTATATGCAAGCCATGGATAGTATATGGCTCTATATAATGAAACTTTAGATGCCACTACAACATATGAGGGGCATACCGACGCTACATATATGGACGGTCATAGTCGGCGTCGGTATAGCCCTCAGAAAATTTGACTAAGAGATATCGACGGTCAAGTGACCGTCGGTATGACCGTTTTAAACGGATCGTCGGTGTGGCCCACAGCCGCCGATATAAGCGTCGGTATATGCGTCGGTATGAGCGTCGGTATAAGCGTCGGTAATTTACTGGCATCTACCGACCCGTATACCGACGTCCATACCGGCGCCTATACCGGCGACGAATTTTTAAACATACCACGAACCCGAGAGCAAAACTTCACATTTCTGCGCGTGTTTGAGTACTGTCGGTCTACTGTTGAACTTGCGCGTGCGAACCTGCATCGTCTTGTGCACACACACGCACACGGATCTCTCTCTCTACACACACACACTCTCTCTCGGCTTAGCTCTCACATCTTGGTAAGTGCTGCGCGTACTGTTAGCATTTGTGTTTCTCTATGCTTTAGGGTTTCTAATTTCTCTTTTTGTTGATTTTGCAGAAGTTTGTTGGCATCGATTGTTTGGAATTGGACGAGAGACGACCTACATTACACTTTGATGACAACGATTCAAAGAGAGACATACTTGTAAGTGATTCTTTTATTCGCTATTGATAGAGAGAGAAGGAGAGAGAGAGAGAGAGAGAGAGAGAGAGAGAGAGAAGAGAAAGGAAGATACACATTAATTTACACATGCATACATACACACATACATGTACACACATGCATGCTTACATACACACACCTATACACACATGCATGCTTACATACACACACACATATACACATATGCATGCATACACACACACACACATAAATTTACACACATGCATACATACACACACATGCATACACACATACATACACACACATATATACACATATGCATACATACACATACACACACACACATATACACACATACATACACACACGCATATATACACACATATACACACACATATACACACATGCATGCATACATACACACACATATACCGGCATGCATGCATACACACATATATACACACATGCATACATACACACATATACACACATGCATGTATACATACACACACATGTATACACATGCATACACATACACATACACACACACACATATACACACATACATACACACACGCATATATACACACATATACACACACATATACACACATGCATGCATACATACACACACATATACCGGCATGCATGCATACACACATATATACACACATGCATACATACACACATATACACACATGCATGTATACATACACACACATGTATACACATGCATACACATACACATACACACACATACACATACATGCATGCATACATACACACACGTACACACACATGCACACATGCATGCCTACATACACACACATACACATACACACACATGTATACACATGTATACATACACACACACACATGTACACATGCATACATACACACACATATATACACACATGCATACATACACACATATAATCCTATTTTTATTTTGAAGTTTTTGTTTTACATCAAATATATAAAAATAGGATTAGGGTTTTAGGGTTAAATATTTAAGATTAGGGTTTTAGGGTTTTAAATAGGATTAGGGTTTTAGGGTTAAATATTTAAGATTAGGGTTTTAGGATTTTAGGTCTAGATATTTAAGATTAGGGTTTTAGAGCTTAGTATTTCAGATTTAAGTCTAAGTCTTTCTAATTAGGGTTTTAGGATTCTAATCCGTAGATAACATATATACACAAACACACATATACATATAATACATACATACATGTAGATACACATGCATACAAAAATATACATATTTTAGATTTAAATCTTTAAGATTATGGTTTTAGGGTTATAACACCTACATAACATATATGCACACATACACATACACATCTAATACATATATACATGTATATACACATGTATACAAAAATATACATATTTTAGGTCTAGATATTTAAGATTAGGATTTTAGGGTTTAGTATTTCATATTTAAATCTAAGTCTTTCTGATTAGGGTTTTAGGATTTTAATACGTAGATAACATATATACACAAACACACATACATATAATACATACATACATGTAGATACACATGCATACAAAAATATACATATTTTAGATTTAAATCTTTAAGATTAGGGTTTTAGGGTTATAACACCTACATAACATATATGCACACATACACATACACATGTAATACATATATACATGTATATACACATGTATACAGAAATATACATATTTTAGGTCTAGATATTTAAGATTAGGGTTTTAGGGTTTAGTATTTCAGATTTAAGTCTAAGTCTTTCTGATTAGGGTTTTAGGATTTTAATACGTAGATAACATATATACACAAGCACACATATACAGATAATACATACATACATGTAGATACACATGCATACAAAAATATACATATTTTAGATTTAAATCTTTAAGATTAGGGTTTTAGGGTTATAACACCTACATAAGAATTTTAAGATTAGGGAATATATATAATAAATATATAAAATTAAATATATAAGAATAGGATTACGTAAGGAAAAAAAATCTGAATATATAAATAAATATATATATATAATAAGCTAATTATATACATAAATAGATATAAAAAGAGCTAGTGTTTTAAATAATTTAATTAAATATTTATAATTAAATATATAAAATTAAATATATAAAAATAGGATTACGTAAGGAAAAAAAATCTGAATATATAAATAAATATATATATAAAATAACATCTAGAATTTAAGATTAGGATTTTAATTAAATATATATAATTAAATATATAAAATTAAATATATAAAAATAGGATTACGTAAGGAAAAAAAATCTGAATATATAAATAAATATATATATATATATATATATATATAAAATAAGATAATTATATACATAAATAAATATAAAAAGAACTAGTGTTTTAAATAATTTAATTAAATATATATAATTAAATATATAAAATTAAATATATAAAAATAGGATTACGTAAGGAAAAAAAATGTGAATATATAAATAAATATATATATAATATAAGATAATTATATACATAAATAAATATAAAAAGAACTAGTGTTTTAAATAATTTTAATTAAATATATATAATTAAATATATAAAATTAAATATATAGAAATAGGATTACGTAAGGAAAAAAAATCTGAATATATGAATAAATATATATATAAAATAAGATAATTATATACATAAATAAATATAAAAAGAACTAGTGTTTTGAATAATTTAATTAAATATTTATAATTAAATATATAAAAATAGGATTACGTAAGAGAAAAAATCTGAATATATAAATAAATATATATATAAAATAAGATAATTATATACATAAATAAATATATAAAAAACTAGTGTTTTAAATTATTTAATTAAATATATATAATTAAATATAATTAAGTAAAGAAAAAATTCTGAATATATAAATAAATATATAAATACACAAACACACATACTTATATACCTATCTATATTCACATATATATACATATACACATATATATACACATGCATACATATATATACATGTTTTAGTTCTAGGTCATTTGGATTAGGGTTTTAGGGTTTTAACACGTACATAACATATATACACACATACACATACACATATAATACATATATACATGTATATACACATGTGTATAGAAATATACATAATTTAGGTCTAGATCTTTAAAATTAGGGTTTTAGGGTTTAGGCATACATATAACTTAATTAAGAGGAAAAAAAATCTGAATAAATAAATAAATATATATATAAAATAGGATCAATCAAGAAAAAATCTGAATATATAGATAAAATAGGATAGCTATATAGATTAGGGTTTTAAAATTAGGATTTTAAGTTTTTTAGGTATTTAAGTATTTAGGTCTTTAAGAGTTAGATTTTTAGGTTTAATAAACAAACAATGTTCTAAAATGTTCTAAAATGTCCATATTGTAGCAGATGGCTTCTTTGGATCCTGAAGAGAGAACGGCATGTCCTTGCACATAGTGCAAGTATCAAATTTATCAGAAACGACAAATTTGTACTGCACATGTTAGAGAGTATGGATCCTTTGATAGGAGTCGACTGGAAAACCTACGCTATCATTCGCATGGTCCCCCAGGTGAGCAGATGGACCCAAACGACATTGCACCGGTAACATCTCGTGGACAAAAGAGAGCAAAAAAGGACTTAGACGTAGAAGCAAGCACTAATAATATTACACAGAATGAACATATGGAAGAGATGCTTGAAGCATTTTATGAGATGGACGAAGATCATGATGGTGAAGAAGGTATCGACGAGAGTTTCATGGACACAACAGAAATTCCACGATCAGAAGTTGATGAAGAATATGAAAACATGCAAAGATTAGCTCGTTTACCACTTTACAATAGAGCAAAGATATCTGTACTACGTGCTTCACTCGCGATGCTCAATCTGCAATCCATTTATGGATGGTCAGATAGTAGTGTCACTGAATTGTTCAGGTAAGTGGAGAATAAATTGGCTTTCATTGTTGTATCACAATAACTTCATTTACTAATATCATTTTAATTGCTTATTGCAGGCTTCTTAAAGATCAAATTTTGCCAGAGGGCAATGACATGCCTCCAACACGTGGAGATGCGAAAAAACTTTTACAGTCCATTGGAATGGATTATACGAAAATTCATGCTTGTCCGAATGATTGCATTCTCTTTCTGAATGAGTATGAGCATCTCCACGTATATCCAAAGTGTGGAGCAAATAGATTTAGAGAAGATGTTATAGGGGAAGCAATCCCCGCAAAGCTTCTTCGCCACTTTCCTATCATTCCACGAATTAAGAACATGTTTAGATGCAAATCTATAGCTGAGTTAATATCATGGCATACAAAGAGCAGGTCTACAGATAATGTAATGCGAGTGCGAGCTGACTCTGATGCTTGGAAGCACATAGATAGTAAGTGGCCAGAGTTTGCTAGTAAGCCTCGGTCCATACGTCTAGGCCTAGCTATGGATGGAGTGAATCCATTTGGATTACGCAGTCCTTCATGGAGCACATGGCCTGTATATTTGGTCAATTATAATATCCCACCATGGTTGGCCACAAAGAAAGGTCATTTATTATTAGCTCTTATTATGCCAGGTAAGTATAAGGTAAAAAACATGGATGTATATCTTGCACCACTTGTGGAAGAACTGCGCATTTTATGGGATGGGATCACTGTGCATGACATGTCTCAACCTATAAGAAGACGAGACGTGCGAGTGCAAGGCATACTTATGTGGACAATGCATGATTGGCCTGGTTATGGTAAATGTTCAGGTTTATCGATTTTGGGTTACCATGCTTGTCCTTTATGTGGACCACGACTCGAAGCACGCTATTCCAAAGCACTACGTAAAACTGTCTATGAAGGACATCATAGATAAAACTCCTAGGAGATCAGACACAGGGCCCTCTTTTGTAGAGTCCCTTGGTCAGGTCACAACATGATAGCCCACTAGGGTGTTTTTCAATGTAGAGCACCTTCTTTTTTTCTCCAAAGATGGCCAGCATTCCTCAGCTCATAGTCCTGTTCTCCATTGTGAAAAAAATACTATAACAATCGACGTTTTCAAATTATTTTTTCTAGCTTAATGCATGTTTTGCTCCGAACAAGGGTTGTGTGTACACGGTGTAATAATGGAAGTAAGATGGTACAAAGTAATCACTGTACATATGATGGGATGGAAGATACCGCCTCCAATCCACATTGATAGAAGTTAAGTGCTATCAACAAACATCTCTCTATCGCAAAATACATGCACTCGTGCATACACTCCGCCAAATGGAAGCCTATTAGTGCACAAAAAACATTAGTTTATTCGGCTAACATACTCCCCTCTTTTTGTATGTGAAGTCATTCCTGATGAGTGATATGTGTCACTTCTGTGTACCTATAAAAGAAACATAGGTATCATATGCACAAAAAATGGATCCAATCCACTTTACCTTTGTGGATCTCTGTTCCCCTCTTCGAGTAATTGGAGGGAATTTCGCTTACAACAAGAAATCTGTTACTCAAGAAAAAATATTAGCAATACCAAGAAACATCAATCCAAAGTATATGCCAAAAACACATCCATGATGATGCAAATGAATATGGGATAATGCACACATACTTCTATTGCACTTTTCCATTTTATCCTACTATAGATCTCTTTGATTTTCGTATTCAGCTACCTCATGATTCATATATTTTTGTTTCCTAGATTTTGTATATTTCTCATGTTTACCATTCCCTTTTTCACCTGAAATTTCTTCTCTCACTTTCTTTTTCTTTGCTCTGCACTCCCTTGTTTTCATTAAAAAAAATCCACATTTTCCATTTCTGATAGTCTATTTACTTTCTCAAAGATGTTTTGACCCTGCATGCAGATTGGCAAGAACCTCTCAAGTCTA
Organism: Ceratopteris richardii; assembly: GCA_020310875.1. Lineage (NCBI taxonomy): Eukaryota > Viridiplantae > Streptophyta > Polypodiopsida > Polypodiales > Pteridaceae > Ceratopteris > Ceratopteris richardii. Next base: position 104,823,574 of record CM035430.1, on the reverse strand, counting down.
ACCTTGGTATACCTCCACAAAACTATTTGTCATCGATGTGATTCAAGACTTCGTAAGTCATTGCACAATGTAAGAGCCAAAGTGCACACTCCCAAAAGGCTTGCAAACAAACAAGATAACTAGCACACTTAGATCTATCAAGTCAAAATCTTCTATAGACATGTAGCGAACTACATTTCAGCCAAGCTTGAGCTTCAATTTGACATGCTTCATCAAGAGTCCACATCAGCCCATATCCCCACAACACATAAACATTCCCATCTAGGCATCATGCCCTCTCCTCTCTTCTATCCCCCTCGAGAGAGGAATTTTTTTCCTTTTTTTTCTTTCCATTTATTTTTTTATTTTTTTACACAAGCCGGCCTATGGCAAAGATGGGTGCAACTCATCGCCTTGGCCACCCATCGAGGTTGTTTCACCCATCTACCAACCCAACGTAGCGCATAGCACTAGCCCTATGCAAAACCAAGGTCAGCTCGTGGCTTCGACCACCTAGCCAAAGTGAATCCACTTGCCTATTGGCCCACATAGGCATATATCAACAAATAGGTTGGGCCTACAATGAAACTAGCATTAGCTCATGGCCTTGATCACCCGATCAAGGTTGTCACCTTCCTACTAGCCCATCGGAGCACACCGACAACACACACATATACCCAATTATTTCTCTTTTTTCGATTCCAAAGTCTCGAGAATTAAGAGGTAGAAGAAAGGGCTTTAATTCCCAACCATCTCAACACATCACATACATAGATATAACCCCTGTGGACATGCTGATGAAACATATTGTCTCTCTGCCACTACTCAAGCTGAAAATTTAGCCACTACACTCTATATTCAACTCTTTCTCCTAAGACCCCACATACTAATTAGTTCATTGATTTTCAACCTCAAAAAGTTTCACTTGATCCCCTATGTTTGGAACACAACTCAATTCCTCTATCCTCACATCTCAAACTCGCAATTCCAATGAAGAAAACCCTAGTAAGACCTAAGCTATTCTTGCCAATGGCATAACTAGTCATGCACATATGAAAGAACACCCATACGATGGAGCACATTCTCTTGATAGAGTCAATCATTTACCCATCCATCAGCTTGGTATTACTAAGGACTGAGAACATGAATTATTCTTCTTAACTTTGTCTCTAATCATTCCTTAAATTCCATGATCATTTCATATCATTCGAAGACACTAGTGAATCCTCTATTTCCTTTCTCCTCTCTACAATTTTTTCACTTATGCTTTCCAATTCTTAAACTCTTTACTACATAAAATAGCTTTCCCCTCCACTTGTATTCTTTCCCATTCTTCTCTCTCACTTACTCTCAAATCTTTGACTCTCATCTCATCATCACCCCTTCCTTTTCTTTTCCTTTCATCCTTTCCATCAACTTCCTCATTCATCCCTCCCAAGGAACCATTGGCTTGCAAACAATAGAGAGGATCCCACCCGTTTTCAAGTTTGATCTCTTTCTTTGTTAGAAACCACCCCTTCTCATGAATTCTCCTCAAATCCACCCCGTTCCAAACTTCTCCAAGACCACCCCTAACCAAAGAATCCGTGCCTCACAAGCCGCTCATATCCATACCTTACCAACTTGATCCATCCTCCTTTAGTGCTGCAACACCAACATGCCACTGAGGAAAAGACACACTCATCAACTTATTATCAAATTCCTTCATCCTCTCTTTATTTGCACTTGACATTCTAACATCCATATCACTTTACCTTCCCCCGCTCATAACTCCCTACAAATGCTCGTCTTCTTTAAAACAAGGGTTCATAGGACACAACCACATATATCCTAATGCCTTCTTCTCTAAGTTGCTAACTACATCATGCAAATCTTGACATTTTTCCACACACTTGCAACACCATTATGTTGTCTCTCTATCTTCTTGTACAACACATTCATTTGTTTTACAAATTTATCTTCTTTCACGACATGTTGATCAATTGTGAAAGCATCTCTTCCTTCAATTTCTTTTTCACTTTTTCTCACACATTTACGGTCCTTGTGGTTTATTTCTTCATCATGAATCCTTGAGTTTCCTTTGTTTCTCTCTCTTTCATCACCTATTGTGACCTTGCAACCTTTCCTAGAGTCTCTAGTTTCACTTTTCTCGAGGGTCCTCTTCATTGCCTGTGTTGTCTTGCTTACTTTGTTACTCTCTACTTTTGTGGTAGCTTTCTTTTCTATCACAATTCCATCCACCTTTCCTTTTGGACTTACCTCCACTCAAAGCTCCTCATTAGTCGTACATCCTTCAAACGCAACGTATTGATAAGCCAATCTCTCTTCTTTTCCCTTTGATGCTATTTTATCTATTTTTGTTCTCTCCCAAGTTTGTATCTTTTGCATGAACACTTCAAATTTTTGTTCTAATTCTTCACGTTTATCCATTTCACTTGCTATTTTCTCTCTTTGAATTTTTCGATCAATTTCCCACCTCTTGATCAACCCTTGAATGCCCTCATTCTCCTTCACTAATTGATCTATCCTTTTATTTTCCCTTTCCTTTATGTCTTTTGCATCTTTGAAGCAATCATGTGTCGTGCTCTCTATCTCCTTCACTTTTTCTTCTTGTTGATCCTATTTGCCTTTTCTTATGCCAATTCTCTCTCTAGGTGGGAAACTACACCTCTTAGCTTCTCGAGCTCACATTCTAATTGTTTTACTTTGCGTTGCGATGCGACATTGGCTAGGGTTTCACATTCTACTATGTCAACAGTTTTAGACATTATGATGGCATCATTCTTGTGCACAACTTTCTTCCTTGCAAGGATGGATTCTTGCTTCTTGGGCCTCTCATCTCCACATGGTCTTCCTTCACATCTTCTGGTCTGAGCTCGAGGGATCACTCCTACCTCAGGAATACCTTGGTTAACAACTATCTTTCTTCTTGGCGTCAATTGCACTTTGGGTCTACAATCATTAGAACCTTTCACCTCCATGAAGTTTGGACTAAAATATCTGCTCTAGCGGGTCATGCATCTTTTGCAACATATTCATCTTTTTCCGGTTCTCTTATCCCATCATATCTATTCATAGGAGTATCACCTCTCGATCCTCGAAGGCTTGGGCATTCTCTAGCCATGTGTCCCATTTGATTCCTACCTCAGGAATACCTTGGTTAACAACTATCTTTCTTCTTGGCGTCAATTGCACTTTGGGTCTACAATCATTAGAACCTTTCACCTCCATGAAGTTTGGACTAAAACAAGAGCTCATGGATATATCTGCTCTAGCGGGTCATGCATCTTTTGCAACATATTCATCTTTTCCGGTTCTCTTATCCCATCATATCTATTCATAGGAGTATCACCTCTCGATCCTCGAAGGCTTGGGCATTCTCTAGCCATGTGTCCCGTTTGATTCCGACTCCAACAAACTAATTTTCTTAAGTCCAATTGCACTCTTCTTGTATGAACTCATGTACTCCAATTCATTATTCTTTTCAATGTCCCATTTTCTTGATGAGATTGGAGTATCCTTCCATTCCAATAATGTGCACCACACATTTTCTCTCTTCTCCATTCATCACCTTGTTGTCGTGTCTTCGACTCTTGAGGACACTCTAATGCTCTCACATATATTGGGGAGCAAGTGGGTTCAATTATTGTGAAGAGAATTGCTTTTAACCTATCTAAGAGCTCCATTACCCTCTCCTCAATGATATGAGCTACCTCATGGCTCTCTTGGTTTTCTTTAAACTTCTAGAATCTGAATTCTATCTCAATCTATGCATTTCGAGCACACACTAAACCTCTTCCCAGATCCTCGCCTCATGTGTTGCCTCTTCTAGAATAATGGGCCTCTTCAACCTAATATATTGTTCGACTTTCTCATCATGCAAGCCTAGTAGGAACCATCTTTTCAAGGTCTCTCTACTAGATGCACTATTTCCCACCTTCCTCACAATGGTATCCACCTGATCAATATATTTATTGATACTCTCATTAGCCCCTTATACATGGTCCAACCACTCTCCTAATTTCTCTTCAAATCCTCGACCTCTAAACTCTCTCAAGAAGTGGGTCCTTAAGCCATTATAGGTTGCTTTCTCTTGCACACCCAACTTGGCATACCATTCACTTGTATCCCCTCTCAAAGTCACAAGGAAGATACACAATTTTCTAGCCTCATCCACTATTTCATGGGCACCACAATTCACCTCAAATAATTGCATGCGGCCATCACGATCTTCATCTGAGGAGCCTAGAAACTATGGAAACTCACTCAAAGACACCATAGGTTTTTCAGTCATTTTGTCTGGGTTGTCAAGGTTGTGAGGTGAGCCCAAGGTAGTCTCCTCGAGATATGCCTAACCTTCCCCAACAGGATCACCAAATGGATAAGGTCTTAAACCAGAGAAAGTATGCAATTAATTTCTAGCTAGCTTTGCTATATCTGCTCAATTTCTCGTATCATGCAAGTTTCCCTTACCCTTAAGCCAAAACATGTGCACAGATTGGACTCACTTTTTCAATCTCGAATACGTCCAAATATTTTTGGATGGTACCATCACGTCCAAATCTTAATCCAAAATTCCAACAAGGTGTACTTCAAACAGCGAGTCATAACAAACGAGAACTGTCGTAAAAAGAGAACACCCTCTTCAAAATTCAAGCAAATTGTAACTAATGTTTGAGATTCCTTTATACCAATATACATATATTTCAAAAATGAAGTGAAAACATGTGATTTTTTGACATTTTCTATCATTTTTTCATAAAAAAAGAGCTCAAAATGTAGTCAAAATTTCACTGGATAAGACATTGACATGTCCAAAATCTATATGATAAGACATTGACATGTCCAAAATCTATATAAAGAATGTAAAACTGAATAAATTTTAGACAAAAATAAACATTTAAGACATATTTTCAATGGGTGGATATCCGATTGTTATTCAAAATTGCTATGAAACATGGTTTCGTTAAGCAAACTACTTCGAGGCATTTACATAAGCACTAAAAATGTTACAGAGTTTCAATGCAACTCACAACTATGTCAATCTATGTCTACACCCTCATCATCTGATGCACTTGATTCAATCTGATACTGTTGAGAGCTCTCTTCTTCTTCTTCTATATCCACAAGATCTCTATCTTCATCGACGTACATACCAAATTCTGCAGGATCATGCACAAATCTTCTTGTTTGCCTATGATTTGTTGTACCATATACATCTGGAAGCTTTTGCTTTATCATATTGATGGTTGCTTTCCTCAAGTGACCTGTTTTTGTCAAGGAAAAATCATAAACAAGAATATCTACATCATCCATTTTAAGAGTGGATGTGCTTCGAGTATTCTTTTTCTTTTTTGAGCCTATTCATTTAGTATCACACACCATTTCTGTGAAGAGATGGATAGGTATGTGCTTGAAGATGAAGAGGTGTTGCAAACTCCTTGGTCTACACCAGCCAAATGAACTCCAGGAGTATATCGTGGGCCCCTTTAGCTTGCCAATGGATGTATTAGACACCCTATGTACCTTGGAAGATCACTCTCAAAAAGATAGATCAAAACAGATAAGTTGGAGTTAGCTCAGAGGTGAAAAACTTGCTATTTTGGTCCATACACCTGTCCACTGTTTTGCATAATTCTCTGAGCACATTAGAAATTAGCTTAATTTCTCTTGAGGAAGTCTAGTTAACTTAAAGAGAAAACTTTCAAGAGTAATCTCATAAAAAATAATAAACCACACACTGAGAATGAGTTTTAACAAGTGATGACATCATCCCGATTTTCATGGGCTGCTATAGTTTGAGACCAGTGAGCAGAAAAATGAACATACATCAAAATGTAGGAATCCAATGATTATGAAAATTTGTATGGTTATACTAGACAGAAAGCTGCATCCAACAAGCTTTAAATCATTGAATTTGGATAAGTAACCACTTAGATATGGCTCTGACAAGATGAGTAAAAAAGTCGGGTACCTGACAGAGAAGTGAAAATGACAGACAGGGTTGACTTCAATTGAACATAACTGAAGATTGCAATACCCAAATGAGATGAAAATTGATGCGCATATATTAGACTTATAGAGATAACTTTAACAAGTTAATTCACTGAAAATGATGCACCAAGCTCAGAGAAACCATCTCTACAATCTGACTGAGAAAACTGAGAGTCATGGCAGTGAGTAGTACACTTCACAAGAACATGGAAATATGAACCCAAATGATAATGAAAATGAAAGTATATTGCTTGTACAATATAATGGACTTACTGATACATATGTGTGCCTTGTAATCACACCTTGATATGGCATAAAGCTCAGCTCTTGGAGGTCTTCACATAGGTCTCTCTAACCACGACTAAAACTGCCATCTATTTATAGTCGAGTTTGGGAGGCTAACTTCCCTCAATCACTCTCCAATCAATCAATGATTGATTTGATTCTCTACCTACCACAAATCACGAATTTGTGGCTCCTCTTTCCCTTTTTGATCATGTGGACTCAACCACTTAAGATTCTCTTACTTTTACATGAAGTAAACTCTTCAAAAAAATTACAAGAGGTAGTTTACAAGTGAACTTTACATAGTCTTCTTTTTAAAGCTTCTTCTAAGACTTTGTGAGACTCAAGCCAATACTTAGGATTGTCATAGACTTTCTCCAACAATTTCTAAGGTATATTTACCTGTGAATGCATTACTAGTTTTAGTATAATACCAATGCACCATCAAAGCCTCTATTCTTCTCTGATCAATATCTTTAGTGACCTCTAAAACCTTTGCAATCCAAAATGGTCTGGTAGCCTCATCACCATTAGGAAGTACTGCAATAAGTGTTCCAGCATTTATCTCTATTAAATTTCCTTGCCATCTTGCTTCTGCCTATTTTGTCATCCTTGGGCCTACATAAATATTTCTTTGTGGTGGATGTATAAAACTTTGAAGTGCATCTGCATTACATGCTTGGGCCACATTCACTGATCTTTGTGTACAAAAATCCCATGTGAATGGAACAACAACTGGCCAATGACCTGCAATCACATACTTTATAATCTCTTCTTCATGATTGAAAAAGTCATCCCACCAAGATACATCTTGATCTCCAGCATATTTTTTTGCACGCTCAATATGTCTCTTCTTTTCAATGAGTGCATGCATCCAATTTTTACTTTGATCAACCACATTTCCACATCTTTCTGTATTGTTTTTATCTTTATATGGTGATTGTTCTACACCATACACACACAAATTAGGGACTTGCAACACGAATATACATCCCTCTTTAGGCTCCCACCCAGGAGAAGATGAATAGTGCTTTGCAAATAAAAGGTTTATGTCATCAACCCTCCTCATTGAAGAATATATGGTTGAAACTAATATGGCGCAATGGATCCAAAACCTTAGCACTATTATCAAGGCCCATTGAGCAAAGGTGCTTAAAGTTATAAATCTGTGTGAGGTGTTGAACTTCTGGTTTTGGAGTATATGCTTCTGAAATCAGCTCAGATAAAATTGGAAGAGTAAAAGCATTGTTACGTGCCAACTTCTTAGAGAACGTACTGAACATTTGGTCAATGTGATCATGAGTGTGCACAACTAGAAGGAAATTTACCTTAACCTTCTGAAATACCTATTTATCAACAAGCATGCATAAATATCCAAAGACTGTAGAATTTTTATTCTCTCTTGCAGTATTATCAAGTTGCAAATACAGAGTTGGTGGCAAAAGACCCTTCCATGATTGCAAAACCTGATGAATGACAGTAATTGTAAGGTTTGGATCATTATGCACATTCGGATATGTGAAGAAAACCTTGGAAATTACAGTTCCATTGTATACCAAAGCACCAACCAAATGCGTTTGCACAAGGACTTCATCTCCAATGTCCTTAGGGATGCGCTAAAAAGGTGGCAAAAATGTTTTTTTTTAATCCATACCATCGATCAACAAACACACATAATGCTTTGGATTTTTGAGTGCTTTACTTTGATGATGAATTGCTTTCTTTCTCTCTAAAGCTTGACTCTCATGATGGTTTTTTATAAGGTTTTTAAAATTATCTTTTTCTTGTGGTGTTGTAGCCCCCTTTGCCATGTTTTTCAAAGTGGCACAAATTGAACATTCACCCATTCTAACTTTACGAGGAATAGACACATTGTTAAACTCTTGCTTCCATAATCGAGTAAAGTGATAATACAACACATACTTCTCACTTTTATTTTCCATGTCTTCTTTATATATTTGAAATACCTCTCGATGAGTAAATTTATCTGACAAGTCAAACACATCACTTTTTAATCAATGAATGTCAATCCAAAACTATTCAGACAGAAAAAGCAGTACTCAAAGTCAAAGCACCACCCCCAAGCTCTCAAGTCCAAAGCTACAGATGTTTCAAGGAGTGGCAGCTTGTTACAAAAGAGTGCATATGATCAAGGAAAGCTCTGAGATTGTAAAAGCCAATTTACTTGTTTTGTTGTGGTCATTTTGTTTATTGCCTCCCAAAGTTCCAAGTGTCTTAAGTTTGGTTATATTTTGTAAAAGAAACTGGATCCTAGTTAGATTAGTTGATTGATCTAGTTAGAAATTGGATTCATTCAATTAGATCCAGTTAGTCTCTAGTTCAAGTAACCCAAGTGCCTATAAATAGCAAAGGAGGAGATCATTCTCATTTCCAAAATCTATGAGCGAGAGAGAGAGCAATCGAGCACAGACAGCAAAGGCACACAGATCTCCGCAAACAAGCAAGGAAACTCTAATGGCGAAGAAGAATGTTGGCAAGAGTACCCAGAGGTAGAGAAAATCACACCACAAAAAAAAGATTCCTTTTTATGTTTTAGGAAATAGTATCTTTTCTAGTGATTTTAATTTTCTGTGCTCATGAACTCTCGATCCATCTTGCGATGAGATTCAATGCCGAGCATCGAGTAAAGGGTGCAAGTCGATGCCAAGCATTGACTTTGTGTGCAAGTCGATAACAGGCATCGACTTTGTGTGCAAGTCGATGCCAAGCATCGACTTTAGGGTGCAATTCGATGCCATGCATCGAGTTTAGGGTGCAAGTCGATGCCTGGCATTGACTTGCATCCTAAACTCGATGCATGGCATCGAATTGCACCCCAAAGTCGATGCTTGGCATTGACTTGTAGCCCAAAGTCGATGCTTGGCATCGAATGTGGCCTGAAAGTCGATGCCAGGCATCGACATCGATGCCAGGCATCAACTTTAGGGTGCAAGTCGATGTGAGGCATCGACTTTAGTATGCAAGTCGATGCCAGGCATCGACTTTAGGATGCAAGTCGATGCCAGACATCGACTTTAGGTTGCAAGTCAATGCTAGGCATCGACTTAGTGTGCAAGTCGATGCCACACATCGACTTTGTGTGCAATCCGATGCCTGGCATCGACTTGCACCCTAAAGTCAATGCCTGGCATCAACTTGCACTCTAAAGTCGATGCATAGCATAGACTTGCACCCTAAAGTCGATATCTGGCATTGACCTGCATCCTAAAGTCGATGCCTGGCATCAACTTGCACCCTTAACTCGATGCTTGGCATTGACCCTTCAGCTTGAAAAACACATTAATGATGCTTCTAAGGCCATTTCATGGATGTTGAGTTAAAAGGTGAGAGGTCTCTCAAGAAGCTCAAAGTGACATTGAGCTCTGTGGATCAGCATCATGATAAAGGCATTGGTCACCAAACTAAATCCAAGAAAAGCCTTGCATCCTTATCCTCTGAGAGGGCCAACAACCTAGTTGGCATGTCATCTGGTGGATAGAGCAGCATCAAAATAGCCGAGGATGATGCAACTAGGAAGGAGAGGTCAAAGGAGATAGAGGTCATAAGGAAAGATCATCCACTCCGGGACATGACAAACTGGAGTGGTGCCTTCAATATGTTGAAGAGAAGAATGCAGTCCTCCTTGTGTTTGCGGGGCCTATGGGAGAGGCAAGATCACTACAACATAGTCCTTTCAGTATGGCCTTGTGTTCAAGCTCGACTATGAAGATGAGGATTCCAAAAACCTCCTTTTTTAGTAGAGACATCGAAGGGGCTATGGAATGTAATCTCCAAGATGGATTTCTTGTGCCCGGAGTGCTGTGTGCTAGAGAGGCTTCCAGAGATCTTCAGGGACTCAATCAACCTGATTAGAGACTTGATGCCATGGATCTAGGGCAACATTATGCCAACACAGTAGAAGATGAAAAACCCTGTAAAGGCAAAGGGTAAGAAATGCATGCAGAAGAAGCCATTGAAGAAAAAGAAGAGAGTGGTTGATGAGGAGTCTTCTGAGTCAAGCTCTAGCTCTAAGGATATTATTGTTGCACCTGGTGGTGAGCTTGCATCGGGAATTCTAAGTATTGAGCAAAACAAGATGAGGGAGGACATAGCTCGGAGAAAGCTTATGAAGAAGGGGCAATGGTTCCACCTTCCAATGAATATCATCCATAGGCCACCAATTGATCCAGTCCCAGGGAGGAGGCCCCTTGAAATAAGGGAGCCACATAATTTGCATGTGCAGAATCTTAAGAAGAAAATGAAGATAAATCCTCACGCTACTATTGTGCCATTCCTCATCATGGTGGATCCGAATGGGTGGAGCTCTGTGGAGGATTTCAATGAGGGCCTATTTGAGGATTACACATATTATGTTATTGGCGGTTCACACTCTGTAGAGGCCCGCATACAACTAGTTAAGGAGCACCCCACCACATTCTTCTTAAGGTATGCAGAGTGCAAAATCTATGTTGGGCTTACAACTGAGGAAGCAAAGCTTCTTGCTTGGGATCACAACAATGATAATGACTATAGGCAGAAGATGTCCTCCATAGAGAGAATTCAGTTCTTCCACCATGAATATGAAGATTGCCTCATGAAGGAGGCTGGCAGAATACATCCCAACTTGCAAAAGCAATGCCTTACTGAGGTTGGCATTGCACTGGATGAAAATAGGAAGTCTGATGCTTTGAGAAAGTATGATCCATGGTTTCAGCTTGCATTCAGAATAGGTGAGATATGGGATCTACAGGATAAGATTTTCACAATGTGGGAGAACAAGGAGGTCAAGGGCCAGAAGCAACAGAAGTTGAGGTCAGACCCTCAAGTTGATTTGAGGGGAAAGGGAAGGAAAGTTGACCTTTCTATTGAAGAGGCTCCTCAGGACATGAAGCTGACACCATGGAGATCCCTTCAAGGAATCAAGGATGATACTTTGATTATATCAACTTTGTCAAGGGTAATTTCCAAGGAGTTAAGCCTGGAAGAGATGTTCTTAATAAGTATGTCGGTTATTCTCAGATCCTTTTTCCCTACTCCCATATTTTTGTTCTAGCCTACTCTCCTCTTCATCTTTGTGATTTTATTCATAAAAGTATACATGATGAAGAGGCTGGGTTGCTTTTTTTGGACAGAGGTCCAAGCAGAGTATCCAACCACCTCATCGTACAAAGCTTTATTGGAGTATTTTATCATATTCCATGATTAGGTAGGTTTTATTATGAGAGAGGATGCATGGTTTGTTGTCTGGCTCAATGCCTTGCATCGACTTACCACTAAGTCGATGCCAGGAATCGACTTTTAGTAGTAATTCGATGCTTGGCATCGAGTTAGTAGTAAAAGTTGATGCCTGGCATCAACTTTCTGCTGAAAGTCAATGCCTGGCATCGATTTATTGTTGAAACTCGGTGCTTGGCATCGACATAGTGGCCTAAGTCGATGCCATGCATCGACTTATGGGAGAGATCGATGCCACGCATCTACTTTCAGTAGAAAGTCGATGCCTGGCATCAACCTAGACAAGAAATTGATGCCAGGCATCAATTCTTCATGTTTCCATTTGTTTATTAAAGAGTGTGTTTAATTGTCTTTCCACTTGCTTCTATAGAAACCAAAGAAAAGTAAGTCTATAGAGGTAGTAGATGATTGTCCCCCTGCATTCTTGGCTCACATTCAAAGAGCAAGGCATGAGAAATCCAGACTAAAAGCCAAGGAGATAGATTTTGATTATGAACCTGATCTAAAGTGTTTCTCCAATCCCCTAGACCCACTTAGGCCTGTATATTACAATGTATTCTATAGTGATGTAAATAATATTTGTACTGTTGTGCCTAGAAAGAATTTCTCCCTTCTTATAGTAGACGTACCCTATGGATTTAGAATGTTGGGATCAACGAATGACGACGAGCCTTTCAAGCACCCTCAGATTCAAAAGATGGTCCTTGATTTTGCCGATTTGACTATGTCTCCTCTTTGGAGGATAGTAATTTTCCATAGCAGAGACTAGTCTTTCTCTATTTCAACTGCTTTGAACTCAAGATGTCATGTTGTCCAGTGCCTCACATGGTAAGTGATCTTCTTTCTATCTCCCTAGCTTAAATGATGCTCTCTCTCACTTATATTCCTAGTTGGTAGGGTGAAGAAAAACATGAATCATACTCCTTTGCATAGATTTGTGAGCTCCACCGAATGCATTAGAGTTGGTGATGCACTAAAAGTTGGTCCAATTTATATGACCGGGGAACTCCAACATTACGATGGTGAATTTGTTTTTCAAGGAAAAATTGAAAGTGCAAAGTTTGATCGGTAAATATAGTGATCAAGCGGGTAGAGCCGGTGAGGATGCCCACATAGAGTTAGAAAGGATGCAGCGTGCCGAGCTAGAGAGCGATGAGAAAGTGGAGTCAGAAAAAGAGAAACTGATTCTATTAGGTGCAAAGGAAGGAAAGTGGTGTGAAGAGGAACAATCGGTTAGGAGTTGCGATGAGTCTCTAGTGGTAGTTGCAGGGGAAACACAAGTTCGAGTTGGTGAAGAAAGCTACGAGACAAGCCCGGGCAAGGAGTCAGGGAAGGATGAGCCTAGAAGCAATAGTATGAATGAAAGAGCCAAGCACGAGCAAGGCCAAGGCGATCATGATGGCGAAGATGCAACATACAAGAGCATTCAGAGTATGCATGAAGTAAAACTTCGAGGAGTCAGATGGACGAAGGACATGCTAGGACTAGTGACAGTATGGTGATGGATGAAGCTCGTACCAAGGACGTCGCCAGATATTGCACAAGGTCCCAAGAGACAGTGGTTTTCGTTTTGAGGTTGCTTCAAAAGAGATGTCAACAAAAGAGAAGCAAGCAAGCTAGGTTGAAGAGTTCTGAGAACAGTACATAAGAATGGACGTTGAGGATACGGAGTCCCTTTTTGACAAAAACCACTGTACAAGATCAAGCAGATAATCAAGAGCGCAAGAGCCTATATATACATATGATCCTTTTTGTGGAGCACCTACCTAGAATAGGATTGCGAAGAGCTAATGTTGAGTATCATTTTGCAGATAGGTAGCGAATAAACACACTATGGCTGACTAGGCACAACAACAAGCACAGTTCGAGCTAGTACTTTATTTTGCAGATCAGAGCTTTTCGAGTATGGAGATATATGCAGAGAACTTGTTCACAGAATATGACGTTGAGGAAGCACATTGGTTGGTCCAGTTCCTCAATCGAGGTTTGGGTGTCGACTTTCTCAGTTAGTTAGGTTGTAGGCAGTCAAGTATTTCATGAGTGTCATGTCTGAGGAAGCGAAGACAACTGGAAGATCGATCTATCAAGAGTCTATTTTAGTTGTGTTTTTTGTATGTTTGCCATGTGGGATAGGTAGGGAAGCACTCCTTTCTGCCTCTCCCTAACTCTTAGGGTTCTTTTGAGGGGAACGAAAAAAAAAGAGAAAAAAAAAAGAAAAAATGGAAAAATACAAAACAAAAAGAAAAGGAAAAGCATTGTGTCTATACCTGTGCCAGCGTGCTATGCCGGGCTAGTAGGCGAGCAGAGTCCACCTGGCTTGGCCGTTAGGACTGCGAACTGATGCTAGTTTTGCCATAGGTGCTTGAGTTTGTGTTTGTGCTTTGGTGCTTCGTGCCATAGTGGGTTGATAGGTGAGTGGAGACATCTCGGTTGGGCGGACGAGACCACAAGCCGCACTCGGCTTCGCTATGGGCAAGCCCTTTCGTGTGTGTTCATACATCATGTATCTATGTCATTGCGCGCTATGCTGTGCCGGTAGATGGGTGGAATGAACCTAGCCGGGCAGTTAGGGCCACGAGTCGCATCCGGTTGCCGCATAGGCCAACCCGTGTTTAAATAAATATAAATAAGAAAAAGAGAAGAAAGATTTTGTGTTCCCATCCCTGAGGGGGAGAGACAGAAAGGAGGAGCACGATGATCGTGCGGATGGGTGTGCCATGCATGTATAGATATGTTTTTGTGATCTTTTTGTAATTTTTGATAGATCGATCTGCCTAACATCGACGCCAACGAGGACCGGTATTCACATGTGTATTTGACTTGCTTGCTGCCTGCTCACTGTATTTGGCTTTTCTATTCTTGTCAACAGGTTCTTTCTAAAGATGGCAATGAGGTATACCACTCTGATTCTTTTACTTGGGTCACGTTCTATTTTTTGGAGATGGTCTCTTTTTGATTGCTCGAGTTCGGTTTTGTGTCAGACTTCATCTTGTTTGCATATGATCAGTTAGGGAAGATGCCTATATGCATGCGGATTATACATGACAATTTTGGTTTTAGACACATCTTTTTGGTACTTACATTTTTTGTTGAGATGTGTGAGGTAACAGGTGCAATGGAAAAGAAGGATTCCATCTGGTATGTTTATACATGGTAAGTCTTTTTGGTGATGGTTGAATTTCGTTTTGATGGATAGTGCAGGAACACAGGTGAAGGGCCAAAGGAAAAAGAGTGCCATGGATGGTAAGTAAGGTATGAAGTGATCGAGTCAACGAAGTGGTGACAAGGATGTAATGTTGATTCTTGTGATTCTATGTTTGTAAATGGGTTGGTGAAAGGAGTGTAAGTATATGGATATGGTTGAGAACATGGTATGCAACATGGTTCATATGTGTGTTTGCATAGACTTGCATGTGGCATGAGGAAGAGGATATATGAGATAGAGAAGAAGTAAAAGGTGATTACATGAGGACATGGAAATGAATGTGGTTGGCATGTGTCTTTCTTGGAATGCAGGAAGAGACGAGTAAGCATGATTAAGAGTGTGTGTGAGTGTGTAACTCATGATGTGGATATGTGTGTGCAGAATGGTATGTGATTGGACTGGGGAAAGTGTAGACGAGGTGAGTGAGAGAATAGGAGAATGGAAGTGAGCATGATTTCTGTGATCAACGCATGTGTGGATAAGGGGCACGATAGATAAATGAGAAAGCGTGTCATTGATGATAGCTCTGTTAGATGTTTTGAAGAGAAATAATCCTTGGCTTGAGTAGAGGCACACATTGGCTTGTTGGGGACGACTTCGCAAGCAGGAGGAGGGAATATGATGCACTAAAAGTTGGTCCAATTTATGTGACCGGGGAACTCCAACATTACGATGGTGAATTTGTTTTTCAAGGAAAAATTGCATGAATTACCCAATATTTGTTGGGATTGTGTTTTTATGGATGTATAGGTAGAATTAAGGAGATGTAAGGTGGGTTGAAGAGGGTTTACTTCCTCTACAAGGGAGGTACTACAAGAAGGCAATGAGGCCTTATGTGAATATTAAAAGGGGAGATATTTTATGGTAGAGGAAGATCCAATTCTCTGAAGGCATCTGCTGCATCTCGATTTTTGGAGGTAACCCAACCGTTGGGGGTCATGAGGAACAAGGAAGAGGGAGAATTCCATAAAAAGGGGGGAAAAACGAGCACTTCTTCTTCTTCTTCATTTTTGGGCCTTCGGCCACTGCTGTCTGTTCTGGGGCGAGCTTCACTGTTTACTCGGGGAAGGGAATCGTGAGTCATGAGAAGTGTGGACAAGCTTGGCTACTGTGTTCCTCAGTGGGGAAGTCGCTTGAAGAAGAGAATGATCTCCTTGGTCATGGACTCAATAGAGTAGAAGCTAATTGCTGACTTAAGGGGGGGCTGCTGCCGTGGGCACAATTTCTGGCTCGCTGCAAGAAAGGAAAAGGAGGAGAGCACTCTGGGAGGTTTTTTCGAGGGTAGGAGTGCATGCGTATAGCAGGAAGAAGAGGATTCCGCTTGGAGGGATCAGAGAATTGTGGAAGATCCCAGGAAGGATAACTATGTAGTCTTCTAACCAGAGAGTTTCTTGAGTTTTCCAATCAGTTTCACCTGTTGCGGAAAAATCCACAAACCTGTACATCATCAGAAGCAGTAGAAGTTGTGCACCAGTGAGCGCATTTTCTGAGAAGATATTTCCCCATTCTCCAATAATAAAATATATCTTTTTCAATGTAGTCATTTCTGAATCATATTACAAGGATTGACACTAGATCACGGGCAGCTCTGAAGGCCGTGCGAGAACCTTATGTATTGTCCATCCAGACACAGAATAGAAAGGAAAAATCAATGAGGTCGTGTAATGAATCGCTCACTGATTACTTTCATGCTTTAAGTCACTGCAACATGGGATGAAGCCCTCATGCAGGAGGATCTCAACACTAATGAGTGGAAGGGAAGTAATCCCTACAAGATGCAACAAGCGAGGAGGGGATGCCCTTCAGTAGTCTTCCCAAGTTGCTCTAGAGCCCTTGGCCTAATAGTTGTATAGAGAAAGTCAGATTTAGAATATAGCTCGTGAAGATATCCTTCAAGGTGATTACTGTCAGGTGCATGGATGGACACGCATAATAAAAGGGAAGAGGCACGGTGAAAGGTATAGAATGATTTTCCTGAACTATATAGTTGTATCACATTCTCCCTTTTATTGTTAATCAGCCTAATGAGCTGTTCTGCTAAAAAACTCATGTATGGAGGTTAGGATGCTTCTCTGAATCATTAACGTTGCTCCAACTAAGGTCTTGATTGTGAACAATACAATTTCATGATCCAAGAAGGATGAACAACTTGAAGTCATAATGATGGATGAAACAGTTTGTTTCCTTCTAGCTTGAGTTCGAATTGGGTTATGTCAGAAAACATTTGCACGCATTTCTGTAGCCGACTATTGGCTGTTGCGTAAATTTATGTCCTAGGTTAGAAGTTGTAAACCAAATGATCACCAAAACTACTTGTCCATGAGAGTGTATTCTCTGCATAATGAATAAAAGAATCGTATTTCTAGGTATGAACAACATGAATGGAAACTGTGGTAAATAGATGTGATTTGGTTTGCAGTTGTTAATGAAGGAATGTGTATCGGCCAAAACAAACTACAGTAATTGCAGATCCTTAATATGGACATCTTTTCGGTCTTGTGGAGAAAAAAAGTTCCTTGACATGGGGGTTTGTGACTGAGTAACCTAATCACTGCAGTCATCAAACTTGAGATGTGTGCTTTTAAGCATGATCCTCTCTCTAACACAGGATAGTTATTCCACCGTGTTGTGAGGGCTACACATACATGAACACTTTTTCTTGGAGTTGATGTAAGTGATCAAGGACAATTATCTTTGTCACAAAAGTTTTCATGGGTATATAAACATGGTAAGACTGAGGTAAAAAGAATGTTTACTCCGCATATGCATTACGCATATGATAAGTCGCGTGAGATATGAATGGAAATAAAAAGATGCCTCTAGAATGTGAAATGGGGGCTTGTCTAAATGGTGTCCAACGTAATAAAATCTCGTCCTTCTCCACTATTAGCATCATAAGGTTCATGAAGGATATGTGAGAAATAGTGTTTGGATCACATATACAGATTAATGACATATGATCCAATATCAAGATAGAAGATTACATGGTTCTATGAGGCTTGATGAGGTAGGGTAGTATGTTGGTGGCACAGTGGCTATGCATTTAGTGAAGGGATATGTAAAACCACATAGAACCAACTAAACTCAACGTGTGAATGGGTGCAAGTAGAAAAGAGAGTATAATGGTGTGCATGAGAGGGAGAAGGATTGGGTGAAGCAACGAAAGGAAATGTGAGAGAGAGGGTGAGCGAATGTGTGAGAGTATATGCGTGAGAGTGCGAGCAAGAGAGAAAGGAAAGGAGGACTGAAGGAAAGTGAGAAAAAAAGAAGGAAAAGAGTGTGAGTGAGTGAGTGAAAAAGAGCGAGTGAGAGAGAGTGCACGAGGATTAGCATGTGAAGGGGACTGAGGAGAAAGAAAGAGGACGGGGAAAGCAAGTAGAGCAATCTTGCGAAGCAATGGATAAGTTCGAGTCCTCGCTCACGTACACACTAGGGTTTCCATTTTTGTGCTTCTACGTATATATTCGAGTGGGATTTGTGGATCTCAAGGCATTTGGGCAACAAAAAGTAGGCATCCATCTGCACTTTCTCCTTGGGGATAGAGACCTCATCAGTTGGCTATTATGATGAAGTAAGCAAAAGAAGAGTAAGGGAGCATTACAATGAGAATGGGATCTCCAATGTGCTCATGTTCCCAGTAGTTACCAAGAAACTTTGTCATGTAGCTGAGGACAGGACATTGGTTAACCCATATCAAAAGCCACAAAAGCTTATAATGAGATTGATTCAACTGTTCTCCAATGATGATGACTGGGTCCTAGACTTTTTTCTAGCAGTGATAGGTAATTTCAGTTGTAACATTTCTCATTAGCCATGATATTGGTCGGCCTCTAAGTGGGTTTCATCTGTTTCAGGAACGACTCTCGCTTGCTCCTTAAAGATGTTCAGGCGTTGCATAGCTATGGAGAAGGATGGTGCTCAAGTAAGCTGCATTAGAATGAGAATCAATGGGTTGAATGAATGCCCAAATGAAGACCAAGAGGTTGGAAGAAAGCACATTGCAGACATGGAGAGATTCCAACCAGCTTCAACCGGGAGACATGGCAGACCTTGAAGAGCCAATCTTGGAGCAAGAGAAGCACGAGATGAGTTCTAGGGTTCTAGAGGAACCCATTATGCATGAGCCTGAGGATACCTATGATCAGCTTCTATTGTACAGTCTTATTATTCTTGTAAAACATACATGAAATGTAAACATCAATTTAATAGAAATATAATGCCAAGTTCTGCTTCCATTTTTGGAAAGCTATACTTATCTTGAGCAATTCTCTGATGAATGTGTGGATATTGCTTAATATAATTTGGTTGATTATGATCTTCTCTTGGGAATGCTTTTGTGATATTCATTTGATATGCTATGAATATGGCTCAATACTCATTGAGGCTCTTAACTGTACAAAGGATGATCTGAATTGTCTTTTGAAGATTGGCCTTTTGGAACACATGTACTGCAAATTTTGAGTAGTTTTTGATCACCTATAATCTGTGCGTGCTGAGGTTCT
Organism: Ceratopteris richardii; assembly: GCA_020310875.1. Classification (NCBI taxonomy): domain Eukaryota; kingdom Viridiplantae; phylum Streptophyta; class Polypodiopsida; order Polypodiales; family Pteridaceae; genus Ceratopteris; species Ceratopteris richardii. Next base: position 104,804,374 of record CM035430.1, on the reverse strand, counting down.
AGATGTAATGAAGGGGTTTTGCCAATTATTACCTGTACCTTTAACTCTGACCTCTTATGTCGAAGGTCATTATGTGGGGTTCTTGATCATGGTGAATAGTTAGTTTTCATGGTACCAAACATTTTGACATATCTATCTCTAACTACTTGGGTTATAGAATCAAGCTTCTACTCAATGTTTACAAGCAAGAACAAGTGATTCTTACTAGATATTGTGAAATGAACAACTTTATTGCGTGATATCATGGTCTTTAGGTAAAACGGAATGGAGAACATGTTTTTGTTCTCCTTTGTTGTGACTCAATGCTTTCAATCCTTGGATTTGATTCAACCTTGATATGGGAAGCGCTTGGTTCTCCAATCACAAGCAAAAGCCAAATTTTTTTCTAATATTTCCAATTTCCACACTTCTGCTTTCCCCTCCCTTTCTCTTTCCTACGCTTCTTCTCTTCTTGGCTCTCCCTTCAATTTTTCTTCACTCTCTCTCCACTCTTGCCAACCCTTCAACCCACCAATCCTCCAACTTATAAATTTTCACTAATTCATTATCTCTTACCAATTAGGGTTCCTTGCTTTTTCTTTGCTATTATCCGACCACTCATCTCTCACTCCCACACACGCACTCTAGCATACATCCTATCTCCCTTTCTATCAGGCACTTTCTCTCTTTCTCTCTTTGTCTCGCTAACACTCTTACACATATGCCAGTTCACACACTTGTGCATACGGAAACATCCATGGTTTCCTTCTCTTCCACCCATTCACATGCATAGATGTAAACAATTACTCAATCTTATGCATGGGCACATGAGAGATTAAGCACACTTAGATCACTTGTACTGCTGGAGACCTCAATCTAAACTCCTAAGCCACAATAGTTTGTTGCTTGTTTCTTCCCAATGGAGGACCTCAAATTCGAGAGTTGCACCTTATTGCCAGTTCTTTAGAGATTATGTACATCAAAGGAAGCATTCCATGGGACAATTTAGCATGGATAGCTAAATCTTGACGGATAAGTTAAAACATGGACATGCAACATATTGAAGGACTTAACTACGACCGTGAAACTCTTTCACGTCTTCGAAAATTTCCTATTAGTCAATGCCTTTCTTGCTGATTTTCATAGGCATCTCTCATGTGATCAGAGGATGTCCACCTCCTCTGTCAAAACCATGAGCAGCCCATTGAATTGTTCCCTTCCTAATGGTTTAGGGTGTAAGGAGAAGACAATTCACTCCCCAATGTACTATAGTCAGCTCCCCTTTGATACATGTTCTCACATGAAGCAAACCTTCAACTAAATTCTGAACTTTTATGACTCTTTACCTCTGTGCAATCTTAAGGCAGACTCATAATCTTCTATGTCGCTCGCTTTTTTTCACCTATTTCATGACAACCATAGTTATTCGATAATATGGCTCAACTAAAACCAAAACTCTTTCATTGTCTGAGTTCATCAGCCTTGGCTATTGTGTGCAACCTTTGTTTGTCTGACTTGTACCAGTCTCTTTACCTTGCAATGGCAAGAAGCTCTCTTTGTAGCTTCTGATTGAGAAATTAATGACAGGAGAAGGCCACCATAATTGCTGAAGCTCTACTCTTTTTCTCCTCAAAGGCTCTTTTCTCCTCCACGTCCTCAAGAAGGCCTTCTTACCCTCATGCACATCTTCTCCAATAGAATGAGGTCTTTCTCCATTACAAATAGATCACCCAAAAATCTTTCTCCTCACATGTTCCTCCTTGCTAGCTTGAAGCTCGATTAGTGCTTTAAGTGGATGATGACTGAGTACATTGATTAAGTGACCTCATAACATGTCCTTCCAAGATCACTTCTTTGTGATGTGAAGAGCTCTACTTCAAGGTGTTGATATTCGTGTTCAGCCTTTGATATCAAAGACCTCTATTCCTTTATCTAACAAGTCGATTTGTAATGCCTACTAGAGGAGGCATGTCATACATAGCAAAACAAATACTTGATACTACTGTATCAGTTCTTCTGGTAGCTAGACTCTCTCTCTCTCTCTCTCTCTCTCTCTCTCCCCTTAGAAATTTATTAGACCTGAGCTTTGCAAGTGTGGCTAACATATCATCACCCACATAGTTCCTCAACTTTCGATTCCCATGTCGATCTGAAGAGAATTGCCCACCCTATATTTTCCTATCAAGCCCCTTTTGATCGATCTCATCACCCCGAGAGCTCTAAAATATTTCCCCTGCTTCTACTCTTGAATCGCCCCCTGTGTGTCCCTTTTCTTTCTTGTCTATACTCCTCCTTTATCACCTGCTCACCATCTTGCAAAACCAGAGAGACCCCCTTTTTCCAAACCTTTTGTCACATATACTCACCAGTACTCAGACGACACACCCAAAAAATTTAGCTCCCTAGACTTCCCTTTCAGCTCTTCGTTCACCTTTTTCTCCTTTCTTACATGCACATCTGCACTAAAAACACACCAACAATGTAGAAAAACCACCCCAACCCTCCTCAAATGGACATATCTGATGTCAGGCTACTGTAATGGAAAACTATGTGGTGTTGCTAATGTGTCATGTCAGTCTACTCCGTGAAGTTGTAGAATACTGTTCACATCTAGCTTTACTTTTAGTGTGTGCTATAAAATTCTATCGCTACTTCCTGAAGCTCTCCATTTGATATGCGCACTCGATGTATGGGCATGTGTTCTCAATCACATTGCCATACAGGAGGATGTATCCATTAGATGCCCGAGGATTCTAGATTATCAAGAGCTGACACTAGTGGAGATCGACACAAAGGCAACAACTATGTAGTGATTCCCGAACCAATCTTTGTCGAGGGAGAAAACAATCCTCTTATGTACCTCATAGCCTCTCTATCAAGACAATGCTTTCAGATGGGATAGATCAAATTTGAGAGATAATAGCAAAAATAATGGCCAAGAGTTATCTAAGTCGAATGGACAAACTCCCAGGAGATTAGACACATAGCCATCTTCTATAGAGTCCCTCAGTCGGGTCACAATATGATAGCCCACCAGGATTTTTTTTGAATGCAAAGCACCTTTATTTCTTTCTCCAAAGTTTTCCAACATTCCTTAGCTCACGGTCATGTCCTCCATTGTGAAAAAAATATTGTAACAACCGATGTTCTCACCCTATTATTCTTTCTAGCTTAATGCATGTTTTGCTTCTAACAAGGGTTGTGTGTACAGGTGTAATAATGGAAGTAAGATGGTATGAAGTAATCATTCTACATATGATGGGATGGATGATATTTCCTCCAAGCCACATTGATTGAAGTTAAGTGCTATCAATAAATGTAAAATACATGCACTCGTGCATACACTTTGCAAAATGCAAGCCTATTAGTGCACAAAAACCAATAATTTATTTGGATAACAACCATAAATAATAAAAAATGAAATCATGAAGTGTCCTTGAAGTGTTTCTTTCCCTTTATGGAAAGGAAAAAGTCATTCTTATGACTCAATCACTCATAATCATTTCAACATCAACTCATCTTGATTTGGGAAACGAGAAATTATATGATAAATCAACTTAGCTAGAGTTGTGAAGGATGTGGCTTGCATCAAATATCAACTCATGCAACTTGAATCAAATATTAACTCACAAGAAATTGGAATTTCTACAACTTGTCTCAATCCATAGTTTATGAAATGAGAACAACTACCAAAGTTCTCCTATTTTATGGCACTATATATATTTTTGAAAATTTTGACAGAGTCTCCTTTGTCCTACTAAGAATGGTCACCATAGACCAATGATCAATAAACAAATATTTAAGGCATGGCTAGCCCATGGTAATCACACCAAAATACTCAACCTCTATACCTGCAATATTTTAATAGTTTGCAAAGGCTAACTTTCACTCTTTTATTTATATCTTCTAAATAGATCATCTTGATATTTTGTGAACACTATCTTGAGGTCTTTAGACAAAACATCCAAATTGGTTAAATGCATTAAGAGAACCAATCACATCTATGTGAGATGGTCTCTGGTTATTGCATAAATTCCAAAGGCTTGCCTTTCATGTGCAGAGATCATTTGAACTATCAAGTGGTCTTCAAAATCTATGAAAATGTAGTACGATTTCATATTCAATAAAATTCATGCAATTTTGATCTAGCAATGAAGATAAATGCCTTTTCTAATAGGCCTATGTCAATTGTTTTAGGCCTCTACCACTATCAGCAACACTGTGTAGAGGTCATTTGACCTTTGTAAAAGTATCCAAATTACTTGCAAATTGAATAGATTAAAGAAACAAATATGTGCTACTTGCCCTCCAAATTTCAATAAATTTAGGCATTCCCTCAAAGAGCAACATCCAAATCTCTATGAGGTTGCTACCTCTCCAACTATTTCCTCTATTGTTTCTTTTTTAGCCTAAAAATGATGAGACATCTTCATCCTTATGATTAGACATGCTCATCCATTATTTTGGATGGATTATGACATGGGGACATCCATGCATACAATGATCATCTATATCTATAAAAACCATTTAGTAATCCCAAGTACCTCGTGGAAAAATCAATTCTTTACATAGTATCCACTTTTTATTGAAAGTGAATATCTATGGAGGTCATTCTAGTCATTGTACTTCTTGCACATTCATTAACATTTATCGCAACCAATCACATACAACCATCCAGTACTTGCATGAATGATCATAAGCATATCACTCTTGTGTCCACTAGGGATAAACAATTGTATATCAAGTACATAGACTCCCATGAAGAACAACTCATGTGCTCATGAGTTACTAGAAGAAAAAACATCTTGGTTGTTCTTGAGGGATCTATCTTTGTCATTTTCTTTCTAAAAGCAAAAGTATCCTACCCATGGTACTTTGATCACATACTTTATGTTCTTCCTAACTCATCTTGGTGATAGATAAAATGGAATTTTATAGATAGAAAATGCATCATGCACTTCACCTTTCTAGAAATCATATCATCTATTTATCCATGCATCCATCGTCTTCTCTATTTCAGTTACTTTACATACTTTTAGTTATGTTTCACACATAAGACTTCCTCTCTCTTATAACACAATATCTCTCTAGTTCTCACATGGCATATAATGTCATGTGGCTACAAAAGTTTTGGCAGCATTTCCCCAGGGAGAAGCCTGAAAAATTTTCCATGATACAATGATAGGCATCAGCTTAATTGTAAGCAAACCACTTTCTTAGCTCCAGAGATCTACAAACAAGAAAATTTTCCAATATGTGTTGTTGGGCACTACACACTCTCATAACAATGTCTTTGTTCTAGCTTCAATACCTGCAAAAGATTCTAAAACACACAAAAAAGAATTTTGCATGCTTTCGTGAAGAAAAAAAGTTAATGTAACTTCATGCATAGAAATGAAGTCATATCAAGACTAACTTTGATGCACATTCCAGTGTTAGTTTCATAAGATTGGAAGAGAAAACAATGCAAAATCATAAATTATGATGTAAAAATTATCCAAATGAATGTCTTTGAGAGAATAATTGTGATGCAAAGATATAAGAATAAATTCACTACTATCCCAAAAGCTACTAAATATGATTAGTAACTCTTAATTATCATAATTGGTCACTCAATTCATTCAAAAAGAGTTTCTCGACAGTCAACAACCAAATAAAACCTTATACAAATATAGGTTGTAGGTGCTAAAATAGTGACTCCAAAAATAGCTCTTGGCGGAATCTAGTCCAAGTTAAATTTCTTGATTCCGATCTCATATGAGGAAGTTATGGCTAAAATAGTAAACCTAGGCATATGGGCAACACCTCACTCTTTGGATTAAATCAGCAAAACAAATGCCCTCAAAAGAATTCAAAAAGTAATCCAAATATGTATTCCAGGCACTCATTCAAAAGCTCTTGAAGTGTGGATTCTATAGCATCAAAAACACTCTAATCGAAGCTTGGAATAGAAAGTTATGCTTGAACTAAGACATATGGGTAGCTACCTATGCACCTAAGTGCATACATGAATGTATATGCATAATTATGCATTTAAATGTATTATTTCTCATATGTGTCCATCCACATATGCATTTGAGTGTTTCTATATGTGTATGCATATGTAAATATATGCATGTGAGCATGTGTCCAACTTAATCTCTCTCTACTCGTCTCATTATATTTCTAGTTCTCTCTATTTTTATCTCTCTTTTTCTACTTTCTTCTCTTTTTCTCAAATTCTCACTTTCTCTTCTTCTTCTGTCTCTATCTCTTTCTCTCTTGCTCTTCCTATTTATCACTCTTTCTCTTCATTCCTTTATTATTTATTCTCTCTTTTCTCTTTGTTCTCTCTATATTTCTTACTCTGACTCTTTGTGTTTCTTTTCTCTTTCTTTACTCTTCTCTTTCTCTCTCTAATCTCTCTTATCTTTATCTCACTCTAGATTTCCTTCTTCTTCTCTCTTGCTCTTCTTTCACTCTTTCTCTTTCTCCTCCACATTCTTTCATCTCTTTCTCTCTACCTCTCTTTCTTAATTTATCATTCATCCTTTCTCTCTATCTCTATCTCTTTCCCTTCTTTCTCTTTCTACTCTTCTCTTTCTCCTTCTTCTCTTTCTCCTTCTTCTCTTTCTCCTTCTTCTCTTTCTTTCTTCATCTATCTCCTTCTTCTCTCTTTCTCCTTATTCTCTTTCTTTCTTCCTCTATCTCTTTCTTTCCCTCTATCTCTCTCAGCCTCTCTCCTTGCTAAACGGGCATAGCCGAAACATGTGTTATTAAAAAAATTGTCAATTGATCTGTATCGAATTCATGTAGGTTAATGGGTAGAATGTATGCCTTCCATTGAGGAGGTCATGAATTCACTACCCTCGTGTTGTACTTCTATCTATTAATTAAATATATGAACGAATGGATGTCCATAATTACCTATAATTGTTGGAAATTTAGTAGGCCCAAAACTAATACCACAGGTCCATGGTTCCATAGGTCCAGGATCTACAACATAGAATCCAACAATCTTCCAATATTGAAAAAACATGAACATACCACACTTAATCATAGAAATGATGAGACAAAGATAGAGAAAGATTAGACAACATGTGTAAAGTGTTATGTAAGCCACTGCTTACTCACACTATCATATATACAAATGTCAATTTACAATGTGGGAGTCAAAATCTCACCCACTCTATGTGTAGAGAAATAGATGGAAGAGTGTATGTACAAAATTTACAAGAATATTCAGATGTAGAGACAAAAATCTAAATATGTATGAGATGTATGACCTGATAGGTTGTAGAAGAGTGAATATGAGTGACAAAAAGAGGAAAGAACAGTATGAAACTGATATTCAGCAAACTCTAATCTGATTTTACGCTATGGAAGACCCTAAATCAGATGTGTGTGTGAAAGATCACATACTTATAGAGTTAGCATAGAATGCTAACATGTTGCTGACAGAAATCCTCATACTCATATGGGAACACCTTCTCTAACACCTCATTTGAATGCATGTAGCATGCATGTACTTATTCTCCTTTATGTATACCGAATAGGACTCCTCCTGATATGGATGCCACTGCCTCCATAAACTCCAAGTAGTACCTGTGTGCATAAAGAGAATATGTACCTGAATTATTAACATAAGATGCAAATCTTATGTTAACCTCCATCCAATGTCTATGAAGTACATCGAAATCTTCACGTAGAAGACAATCTTCAAATACATCATGTAGATGGCTCATCCACACCACCAAACTATTGATGGGAAAGTCCTCTCCATAAGCAAGAGTGTGAGCACACTCTTCTCCTAGAAGAACTCCATAGCTGCTCCTCAACATGCTCCTAGAGTGCACCATGGCTTCCCCATGTGTGCTAGAGCACCACCTCTACTGAGGGACCAAAAACTGGCATTGCCAATTGGTGTAGGATGAATAAAGTATCCCCAAAGTTCTTCTTTTATAGTAGAGCCTCCATAAAATAAAGCACAAATGAAAAGCCTCAAAAAGCTCTTTCTAGTGAAAAACTCTTCCAATCGCATGTGTTTGCTTACTTTTAACGATTAGCTTGTGAATAGCCTTCTAAAAATAGCTCGTTGCTAAAAATAGATTTCTTCGTTATTTTGAAGTTCATCGCGTTGCTCACTCATTGCTCACGGGATTCGAACTCAAATGCATGATATGAGAATCGTTTGTTATCCAAGGTGCCCATCGCCTTTGTGTTGTAGTTGAAGCTACTACAAAATCTACATATCCTGTACTACTTGAGCAATATGGACCATTTGACCATGGGACATTGAGACATTGTTTTCCAACAATTCCCCCTTCAATGTTACAATGGTACAAACTGAACTGGATAAGAAACTTCATTCATCTGCAAACTGTCATAAGCTTCAAACTTGTACTCCCCGAATTGACCTTCAAACCTTTTCTTCAAAAGTCTGCTTCAAAACTAAATTTGACTTTCTTCAAACCTCAAAAAACTGAATTTGCTGAATATGAACCATAATACATGAGAAAATATGCAAACTAGATATCCAATTATGTATATATCAAGCAATCACTGCTTGACAACATATTAGCATGAACTGATTCTAAACCTACTATCTCTTGTGTTTTCAAATGTGTAAACATACACTAGGATCCACATATTTGCATTTACCTTACAAAAGGTTTCTCAACATACTTCGGTTGTGTCATGTAAATACACTAAACAAAATCACAAATTGAATCCTAGAACCTGTGACTAACAACTCACAACTTAGTGTATTATGAACACTAGCTGGTTCATCTCTGATTGTACTCAACTCAACTCAACTCAACTCAACTCAACTCAACCCATGAGTCTCATCAAAATTTCATATCTATGATGTCATCTTGTCATCATCCTTGTTCTAATTGTAAGTCCTTCATACCTATTTCCTTCAGAATCTGGTATAAACATAAATGTGTGCACCTCTGAAACATACCTCTATGAAATATCAAGTTTCGCTTCAATAGAACTCTAGAACCTTCTCCTGAACAGGAACACCTAACAGGAACTTTCTCTAGACATTCTCCTTTTTCCTTCTTCTTACAAAGCTGGAACATAAAGAGAACCTGACAAAGGAAATATAGGAATACCTGAAATAGGAATACCTGTATAAATGACTCTGCATTCTTTTACATATGGCTGAAAATAAGTATTCATGTTTCATCACCCCCCTGGATGATTTAACACTAGTATCCAGAATCCTTCAAAGTATATCAGACTTTTTGAAATCTGGAATGTCTTCCTTCTTTTAATTAATCCAATCTTTAGTGATTTAGCATTGCTTCCTTAACATCAATACTTGTGTCTAAAACAAAATATCTGAACCCTTTTTATTAGCAGTGCACATGCTAATAGCTTTCCCTGTCATTCCTCAGCTTCCCATAATCTAGATAAGGTTAGCTGATCCAATAAAACCTTTTTGAAAGCATTTTAGGATTCATAATCTTTTGCAATGTAACAAGTATCTTCTTTTATTTCTCTGCAACACAAATCTGATAGAATGTGAATCTTTGACTTACTTTGAATGCTAAGAATTTTTCAAACAAAGGATAGACATGTGAATCATAAATACTCAAGTTCATAAAAGATCTATCAAGATCATACAAGATCATACTAGATCTATGATCTCTTCAACAAAATACCTGTATAGAATCTGCTCTCATCAAACCTTCATGACTGAATGTTTGATTTGCTACCTGAATGTCTCCAAGTGTCCATGCTTCTCACATAAAGTTGTAAAATCTTTTCTTCAACCAAATTCTTCCCAACAATCTACAACTTCTACTTGAAACATAAGTGTACAAACTCTCACCTTGATAACTCCAAAAGTTGCAAGTTGATACTTCATACCTTCATATTCTACCCAGGTGAAATGTGAAAGTACCTGCTTGACTTTCTTTTGGCTAACTCCACTTCTCAATCAAGTGATAGGATCTGATGGAACACCTTTTTGAATACAAGCATGTATCCAAAAGTCTAGACAATGATAGAAAGTAGATTCTCCAATTGACTGGTACAACAAAAATCTGAATTTTCTTGAATTTTTTGAATTTTCTCAAGATATTGAACTTTCTAAAATTTTTTGAAAATACTGAATTTTTGGAAATACTGAAATTTTTATAACTTTCCTTTTCCAAACAAAAACTTCAACCCAAGTCTCCAACATCTGTTACAAAACACTCTTTTACCTCAAGAGTTAGGTCAAGAAGAAAAAATACTTCTCTGCAACTTGTCATATACCAAGTAGCTCTGTTATTGACACTCCAAGAATTCTTTGAGGGAATATATAGCTGCCTGCTCAAAATCTTCAACTTATACATAACTCATTATATAAGTTTTCTTTGATATAGGAAAAGTATATGGAAAATATGAGAGAAAAGGAAGTCTTACTTTTCTTTTGGAAATGTTGGACTTTCTTCTTCTGCATCTTTCTTCCACCTGATGATGTCAACATCTTCAAAATTCTCTTCCATACCTTTTCTTCTCTTCATCTTGAAGTAGCAAGCACTCTTAACTTCTTCAAATGAATTTTTATCTTCCTCTAGTGCTAAGATTAAGAGACAAAACAAACATGGTATATAAATGGAAGTGAATATAGAATCATGTTTTACCATCTTCTCAAATCTCTGAAATAAATCTCTACTTCAAATGTGACTGATATGACTGAATTCACCGACCTTTTGGCTAAATGCTGAATTACCTCTCTAGAGTACCTACATCAAATTCTATACCTAGATATCCAACCAACTTACAACACAAGATTGGCTGAAAACAAAACTCATCCCATCTCCAAATTTGTCTTCTTAGATAAGATTTCTTGCTATGAAAGAGATTTATTGATAGTTTTGATGTAGCTAATGCTTTATCTTTCAAAGTAATGAAAGTGTACAAAAGCACTTCTTGAATTCTTCAAATCTCTTCATAACTGCTCTTCTAAGATATGACCTGCAACTGACAATCTGATAGTAGAAACTAATACCTGTGATTTGATGTTGATCTGGTTCCTTTATCTTCTCCAAACCATTGTTTTCCCTTGAATTTGAAGTAGCCTTCTCTTCATCAAGTCTTGGTATGACAATCTGATAGTAGAAACTAATACTTGTGATTTGATCTTGATCTGGTTCCTTCATCTTCTCCAAACCATTGTTTTTCCTTGAATTTGAAGTAGCCTTCTCTTCATCAAGTCTTGGTCTTCAAACAATACTTCTGTAAAGTATTTTCATACTCTTTCAAAAGTATTCAGCTGCTAACAGATCATCAACTTCATACTCCACACTGATGAATAAACATGTGATTGAATTGTATAATTATCAAATCTCTACTCATCAAGATTAAGTATGTATGTCAAATGTTAGAAGATGCTCTTAAATCATATGTTATAAACCTAGAAGTCTGGGAACCTGGGAATCTGAGAGCCTAAATGCTCTGATACCAAATGTTGGAAATTTAGTAGGCCCATAACTAATACCACATGTCCATGGTTCCATAGGTCTAGGATTTACAACATAGAATCCAGGAATCTTCCAATATTGACAAAACATGAACATACCACACTTAATCATACAAATGATGAGACAAAGATAGAGAAAGATTAGACAACATGTGTAAAGTGTTATGTAAGCCACTACTTACTCACACTATCATATATACAAATGTCAATTTACAATGTGGGAGACAAAATCTCAACCACTTTATGTGTACAGAAATAGATGGAAGAGTGTATGTCCAGAATTTACAAGAATCTTTAGATGTAGAGATAGAAATCTGAATATGTATGAGATGTATGACCTCATAGGTTGTAGAAGAGTGAATATGAGTGAGAGAAAGAGGAAAGATTAGTTTGAAACTAATATTCAACAAACCCTAATCTGATTTTAGGCTATGGAAGATCCTAAATCAGATGTATGTGTGAAAGATCACATACTTATAGACTTAGCATAGAATGCTAACATGTTGATAGAAATCCTCATACTCATATGGAAAAACCTTCTCTAACACCTCATCTGAATGCATATAGCATCCATGTACTGATTCTCCTTTATGTATGCCGAATAGGACTCCTCCTGATATGGATGCCACTGCCTCCATAAACTCCAAGTAGTACCTGTGTGCATAAAGAGAATATGTACGTGAATTCTTAACATAAGATGCAAATCTTATGTTAACCTCCATCCAATGTCTTTGAAGTACACCGAAATCTTCATGTAGAAGGCAATCTTCAAATACATCATGTAGATGGCTGATCCACACCACCAAGCTCCTCATGGGCAAGTCCTCTCCATAAGCAAGAGTGTGAGCACACTCTTCTCCAAGAAGAACTCCATAGCTACTCCTCAACATGCTCCTAAAGTGCACCATGGCTGCCCCATGTGTGCTAGAGCACCACCTCTATTGAGGGACCAAAAACTAGCGTTGCCAATTGGTGTACGATGAATAAAGTGTCCCCAAAGTTCTTCTTTTATAGTAGAGCCTCCATAAAATAAAGCTCAAATGAAAAGCCTCCAATAAAGCTCTTTCTAACAAAAAACTCTTCCAATCGCATGTGTTTGCTTTTCGATGAAGATGCCCCAAAATTAGTATGGAATCTTTCCATAACTCACCATAAGAAGATCTTTCTTCCATCTCCATCAAGCTCTCCCCCTAAGGATGTTTCTTCAAGATGATCTAATACCAAATGTGATAAGTGGACAATGACATGCCTAGGATTCACCTCCTAGCCTATTTATAGCCCTTGCCTAGTCATTATCTAGAGCTCTCTATAAGATCGCTTTACTCATGTGACCATCATGAGTAGGTACCTCATATGAACTCTCTGGCTTTTGGCCTTGGCTACCCCCCAAGCAAGAAACTTCTTGTTGCTCCAGGCATGTACATCTGTGGAATATAATATATTGATCTCTTTCCACATAGCTTAGCACTTCCTTATACATGAGTGTCATCTCCTTGTTCACTGCATCACTCCTAGTGGCTTTTTTACAAGTGAAATTGGCAGACTAAATTTAATTCACCAAAAGTAGACCATTTTTTCAAGAGTAGGCAACTTTGTAAAAATAGGAAGCTTTTGAAACTAGTTGAATGAATCTATAAAAAAATAGGAAACTTTGTAAAAATAGGTCTAGTAAATTTATTCAACTTGGGAAAGTGGGTGATTTGGGAAATGGGCCACTAGGAAAAGTATGCAACTTGACAATTGGTGAACTTAGGAAATGGTTCATATGGAAAAATAGGAAACTTGGGAAATAGGGTAATTTCGAAATTGGAAAAATAGAAAACTTGGAAAAAATGGTCAATTTGGGAGTTGTTGATTCCTCCCTTCTTGACCACTTAATTCTCTTGGTTTTCTTCATTTGAGTCCTCTTTGCTTCCATAAAATTTGAATAACTTCTTGTCCTATGACTTTTTCATCTCATAAGAGTAAAAAAATGTAAAATACATCATTCCAGGGACTTATTAGAGTACCCCTCTACAATCTAGAGTATTTCTAGATTGCCATCTAAGCTCTATATTGGGAATGCATGGGTGCACAACATCATCTTTGTACATGTACGACGCTTGGCAATTTGAGATTTTGAGTTCTCTCTCCTAGTCTATATCTCTCTTTTTCTGTGTTTTTTCTCAATCTTTTCTAGTGGTCTATTTTGTGTGTTATTATTTTTTTATAGTATCAACCAAAGGATCTTGATCGGGTTGGAAGCCACATCTTCTTAGCTTGGGATCCCAAATATTGTTGCCTGCACATGAGTGTTGTGGGCGAGTTTTGAAGCCATACCTACAAACTAGATCAAAATATCAAATAACAACTCAATGAAAGTAACATAAATCAGCTGAATTGATTGAGTATGTTAAGTTTATAGGTAGAATCGCCAAGCCACATTCAACCCAAAAAAACTATCAACATGATTGAAATATGGTGATTTGTATTTTTTATCATGTAGTGATGAATTATGAGGTATTTTTTGAACTTGTTCATTATTGACGACATGATTCACTTGATGTCTCTCCATAAGCAATGTGTGTACCTCCAAGATAAGTCATCATGCAAAAAATAAGTATACATGTGAAAGAGAGAATTAATGATAAGTGCTTCCATGTGTTTTTTGGTGATATATGTTTATGCATATGTATGTGACCGTCTATATAAAATGCTTTTCCTATATGTGATGTGTGAATGACTTGTGTTCAGAATGTGAAGTATGCACATGTACACACATGAACGTGCATGTGTCTGAATGTATCCAACTTCATGTGGATATGTGAGCTGAGTTTGTTCAAGGGTGTGAACCCATTCTTATATTCAAAATCATTGAGCATATTTGAATACATAAAGACACCATGTATATAAAAAGGGAAATATGTGTTTTGGGCATGGAGTATATTTTGGGTTCAAGAAGGAAAGAGGTAGGTGGAATACAGATCTCTAGAAGAGAAGGGAAAGTAGGGATACATCATTCCCATGCATGGGATAAGAAAGAAAGGGAGCATATATCAAAAGGAGGCAGTTCATGGTCTCCTATGCCACATATGTACAAATGATTGCCAAAAAGGAAGGCACGAATGTTCTTATTATGGGAACGAAAGGACATGGAACAACTTTTCAAAAAGAGATGATACCTCAATGTACTATCGTAAGATGTAAACTTACAAATCCTATCGTAAGATGTAAACTCACAAATCCTATCGTAAGATGTAAACTTACATATCTTGATTTTGATTTCTTTTCTTTATGCCAAAATCTTGGTTGCATATAATTCAAATCTTAATTTATTGGCATATTTTTTTCTTTCAAGGAATCTTCGTTACTCTTTGCATATGATCCTTTCAAATGCATATAATTCAATCTTAATTTATTGGCATCTTTTTTTCTTTCATCTTGTATTGACTTGCTCTTTGCTATGTAATGTTTCCATTCTTTTTTTTCAAGGAATTACTCCCATCATTAAATGCATGTCAAATACCTTCTATGCTCTAAATGATACAGAGAAACAACCAAATTATTTACAATAATCCATTGGGTCTTCAAATGTGTTTAACATAGAAAGCCATAATCATGCATACTTAGGGGATCTAACACCTCGACAATGTTTAGAAAACAAGTGCTTCTTTCCTATTGTCTTTACTATTGCAATCATGTACAATGAAGCATGCTTATACTTTGTTGTAAATTATAGAAAAGATAGCCGGTCTTATGGTTGTACATTATGCTCCTTAACTGCTAATCACCACTTTGAACTATGGTTGCAAAATTGAGCTAGTGATCCTGTTGATAGCCAACTACCTATAAAAAGAAGAGTGTTGTTTGTGAGAAATTCAAAGCATCAAGAGATTGTGTGAATAAATGAAAAGGTAACTCATCAACCTACCTGTGCATATGAGAAAAATGAAAATGACACAGCTATGTGGAAAGATTTTCTTGTATAAACATGGGTCAAAATGGCAAAAGACATGGGTTTTGGAGGTCCAAATCCACTTGGAGAACACTTAGAGTTTATTGAGAAACCCTTGGAAAAGCGCCTCCAACACCATGGTTTGAACCTTTGAGGTATTTGGATTTATTTACTCCCAAATTGAAGGGTTTTGATTATTAGGATAGATATTTCCTAAGCTATGGTAGCTAACCATTAGAGAGGCCTCTTAAGCCTTTGGATTTGTATGTACAAGCTTGGGAGGAATCTTTTTAGAATCCATGTGACAGTCATGTGATTTCATGTAACTTCCACGGATAGAAGGCCTTGGATTAGAATCCATATGAAGGGACAATTGGGAAGCTCTCCTCACACCCCTTGGCATATATATATATATATATATATATATATATATATATATATATATATATATATATATATATATATATATATATATATATATATATATATATATATATATATATATATATATATGGGTGGATTTGATTGGGTGGGGAAGTCTGCATATCTCACCCTTTTTGGTTCTAGTTATGATCTTGAGATAGGTCACAAGATTAGGCTAGTTCATATGTTGGTTATCTTTATTACTAGTTTCGTGTGTGCACGAAACTTTGGATATCAGAGCACCCTCTCGTGAGGAAGTTTTGTCAAATTTTCTCGCGATCCCCAAAGCATGAGCTTCATGTCTCTTTGCAAAAGAGACTTTGAACAATATCCCACCATCATTAATGCGCCCATGATCATGATCAAGTAGTAATTCCCTTTGGTCTTTGAGGTCTGTGGAAGCATGTGAACAACACAAGGAAGAAGAAGAAGCTTGAAGCACAACACCAAATATTTAATGTATTACCAATTAAATGTAGAAAGATAAGTGACATGTTAGAGTTTCAGGCATATACACAAATTGATAGAAAAAAGCCTCCTAAAGAGGAAAAAAAGTGTCCGATGGTCCTACATGTGTCCACATGTATCACTACCAAAATATATCAACAAACAATCAATACAATGAAGGACACTTCACCTCTTGGGAAGCTCTTAAAACTACCTTCACAAGTACATTTACACCACGTAACTCCAAAGAACGTGCTCAAGATCAATTGGAAGATCTTATACTAGAAAAGGGAGAGGCATTCTAATAATTGATGAAAAGGGTGAAGTTTTAAGTTTCTCATCTTCTTCACCATCTTGGGGATTTTCTAGTCAAGAAATGGGTAGAGAAGGCTTTAACAAAAGACGTATCAGCAAAGTCTTAGAGATTACTACAAGCAGATGCATCTTTGGAAGAGTTTCAAGCTTCAACCTCAAGGATCAAAGAAGCAAGACACCAGTTGAAAGTACATGAAGGTACATATGAATTCACCTCTGATCTTCTAACATAATTAACAAGAGAGTTAGAAGCATTGAAATTACAAAAAGCCTGGCAAGAGGAAAATTTTTCTTGGCAAGGAATGGATGAAGCTATACGTCAACTATGAAAAGAATCGGAGGAGGTTAGAACACAAAAAGAGGTTAAAAAAACATCAATTTGGTGCACTATATGAAAAAAGTCAAGGCATTCTTCTAAAGATTGTTGGGAGAAGTTGGTGTGTCAATTTTGTGGAAAACCAATTCATGATGCAAGGGACTACTATTTTCTCAAAGGTATGAAAGTCAATCGGGCATCACCCACTACACCTGCAAATCAGCACCTATTACCAAATCCAAGATTTGAAGTGGAAAACATGTATGTTACCACTCAGATAAACTCTTCTAATGAGTGAAAACATACATTTCGAAGACCATCCCATCCTAAAATGTGATATAGCATGAGGAATATGGAAACTTTCAAGGAAAATGCTCCCTTCGAGAAGGGTCTCCACCTTATAGGTATTTCTTGGATACGATGGATCATTATTCGAAGGATTGTCCAAAGCAAAAGGTTTCTATCAGTCAAACTTCCATAAATGGTTCTACTCCATCCTATCAATTCAATGTTCTCTCTCTCAAGAAGGAAAAGTAGCAACCAATCCACTCAAGTGGGAGAGAAGAAAGAAATACCAATAAGTGTCTAGGTATTGTACACTTTTCTCTAGACTTTCTATACTCTGCTAGTTTATCTCAAAAAAATCATGTGCATAAGAGTGCTACTCCTAAGAATTTTGGGTGATATTTCCAATTTAATGAAGTTGAACCTTTTTTTTTAAATGGTCAGGTTAATTTAGCTGACCCACTATATTAAAAATGGTCAAGTTGATTTAGTTCACACATTTTTTGAAAATGGTCAAGTTAATGAAGTTGACTTGAAAATTGGGCAAGCTAATAAAGTTGACCATTTTTTTCTAAATGGCCATGTTTATATAGTCCACCAATTTTTGAAAAGTGTTCAACTTGAAGTTTCCCAATTTTTTGAAAATGTTCCCCTTGATGAAGTTAATCCCATGGATGGAAAGTGTCTACTAAAAAATGGACCACTTTTTGAAGTTGGCCTATCTCCTCAAATCCGTGCAATTTGAGCCACTCCAATTAAGTGATCATAGTCAACTTCATGAAGTTCCTTCCCTTCATAACTATCGTCCCAAAAAGATATTTACCCAAGCTATGCTCTAAAATCTAAACCTCTTTTACACATGCAACAAAGAAAAGAAGAGAATTAATAACTCACTATCAATCCATGTTATAGCCCAAGTCGAGAAGCTAAATTGGTTTCATTATGAGAAATGGATCAAGAACCAAGAGTGCAGACTAGAGCTCCGAAAAAGATAGCAAAGACAAAGATCTCGCAAGAAAAGAATCCAGGTATGAAAAAATTTGAACTCTTGCCAAAAAATCAACAAAGCTTTTGAAGAGACAATGAAGGAAATACATTCAACTACGGAAGCTCCTCTACCTTTACCAACACCATCCATCATCAAAACTGAGGAGATACTAAAGAAAAACTTCCAATAGGTATCTTGCTATGATCTATTAAGATTGGATGAAAGATTTAGAAGTGAAGTCATAGGCAACATAGAAACATTGACTCTTCCAACTATGCTTGCAATAAGTGGCGAGCACACTCCAAAGGATCTAATGAAAGCTGCAATTACAGAAGACTTCACAAGATATCAACAAAATCTCTAATTGACTTTAGGAGTCCATATCAGATTGTCACTATACATGGAAGGAATATAAATGGAGTAATCATAGATGGAGGTTGATGCATAAATCTCATGCTAAATTTTACCCTTAAAATACTAGGACTCCAACTTTCATGTGAAGCAAAGTTTATAATTACCTTGGTTGACCAATTTGAGTTAAACCTCTTGGTATTACCAAAAAGGTGCATGTACAGATGGACGGTTTGACTTTCTCTTTAGATTTTTTAGTGCTAAATCTACCACATGTCAACAAACGCTTTCCTCCACTCATAGGGAGGCCATGGCTAGGGCATGTCCATGCCATGCATGATTGGGGTAATGATACCATTCTGCTCAAGTTACTAGGCCAAGTACAAAAGCAAGTACATGTACATCAAAGAGGATCCCATGGAGGTAATGCTCATTCTTTCACTATTATTGAAGAATAACACATTCTTGTTTTGGAAGCATCTAATGAACTTGAAATAGCCAATGATCAAGATGTTTTGGAATGGATGGAAGCTACACATTCATCCTGTTCATGTTATGGGGTATCTATTTGTGAAGAGAATTCTGAACAGGTAGAAACTATTGGGCTTGAGAACCAGTCATGGACTTCAAGAGCTTTCACCTTTATGGACACAATAAAAGGAATTAAGGGTCAATGTAGATGAATCTCTTGCCTATTTGCAACACGATTTCAATGACCAGAATGAAGAATCAACCATGGTATCTCAAGATCTAGGGAAAGTGAACCTTGGTAACGAAGGACTTTCACAACCAATTTGGGATTACCCCTCATTGCTACAACATGTAATGCAAAGTTTCAAAGATTTGTTTGCATGGATTTACTGTGATCTAGAAGGAATTCCTATCCATCTTGGAGATCATTCAATTCCTTTGATTAACATTGCTAAACTAGTAAGAGGAAGGATTTATCGACTTAACCAAAAGTATGCAGAAGTAATTAAGAAGCAAATAGAAAACCTAAAGGAAGCAAGGACCAATGTACCATTGGAGCACTCAAAATGACTATTATCAATGGTAATAGTCCAAAAGAAGCAATCCAACAAGATTCATGTTTGCATTGATTTTACGGATCTCAATAAGGTTACGCTTCGAGATGGGTTTCCAACCCCATTTTAGAAAAAAGTTTTGGAAGATGTGGCTAGTCATGTCTTATAGAGTTTCATGGATGGATTGAGCAAGTATAACCAAGTGTTCATCCATCCAAATGACTAAGCAAAAACTGCACTTTTAACATCCTGGGTATGTATGTATATACAAAAATGGCTTTCCAATTATGCAATTCTCTTGCTTCTTTCAATCGAGTGATCTACTCAATATTGTAATCATTGTTGCCAAAATTCTTGAGAATCTTTATGGAAGACTTCTCCATTGTTTCAGGCACTTGATGCTCTACTCCTATGGAAAATTTCATCGATAATTTTTGTCAATTGGAACATGTTTTTAGTCCTTACATAGAATCCAAACTAAAGCTCAACCCAAATAAATACCACTTTTTGGTGATTGAAGCTGGGAAACTTCTATGTCACACAATCTCAACAAAAGGTATGGCTCAAGATCCTAATAAAATCATAACATTGTTACATATGCCTAAATCAATTAATGCCAAAGAAATTCAGAATTTCTTAGGACATGCTAGCTATCACTGAAAGTTCATAAAAATCTATGTTGAGATAACTAAGCCCCTATTGAGGCTTGTTAGCAAAACAGTTCCCTTCCAATGGTCTAAAGTAGAAGACAATGCATTTAATCTTCTAAGAACCAAACTCATTAGCACACCTATTTTAGTAGTACCATATTGGAATTCTACCTTTCATGTACATTTGGATGCAAGTTCTACAATGATAGGTGCCATACTCAAACAACCTTGCAAAGAACATAAAATTGATCGAACGATTTATTATGCTAGCATAATTTTAACTAACGTGGAGTGCAACTATAATACTATTGAAAGAGAGACACTTGTTATTTTTGTTGCTCTGAAAAAGTTTCATCATTATTAATTGAAAATTCATTTTAGTGTGATCACTAATCATCAAGCAATAAAATATTTGCTAAACAAGCCAAACACCTATAAAAGAGTGTGGAGATGTCTACTGTTATTCCCAAAATTCAACTTTGAACTAATTCAACTCGACCTAAAGAGCACCATGTGATGGCATATCACCTCTCAAGAATTAAAAGACAACCAGTACCAAATACGGGCATAGAAGGCAACCTTCCATATCAATCTCTATTCCAAGTAAGCACTCATCCTAGTTGGTACCATGACATTCAACTTCTATTATCCACATGAACCTTCCCATCTAATCTCACACCACTTGAACAAAGAAGATTGGTGCTCAAAAGTAAGAATATTTCAGTTATACAAAATACTCTCTTTTGAGTTGGACATGATAGAGTGTATAGGAGATCTATCCTACCACGTGAAGTACAAAAGATACTAGAAGAAGGCCACAGAGGAACTGCTACTTGCCATTATCTCGGCCACATAATAGCACATCACATCTTACATGGAGGATTATGGTGGACTTATCTTTGTCAAGATGCAACACAACATGCAAAGATATGTGATACTTGCCAACGATGTGTGCCAAAACCAAGTAATCTCAACAAACAACCATTGCAAATCTCTTTATCATGGAGACCATTAGAGAAATGGGTGCTAGATTTTATAAGGCCAATCTGCCCCACCTCTTCACCATCGAATGTGAAATACTTGTTGGTGGCCATTGACTACGCCACCAAATGGGCATAAGTTTTGTCAACAAAAGACTGTACTTCTCACATGGTAGCTACTTTCTTGCATAGAAACATTTTTCGCAGGTATGGCTGTCCCATTGAAGTTACAAGTGAACAAGGGTCTCACTTCATCAACAAAACTTTAACCAAAATAGTTACAAAGTGAAAAATTTTCCACAGAAATTCCTCTTCATATTACCCACTAGCCAATGGTAAAGTGGAAAGCACCAACAAGGTACTCATCTCTTTCCTAAGAAAAATGTGCTATCTCCATCCCTTGACATGGGGCACCACCTAGCTAGGTGTGGTATGGGCATGTTGGAAACAATGGTCAAATTTATACAAATCTCAATTATAGCCAGCATATAGTGTATTCATTGTATATGTTATCACAAGAAAAGCGTCATGATGGGTTGCACATGTGAAACACCTCTTATTGAGACTGCCCGAATTCAAACCCCATCAACAACAATGCTTCATGTGATTTATTTTAAAAAGACAAAATTATCTTTTTGAGACACAAAAATCAAATCATGCGTGATCAAAGAAAGATTTCTCTCATATGAGGATCACGAGTTGTGACTTTTCTTTTGAGGATGCTTTTTGTTGGGACTCATAAACTATATAAGGAAGACCCTTGGGTCAATTTTTATCATCACTTAAGCTTCCACATGCACTAGCATTGGAGATCTTTGATGATCTTGGAGGAGATAGACTAGATGAGGAGTTCTTAAACTCTTGAAGGAGTTGTGCTCTACATCTAGAGACATCTGGAGGATTTCATATCATCCAACCATCAACTATCTTGTTGAGTTACTGTGAGTAAGAATTCTATTTCTGTTCTCACTTGTTCATTCACTAGTTTCTAATTAAGGATAATCAAAATTCAGGTTTGCTATAAAATAGTTCTCAAGTGTTCATATTCTCCATATTCTCACACACACTCTTCATATGTTGACTCGATCTTGTAGACGCACATACGTAGAGTATAGTACAGAAACGAGATCTCACAAAAGCATAAACGAAATAGAAAGAGACAAGAGACTAAACACCAGATCGGGTACAATCTCCCCCCACATACTTTGATGGACGAGTCTATCAGAGTATGTGTACTTATAGGTATTTCTCATTACGTCTTGAATAGAAGATACAAGAGGGTGACACGTCGAGAAGCATGCATTTACAAATTTCTGCATTATTTACAAAATCATTGCTTTCTAAAGTCATCGATTATTTTTACAACAAATATCTAAAATACTATCTTTTAACTGTCTTCAAAAATATCTAAATAATTTGATGCACGTTCACACCCTCATGAGTCTTCACCTGCTAAATCAAAACACAAATCACATTAAAAACCTCAAGACATTAAAATCCATATAAGATTCCATTATTCCATAAAGTATAACATGCATCCTAGTTGATAAGCAATTCACTTCAATTGATGAGAAGAAAATAGACATGGATGGCCAGTCACATGCCCATCACTGCACAGTCATAACCATGTTCCATGTAAAGACACATGCATGGAAACAGAAAATCGGAATTTAATGTGACTATGAATGATATGAAAACATAAAATGATCATAATGTGGAGTTAATGATGCTTTATGAATCCATTGAGATTCGAGTGATTGATTTTTATATTTAACTAAATATCTATGATACTTTTTACATGTGGGTGTAGTAGTAACATCATAATGAAGTATTTTCTCTTCAAGTAAAGGAGTATCATCTAAAATAAGAGTGAGTGGTAATTTTCCTTTAAATTGTTTCAATAAACTAATATGAAAAGAATTATGTATATTCCAATGAGAACGTATATCTAGTCTAAAAGCATTCTCATTAATTCTTTGAATAATATAGAAAGGTCCATTATAATGTGGTGCAACTTTAACTTTAGGATGTTGTGAAATGTTTTTAAAATGTCTTGTAATTATTTGTAACGATTTCAAGTCATTTTCATTAAATTGTTTAGCTACTTGTTTCTTGTTAACATTACACATGTAACATTCGTGTCTCTTCTTAATGTGCTCATGAACCTCATGAAGTGTAGAAATATGATCTTGTGCAAAAGAATCAGCCATAGGTATATCAACTTGAGTGAGAGTCATGGAAGTGGGAAGCATTTTACCATAAACAATTTCATACGATGCACCTCCAGTAGTGGTATGTGTTGTGTTGTTATATGCAAACTATAGTAAAGGAATTTTCTCATCCCAATTACTTGGATTATCTTACGAATAACAACGTAATAAATCTAAAATAGTTCTATTCATAACTTCACTTTGCCATTACTTTCAGGATGAAATGCAGAGCTAAAGTCTATTTTGGAACCTAAATTTTGAAATAATGCAATCCAAAATTGATTACAAAAACGACCATCTCAATCTAAAAGAATAACTTTGAAAAACCATGATGCAAAAAAATACATCTAATAAATAACTTAGTAGCTTGACTTGCAAAAAGAGTCTTTTTACAAGGAATGAAATACATTTGTTTACTAAACCTATCAACAATTGTCCAAATCATATCATTATGAGATGAAGTTGTAGGAAGATCAGTAATAAAATCCATAGAAATTTGCTCCCATGGTCCATTAGGTATGGGAAGTGGCATAAATAATCCAAATGCTTTACCATGATGTAGCTTCACATGTTGAAACACAATGCAATGGGAAACATGTTGTGCAATATCCTTTTCCATATGTGGCCAAAGGTATAATTCTTTACACGTAGAAATAGGACTTTGTATGCCCCTATGACCCATATACAGTGGTTCATGCATCTCTTTCAGAACAAATTCTTTGAAATTTTGTGATGCATAACTTGTGTTAGAAATACAAGAATCCATTATGAAAAGTGTAGTGATCATCACTAAATGATGTAGAATTATTGAAAGCATTCCATGTTTGTGAAAAATACAAATCAAATGCATAAGTAGGAATCATGTCATGAAATGAATGAATATGAAAAGTAGAAATATTATTGGTTGAAACAATATTAGTTTGTGGGGATGGGAAACGAGTAAGGGCATTGGCTACAACATTAGCTTCTTCAGGTTGATATTGAATCATAGGCTAAAAATTTTCTATGAATGAAGCCCATTTAATGTGTCTATCAAAAATCAATGGTTGATTCAATAAATGCTTAATAGCCTATTGGCCTGCTTTGATTAAAACTTCATAACCCATAAGATAATGTTTCCAAACTTTTAAAGCATGCACAACAACCAAAAGTTCCTTATCATATGCGCTATAATTCTTTTCAGAAGGTTTAAGTTTCCTACTTTCAAATGCAAGGGGATGATCATTTTGCATTAATCTAGAACCTATACCTAAACCAGTAGTAGTTGTAACTACTTGGAAAAATTGTGCAAAATTTGGTAATTGCAAAACAGGTGCATGGGAAAGTGCATGTTTGAGATTTTCAAAAGATTGTTGTTGTGCTAATCCCTATGCAAATTTTAACTTTTTCTTCAATAATAATGTGAGTGGAAGTGGTAAATAAGAAAAACCTTTTACAAACTTGCTATAGAAACTAGCTAACCCTAGAAACAAGCATACATCATTTACAAATTGAGGTACATACCATTTTTCAATTACTTTATTTTTCTTTGGATCTACATGAACAACTTGACTAGAAACAATATATCCTAAATACTCTAATTTGTTTTGAAAAGAATAACTATTTTCAAGATTGGCATAAAGTTTGTTTTTGCATAACAAAAAAATAGTTGCTAAATGATTTTCATGGTCATTGTCATAAGTCCTTTGTGGAGTAGATCCTTAATTTGATTACCTATTTCTTTTTTATGTAAATGTCCATGCCTATAAGGTGCCTTATGGGGAGGAGAACTAATAGGAATTAATTACATACTATGGTGAAGAGATCCCCTAGAAGGTGATATTTTGGAAGGAAAATCAGCCATAAAACAATCCTTATAAGAAGCCATACATGATTTATGTGCATTAGGAAGTGTATGTGTGTAATCAACTATGTTATTGACAAAAATAATATATGAATTGTAGCCTTTCCTAAATGCACCTTTTACTTGAGTATGACTAATTAATGGGAAGGGTTGGAAGTCAGACCCAATACAAATTCAAGTGTCTCCAAACTTGGCTGGCAAGAAGTCGATGATAGCTGAGGAAATGGAGAGAAAAACAAAGGAAAAGGTTAGGCAAGAAATGGTTAGGCAAGAAACTACTTTCACCGTAGATTGGGGTACATATGCATATGATGTCATGCCATTTGGGCTATGTAATGCACCATCTACATTTTAGAGAGTGATGATCGCAACATACCAAGATTATTTGCAGGATTGGACGGAGATATCCCTCAATGACTTTGCCATCCAAGGAGAGTATGAAAATATGATGGAAAGAATCGAAGCCATTCTGAAAAAAAGCATTGAAAAAGGCATCATGTTGAATCTGGAAAAATGCATGTTTGGGGTAATAAAGGGATTTCTCTTGGGACATGTGATTTCTAAAAAAGAGATTTCCATTGATGAGGATAAGGTAGAAAAAATCGAACGACTTCCACCTCCCCGGAACTTGCGGCAACTCATAGGATTCTTGGGACATGCTAATTATTACTGGTGATTTATATTGAATTTTGCATCAATAGCTACACCATTGATGAACCTTCTGAGAAAAGATCAGCAGTATCAATGGACTCGGGAGTGTGAGATCGTATTCGACTCTATCAAAGAGAAATTGATAAATGCACCAATCTTGGCAGCACCTGATTGAATGAAAGAGTTCCATGTGCATACGGATGCTTCCCATACTATGGTTGGAGCACTGCTATGTCAAGTCGAAGAAAGTTGGATCATGCTATTTATCATGCAAGTCGGAACCTGAACAGTGCCAAGAGGAACTACACGACTACAGAAAAGGAGTGCCTCTCGATGATTTTTGCGATAAACAAGTATCGACACTATCTGATGGGCAAGCATTTCACATTTTATGTGGATCATGAAGCTCTAAAGTATATCATTAATAAACCCGAGTTATCAAGATGATTGATGAGGTGGATGTTACTACTGCAAGAATTTCAATTCACGGTGGTAACTCAACCGAGGAAGCGCACATATTGGCAGATCATTTGTCTCAAATTATTAATGAGGAGCCAATCTCTGGTGTGCCCGAAGATGCTCCTGATGGACATCTGTTTCAGGTCGATGCTAAAATACCTTGGTATGCCGGCTTGGTAAATGTATTATGCACAGCCATTTACCCACTGGGAGCAAGCAAAAGAGACAAGCAAAAACTATTAGCACTCACAAAACACCATAGCATCATTGGTGGACAACTTTATCAATACTTTGTTCATGAGAACATTTATCGAAGATGTCTCGAGGAGGAAGAAGCAACCATAGTTTTGAGAGCATTGCATGATGAACCTTGCGCTAGGCATTTTGTAGGTGACCTTATGGCCAAAAAGGTCTTATTGGCTGGATTGGCCGACATTGTTCAAGGATTGCCACACCTAGTGTAAGAAATGAGACAAATGTCAAAGAATGGGTAAACCAACACTAGCACATGCAGCTCCTCTTATGCCAGTACTAGCTTTTAAACCTTTCGAGAAATGGGGAATGGACTTTGTGGGACCCAATGATCCTCCTTCTTGACGTAGGTCCAATAGGTATATCCTGGTCTGCATGGATTATGTCACCAAGTGGGTGGAAGTAAAAGATTTGAAGACTGATCGAGGTATCGATGTAGCCAAGTTTTTGTATGAATAGATTATCACATGATTTAGATGCCCATTGGAGATAGTTAGCGATAGGAGAACACATTTTGTTAATGAACTGATCGAGGAGTTGATGGAGTTGTACAAGATCAAACACTGAAAAGGCACTCTATATTATCCGAGGGCGAATGGGCAAGTGGAGGTTACCAACAAGATTCATCAATAGATTCTTACAAAGACGGTGGCTTCTCATAGGCAAGACTGGGATGAATGGCTTTTAGAGGCCTTGTGGGCGTATCAAACATCCGATTGAGTGACGACTAAGAGCACCCCGTTCTCATTACCGTATGGCGATGAGTCCATCCTTCCTATCGAAAAGGAAGTCCCAACATGGATAGTGGCCATCGAGGCTAGGCTGAGAGAAGAGGATTCATTGAACGAAAGGTATATTCAATTGTTCAAGTTAGAGGAGAAGAGACTCATTGCACAACAAAGCCTAGAAGCTATTCAGAGAATGCAAAAGGACAGGCACGATAAGAGGCTTAGGACCTATGCCATTCAAGAAGGTGATCTGGTATTAGTCTATGATAGTAAATACTACAAGTTCTCAAGGAAGTTGCAAACGAGATGGGTAGGGCCATTTAAGGTGGTGGAAGTCAACGCGAATGGGTCTTTGCACATACAAGATGTAGGTAGAGAGTGTGCCCTAGTGAAGGTCAATGCACTCAAATTTAAACCATATTTCAACTAGCATCAAGATAGGAGGGACGGGACAGGGTCCAAGAGGAAGGGTTTGGTAGAACATGTGTACATAGATCTCTCTCTCTCTCTCTCCATATTATTATCGATATTATTCTTTTCTAGCTTGAGAATTTTGGACAATTGAATACTTTTTGTGTTGTGTAGGAAACTACTAGAAGCTAGGTGACAAATGGACTACATGAGAACTGAGATATATATGTATGGCTTGGTGGTATACTTTTTGGATTAGACACTTGTTAGTATGGATGTCCATGCCGAGAACTTCGAGACTAAGTACGATGTGGAGGAAGCTTTTTGGCTGGTATGTTCTCTTAACCAAGGCATAGATATTACCTTTTTGAGATTTTTGTTTGGGTGATATCTGTTCAAGTGTGTAGGATGGGCAAAAGAGCAGTATTCTTATTTTGACAAATCAAGGGAAATGTCCAGAGATGCGCATGATATTACTTGGGTTTGGGCAAATTTGCTGACGATAGGCAGCGATGATGGGGCTCTTGAGTTGAAGCCTGACTCACCACCTAGAGAGCATTGATCACTTGCAGTGAGGGAGGTGAAGTAGGGATTTTTGAGGTCACAGTGTGACATTACGGCTAAAGAAGGGGACTTAGAGGTAGGATAGGGGAATCCAATTTGAGAGGTTTGTTTGTGACTAATCAGTCGTGTCGTATATAATCGTTATGCCAAGAAAGCAAGGTGACAGATGATCAATCTAATAGCTCCACATATATGTTTTTGTATTTTTTTGCATTTTTTGTTTGCATGATGTGTGTGTTGGGCGGGTAGATGCTCATTTCTACCTCTCCCTAACTCTCAGGACATGGGAGATGAAACAAATGAAAAGAAAAGAGAAAGAGAAAAATACAAGTAAAAGTGTGTATATATGTACGTGTGCCTGCATGCTATGATGGGCTAGTAGGTGGGGGGGAGTCATCCTGGCCGGGCGGTAAGGACCGTGAACCGACACTAGTTTTGTCATAGGCCGAGACGGCTGTGTGTGTATATCTATTTTGATGCTTCGCACCATAGAGGGTTGATAGGTAAGTGGGAACATCTCGACTGGGTAGTTGAGACCACGAGCTGCACCCACCTTTGCTATGGGCTAGCACGTATCAATACTATCATGTGTATATGTTGTTGCATGCTATGTTGTGTTGGTAGACGAGTGGAAGCAACCTAGCCGGGTGGTCAGGTCCACGAGTCACATCCAATTGCAACATAGGCCAACTCGTGCAATTAAAAATAAATAAAGAGAAAAAGAAAAGGAAAATTCCCACTCCAAAGGGGGAGAGATAGAGAGGAGGAGGGCGACGATTGCCCAAACAGGTGTGTTTTTGCATGTGTATATTTTCAAGATTGAGCGACTGGCTACTGATAGATCGATCGGCCAAGATGCGACATTGACGACGATATAACTATTATATGTGTTGGACTTGGTAGTTGTAAGCAACTTGTAGGACTTGGATCTTTCCTATGTTATTGATAGGTCTATTCTGAAAGCTCATAGTGGTGTGCGTGCACCTGGAAAGTCCTTCCTTGTGTCTTGTCTCGTCGTATGTGATCAACTTTTTGGGATGTGTATGAGGCGACATTTCGGGCAGCCTTGTTTTGCTTAGGCATGTATGCGACACGTATAGGAGCTTCTCATGCACAGATATATATGTTTTTTGATTCGCTGTTGTTATATTTTTGGGACTGACCTTTTTGTCGAGTTGCAGGTGAGCAAGACATGACGGAGGAGAAGGAAGACTTTCTCGAGGTGTTTGCTGGTATGATGTGCATGCCTTTGGTTAAGCTATCGACACGTGTGCTTGTTGTCTATAGGTTGCAGGGCGGTCTTGGAGAGCTAGACGCATGACTAGGTCATGAAAATCTTTTTTGGGTGATGGATTTCATTAATTGCCTTCATGTTTTGGATTGGGAAGTATGTGGATAATATGTTTTTGTTGAGCTGTGTTGCAGATTGGTCTAATGAAGATTGGATCCATGATCACAACATGGGTTTTGCATTTATGATTGGTACTATGCACAGGATGTGAGTGATATGCTTTTGCTACGTTTTATTGCACGACAGAAGGAAATAGATAAGAGTTATGCAGGCAGGTATGAGCAGGTGTGAGAGCATCTGAGTGGGGATGCGATGGAGGTATGCACATGCATGGATACAAGTGATGATGTGGATGGTAAGGTAAGTTGAAAATTGGAAAGGGACTTGTGTGCACGGGAATCATGTATGAACAAAGAGTTTGGAATATATGTGTGTGTAATGTGGCATGATGGCATGATTTGGGGTGTAGAAATAATGTTACTTGACGCGAGCTAACTGTTTGGATGAGTGGCAGGTGAAAAGCAAAGTGCATGAGGTGGTGTAGAGGCTCGTCGGGGACGACCTCGCGAGTAGAAGGGGGGAGTATGTTAACTGTATTTATGGTTGATCTGTTGCACTAACATGTCTTCATGGTGTAGGATAGATAGTGGATTGGAGGTATTTTGAAAGGGAAGATGGGGGTCGTTGATGACAAAATACAGTCAAAGGAGCATGAAATGGATTGATTGTAGGATATTAAGGGCATTGTTATTCCAAGCTTGTGTTCAGATGTTTGGGCAAAATAAAGACTAAGGCAATTATGGTGATCGACTAAACAAAAAAAAATCTACTACTATAGACCCCACATGGATAATTCAGCTATCCTGGAAACCAAGGGCTTTCCTTTACAAAGGATTCCTATTTGATGAAGAATGCAAGCATCTTAAGAATCTAGCACATGATAAACTTGAAAAATCCATGGTGGAAGATAATGAATCAGGGAAGGGTGTTCTTAGTAACATTCATACTAGCTCTAGAATGTTCATAGAAAAGCACCATGATGAAAAAATGAAACAAATAGAGGAGAGGATTGCAACTCTAACCTTCACACTTGAAGAAAATGGGGAAGCTTTACAAGTCTTGATATATGAGAATGGTGAAAAATATGAGCCACATTACGATTTCTTTCATGAACAATACAATATTCAACTTGGTAGACATAGGGTTGCAACAATCTTGATGTACCTATTGAATGTGGAAAAAGGTGGAGAGGCTGTGTTTTCTAATGCTCCTGATGATCGAGTAAAGGATGAAACTTGGAACGAGTGTGCCAAAAAAGGGATTACAGTGAAGCCTATGAGAGGAGATGCTTTTCTCTTCTTTAACCTCACTTCAGATGTTGAAACGGATAACATGAGTCTTCATGGGAGCT
This sequence comes from Ceratopteris richardii, assembly GCA_020310875.1. Taxonomy (NCBI): domain Eukaryota; kingdom Viridiplantae; phylum Streptophyta; class Polypodiopsida; order Polypodiales; family Pteridaceae; genus Ceratopteris; species Ceratopteris richardii. The sequence continues at coordinate 104,773,400 of CM035430.1, read as the reverse complement.
GCGAATCATTGAGGGAGAAAAATGGATGGCCACCAAATGGACACATGTCAATTATTTTGATAAGTCAAACGAAGCGTCAGGCTGTGCGGATGAGAATGTGCAATGTGGTATGGGCCGAAGGTGCATCTACAATGCTAGAAAATTTGGAGGGTTGGCTGGTATGTATGTCAGAGAGGAGGCAGGGGGTGTCACCAGGAAGGATATGAGGAAGAGAGATCACACACATACTCTCACAATCAAAGAGAAGCACACACTCAGATTGAGGCAAGAACTTAGAATGATCTTCTTCTTCTATTACATAAAAAGGAATGTACAAAAATGACCTAAAAACAAGAGTACAATATATAAAGACTAGTACATAAGGAAAAACCTAATGTCTGCGAATGAGTGAGTTGGAAAGAATCAAATGTGCCATCACTCGCGGTAGATAAATCTAGTAAAGCTCAATGAAGTGTCCTTGATATATTTTTGCATGACCACTATACATGTCAGAGAAATAAAAAATGATACGTGTCATCCCGGATCATCACATGTTGAGATTGATCTCTCAACACTCCCCCTCAAGCTCAACGCCATATCCTCTAATCCAAGCATCTTCCGAAACCTCTTCAGCTTCTCTACTCCAAGTGCTTTAATGAAAATATCAACAACCCGCTCATCTATTCTCACATAAACAAGATCAATATCACCTGCTAATACCTTCTCTCTGATGAAGTGATAATGTACCTCGATATGTTTTGTTCTTACTTTTCATATTCATTCATTTCATGACATGATTCCTACTTATGCATTTGATTTGTATTTTTCACAAACATGGAATGCTTTCAATAATTCTACATCATTTAGTGAGGATCACTACACTTTTCATAATGGATTCTTGTATTTCTAACACAAGTTATGCATCACACAAGATTTCAAAGAATTTGTTATGAAAGAGATGCATGAACCACTGTATATGGGTCATAGGGGCATACAAAGTCCTATTTCTACGTGTAAAGAATTATACCTTGGGCCACATATGGAAAAGGATATTGCACAATATGTTTCCCATTGCATTGTGTTTCAACATGTGAAGCTACATCATGGTAAAGCATTTGGATTATTTATGCCACTTCCCATACCTAATGGACCATGGGAACAAATTTCTATGGATTTTATTACTGATCTTCCTACAACTTCATCTCATAATGATATGATTTGGACAATTGTTGATAGGTTTAGTAAACAAATGTATTTCATTCCTTGTAAAAAGACTCTTTTTGCAAGTCAAGCTACTAAGTTATTTATTAGATGTATTTTTTTGCATCATGGTTTTTCAAAGTTATTCTTTTAGATTGAGATGGTCGTTTTTGTAATCACTTTTGGATTGCATTATTTCAAAATTTAGGTTCCAAAATAGACTTTAGCTCTGCATTTCATCCTGAAAGTAATGGCAAAGCGAAGTTATGAATAGAACTATTTTAGATTTATTACAATGTTATTCGTAAGATAATCCAAGTAATTGGGATGAGAAAATTCCTTTACTATAGTCTGCATATAACAACACAACACATACCACTACTGGAGGTGCATCGTATGAAATTGTTTATGGTAAAATGCTTCCCACTTCCATGACTCTCACTCAAGCTGATATACCTATGGCTGATTCTTTTGCACAACATCATATTTCTACACTTCATGAGGTTCATGAGCACATTAAGAAGAGACGAATGTTACATGTGTAATGTTAACAAGAAACAAGTAGCTAAACAATTTAATGAAAATGACTTGGTATCGTTACGAATAATTACAAGACATTTTAAAAACATTTCACAACATCTAAAGTTAAAGTTGCACCACATTATCATGGACCTTTCTATATTATTCAAAAAATTAATGAGAATGCTTTTAGACTAGATATACCTTCTCATTGGAATATACATAATTCTTTTCATATTAGTTTATTGAAACAATTTAAAGGAAAATTACCACTCACTCTTATTTTAGATGATACTCCTTTACTTGAAGAGAAAATACTTCATTATGATGTTACTACTACACCCACATGTAAAAAGTATCATAGATATTTAGTTAAATATAAAAATCAATCACTCGAATCTCAATGGATTCATAAGGCATCATTAACTCCACATTATGATCATTTTATGTTTTCATATCATTCATAGTCACATTAAATTCCGATTTTCTGTTTCCATGCATGTGTCTTTACATGGCACATGCTTATGACTGTGCAGTGATGGGCATGTGACTGGCCATCCATGTCTATTTTCTTCTCATCAATTGAAGTGAATTTTTTGACCATTGTTTCCAACATGCCCATACCACACCTAGCTAGGTGGTGCCCCATGTCAAGGGATGGAGATAGCACATTTTTCTTAGGAAAGAGATGAGTACCTTGTTGGTGCTTTCCACTTTACCATTGGCTAGTGGGTAATATGAAGATGAATTTTTGTGGAAAATTTTTCACTTTGTAACTATTTTGGTTAAAGTTTTGTTGATGAAGTGAGACCCTTGTTCACTTGTAACTTCAATGGGACAGCCATACCTGCGAAAAATGTTTCTATGCAAGAAAGTAGCTACCATGTGAGAAGTACAGTCTTTTGTTGACAAAACTTATGCCCATTTGGTGGCGTAGTCAATGGCCACCAACAAGTATTTCACATTCGATGGTGAAGAGGTGGGGCAGATTGGCCTTATAAAATCTAGCACCCATTTCTCTAATGGTCTCCATGATAAAGAGATTTGCAATGGGTGTTTGTTGAGATTACTTGGTTTTGGCACACATCGTTGGCAAGTATCACATATCTTTGCATGTTGTGTTGCATCTTGACAAAGATAAGTCCACCATAATCCTCCATGTAAGATGTGATGTGCTATTATGTGGCCGAGATAATGGCAAGTAGCAATTCCTCTGTGGCCTTCTTCTAGTATCTTTTGTACTTCATGTGGTAGGATAGATCTCCTATACACTCTATCATGTCCAACTCAAAAGAGAGTATTTTGTATAACTGAAATATTCTTACTTTTGAGCACCAATCTTCTTTGTTCAAGTGGTGTGAGATTAGATGGGAAGGTTCATGTGGATAATAGAAGTTGAATGTCATGGTACCAACTAGGATGAGTGCTTACTTGGAATAGAGATTGATATGGAAGGTTGCCTTCTATGCCCGTATTTGGTACTGGTTGTCTTTTAATTCTTGAGAGGTGATATGCCATTACATGGTGCTCTTTAGGTCGAGTTGAATTAGTTCAAAGTTGAATTTTTGGAATAAGAGTAGACATCTCCACACTCTTTTATAGGTGTTTGGCTTGTTTAACAAATATTTTATTGCTTGATGATTAGTGATGACACTAAAATGAATTATCAATAAATAATGATGAAACTTTTTCAGAGCAACAAAAATAACAAGTGTCTCTCTTTCAATAGTATTATAGTTGCACTCCACGTTAGTTAAAATTATGCTAGCATAATAAATCGTTCGATCAATTTTATGTTCTTTGCAAGGTTGTATGAGTATGGCACCTATCATTGTAGAACTTGCATCCAAATGTACATGAAAGGTAGAATTCCAATATGGTACTACTAAAATAGGTGTGCTAATGAGTTTGGTTCTTAGAAGATTAAATGCATTGTCTTCTACTTTAGACCATTGGAAGGGAACTGTTTTGCTAACAAGCCTCAATAGGGGCTTAGTTATCTCAACATAGATTTTTATGAACTTTCAGTGATAACTAGCATGTCCTAAGAAATTCTGAATTTCTTTCGCATTAATTGGTTTAGGCATATGTAACAGTGTTATGATTTTATTAGGATCTTGAGCCATACCTTTTGTTGAGATTGTGTGACATAGAAGTTTCCCAGCTTCAATCACCAAAAAGTGGTATTTATTTGGGTTGAGCTTTAGTTTGGCTTCTATGTAAGGACTAAAAACATGTTCCAATTGACAAAAATTATCTATGAAATTTTCCATAGGAGTAGAGCATCAAGTGCTTGAAACAATGGAGAAGTCTTCCATAAAGATTCTCAAGAATTTTGGCAACAATGATTACAATATTGAGTAGATCACTCGATTGAAAGAAGCAAGAGAATTGCATAATTGGAAAGCCATTTTTGTATATACATACATACCCAGGATGTTAAAAGTGCAGTTTTTGCTTAGTCATTTGGATGGATGAACACTTGGTTATACTTGCTCAATCCATCCATGAAACTCAATAAGACATGACTAGCCACATCTTCCAAAACGTTTTTCTAAAATGGGGTTGGAAACCCATCTCGAAGCGTAACCTTATTGAGATCCGTAAAATCAATGCAAACATGAATCTTGTTGGATTGCTTCCTTTGGACTATTACCATTGATGATAGTCATTTTGAGTGCTCCAATGGTACATAGATCCTTGCTTCCTCTAGGTTTTCTATTTGCTTCTTAATTACTTCTGCATACTTTTGGTTAAGTCGATAAATCCTTCCTCTTACTAGTTTAGCAATGTTAATCAAAGGAATTGAATGTTCTCCAAGATGTATAGGAATTCCTTCTAGATCACAGTAAATCCATGCAAACAAATCTTTGAAACTTTGCATTACATGTTGTAGCGATGAGGGGTGATCCCAAATTGGTTGTGAAAGTCCTTCGTTACCAAGGTTCACTTTCCCTAGAGCTTGAGATACCATGGTTGATTCTTCATTTTGGTCATTGAAATCGTGTTGCAAATAGGCAAGAGATTCATCTACATTGACCCTTAATTCCTTTTATTGTGTCCATAAAGGTGAAGGCTCATGAAGTCCATGGCTGGTTCTCAAGCCCAATAGTTTCTACCTGTTCAAATTTCTCTTCACAAATAGATACCCCATAACAAGAACAGGATGAATGTGTAGCTTCCATCCATTCCGAAACATCTTGATCATTGGCTATTTCAAGTTCATTAGATGCTTCCAAAATAAGAATGTGTTATTCTTCAATAATAGTGGAAGAATGAGCATTACCTCCATGGGATCCTCTTTGATGTACATGTACTTGCTTTTGTACTTGGCCTAGTAACTTGAGCAGAATGGTATCATTACCCCAATCATGCATGGCATGGACATGCCCTAGCCATGGCCTCCCTATGAGTGGAGGAAAGCATTTGTTGACATGTGGTAGATTTAGCACTAAAAATTCTAAAGAGAAAGTCAAACCGTCCATCTGTACATGCACCTTTTCGGTAATACCAAGAGGTTTAACTCAAATTGGTCAACCAAGGTAATTATAAACTTTGCTTCACATGAAAGTTGGAGTCCCTTCATTGTCTCTTCAAAAGCTTTGTTGATTTTTTGGCAAGAGTGCAAATTTTTTCATACCTGGATTTTTTTCTTGCGAGATCTTTGTCTTTGCTATCTTTTTCGGAGCTCTAGTCTGCACTCTTGGTTCTTGATCCATTTCTCATAATGAAAAAATCTCAAGCTTTGAGTGCACCGGATGCATCACCAAGCAATAGTTCCAACACAAATCCATGGAGTGGAAGATTGCGTGGAAATTTTAGTCCAGCAAATTCATCAAATACATCCAAGAAAGGTAAAGAAAAGCTTTTTGATAGTCATAAACATGTGCAGGTTTTCAAGATGTCGATGGAGATTCAAGTGGTTTAGAAAAGAGTGTTGATGAGGAACTTGGATTGCCCTCTGTGAAGACTCCAGGAGTAAGAAAGGCACATGCATATGATACAAGGAGAAGTGACCTAGGACCAAGAAGATATTGGAGGATATGGAATTCAGTGCAACTATTGACATAAGATATCTACATGGTTCATCATGTGCCTACATGACAAATGTAATACAAGATGTTAAAGCTTCTTGTTTTGAAGATGCAATTGGAAATGCATATTGGGAAAAATCTATGGATGAGGAGATGGTTGCACTTTATGGAAACAATACATGGAAGCTAGCTCCATTGCCACCAGGAAAGAAACCCATAGGCTGCAAGTGGGTTTACAAGGTAAAGCACAATGCTGATGGTAGCATAAGCAGGTATAAATCACGTTTGGTAGCAAAAGGATATGCACAAACTTATGGCATTGACTATGAGGAAACATTTAGTCCTGTAGCTAAAATGTCTACTTTCAAAACACTTGTTGCATTAGCTATAGCAAAAGGATGGACAATGCATCAGATGGATGTGAAGAATGCCTTTCTACATGGTGAGTTACAAGAAGAAGTATACATGGACCAGCCACAAGATAATGAAGATTCAAAGCATCTAGAATATGAACACCATTGGATTTTCTATGTGTGATGCAAATCATTCACTATATGCAAGGAACGGTGATGATGGCATCACAATTATGGCTATCTATGTTGATGACTTGCTTGTAGGTGGTGATAATGAAGAAAGCATCAAAGAGGTAAAGCAACTTCTTATGAAAGAATTTGACATGAAAGATCTTGGTGTGCTACGCTATTTCTTGGGCATTGAGTTTATACATACAAAAACATGTATATGGATGTCGAAAAGGCAATATGCCTTGAATATGTTGCAAAAGTATGGTATGGCTGATTGTAAGCCGATTTCTATGCCATTAGATCAGATTTTGAAGTTAGATACCACATCAGCTGAAGCATTGGAAAATGCTACTATGTACAGGAAAATTGTGGGAAGTTTGATATATCTCATGATTACGAGGCCTGATCTAAGCTACATTGTTGGACTTGAAAGTCAATTTATGCAGGTTCTAGGAAACCACATTTGGATGCTCTTAGACGCACTCTATGTTACATGAGTGCTACTTTGGATTATGCATTGTTTTATGAAGATGGTGTAGATTTGCAGGTTCATGGATACACCGATGCAGATTGGGGTGGTCGTACTCCAGATAGAAGATCTACTAGTGGCTTTCTATTCTCACTTGGAGGTGCAGCTATTACATGGAACAGCAAGAAGCAACCCACTGTTGCTTTGTCGAGTACAGAGGCTAAGTATAGAGGTGCTGCAATGGCAGCATGTGAAGCATCATGGTTGGAGATGCTACTTGCAGATTTAGGTGTGGAAGTGCAAAAGCCTATCACCATCTATTGTGATAATCTTAGCAACATACAATTAGCACTGAACCCTACTTTTCAAAATATTATTGGTTGAAACAATATTAGTTTGTGGGGATGGGAAACAAGTAAGGGCATTGGCTACAACATTAGCTTCTTCGGGTTGATATTGAATCATAGGCTAAAAATTTTCTATGAATGAAGCCCATTTAATGTGTCTATCAAAAATCAATGGTTGATTCAATAAATGCTTAATAGCCTATTGGCTTGCTTTGATTAAAACTTCATAACCCATAAGATAATGTTTCCAAACTTTTAAAGCATGAACAACAACCAAAAGTTCCTTATCATATGCGCTATAATTCTTTTCAGAAGGTTTAAGTTTCCTACTTTCAAATGCAAGGGGATGATCATTTTGCATTAATCTAGAACCTATACCTAAACCAGTAGTAGTTGTAACTACATGGAAAAATTGTGCAAAATTTGGTAATTGCAAAACAGGTGCATGAGAAAGTGCATGTTTGAGATTTTCAAAAGATTGTTGTTGTGCTAATCCCTATGCAAATTTTAACTTTTTCTTCAATAATAATGTGAGTGGAAGTGGTAAATAAGAAAAACCTTTTACAAACTTGCTATAGAAACTAGCTAACCCTAGAAACAAGCATAAATCATTTACAAATTGAGGTACATACCATTTTTCAATTACTTTAATTTTCTTTGGATCTACATGAACAACTTGACTAGAAACAATATATCCTAAATACTCTAATTTGTTTTGAAAAGAATAACTATTTTCAAGATTGGCATAAAGTTTGTTTTTGCATAATAAAAAATAGTTGCTAAATGATTTTCATGGTCATTGTCATAAGTCCTTTGTGGAGTAGATCCTTAATTTGATTACCTATTTCTTTTTTATGTAAATGTCCATGCCTATAAGGTGCCTTATGGGGAGGAGAACTACTAGGAATTAATTCCATACTATGGTGAAGAGATCCCCTAGAAGGTGATATTTTGGAAGGAAAATCAGCCATAAAACAATCCTTATAAGAAGCCATACATGATTTATGTGCATTAGGAAGTGTATGTGTGTAATCAACTATGTTATTGACAAAAAAAATATATGAATTGTAGCCTTTCCTAAATGCACCTTTTACTTGAGTATGACTAATTAATGGGAAGGGTTGGAAGTCAGACCCAATACAAATTCAAGTGTCTCCAAACTCGGCTGGCAAGAAGTCGATGATAGCTGAGGAAATGGAGAGAAAAACAAAGGAAAAGGTTAGGCAAGAAATGGTGTGGGTACCATTTGCCTTGCATATGGAGACTCACAAGGATCTTTTGCAAGATGGATTTAATTTGCAATTATCCAAATTTTGAAACGTGAAGATGGGCGAGTATAAGGACCCACTGGTTTACAAGGATGACTCGGATCAAGAACTACTATGATGGCTAACATGTACAAGTGAACTTGACTGTTATATGATGAGCATAGATGCAAGGGAAAACAAAGCTACAAAGTCCTTCGAGAAGGGAACTTCAGACGAAGAGTTAAAGCTTGAACTAGCTTCACCAATGGAAGTAAAATAGTTGAGAGAAAGGAATCAGAGTGCTAGAAACAAAGCTCCAAAAGAGAGGTCGAGAATTAGAAATAGATGTGAAAGGCAAGACTAAAGTGCAAGAAGCGATCACGAAGGCTAAGCTGAAGAAATTAGATCCGATCAAAAAAGAAAAATCCAATGTTTTATTGTCTGGCCATGCATGCGTGATTGGGGAGCACTTTTCGATCAGAACAACATCAAGAGGTGAGGGATATTTGAGAAAAGACCATGTGGAAAAGTGGGAAGTTTTTCCAAAAACTTTATTGAACATGGGGTCAGAGTTACCAAATGGTGTGCGGGAAAGCATCAAATCAGTACTCAAGAATTTGAGCAAGGCCTTTGCATGGTCATACAGTGATCTGAAAGGGATCAATTCCCATATTTTTTTAGCATTATATAGACTTGGAAGAAGGGACTAGGCCGATATGTCAAAGGCTTAGGTGAACAAATCTGGCATACTTGGAGTTGATCAAAATGGAATTGACCAAGTTGTTGGAGGCAAGATTTATATACCCTCTTGCATTTAGCGAATGGGTGTCACCAATTGTGGTTGTCCTGAAAAAGAACAATAAAATTCGCATTGGCGTGGACTACCAGAAGTTGAATGAGCGAACAAAGAAGGACCACTTTTCTTTGCCATTTATGGACCAAATCTTGGACAGAGTGGCTGGTCATAAATTGTACTCCTTTCTAGACGGCTTCAATGGATACAATCAGGTCCAAATTTATGAAGAAGATCAGCCGAAAACTACTTTCACTATAGATTGGGGTACATATGCATATCATGTCATGCCATTTGGGCTATGTAATGCACCATCTACATTTTAGAGAGTGATGATCGCAACATACCAAGATTATTTGCAGTATTGGACGGAGATATCCCTCAATGACTTTGCCATCCAAGGAGAGTATGAAAATATGATGGAAAGAATCGAAGCCATTCTGAAAAGAAGCATTGAAAAAGGCATCATGTTGAATCTGGAAAAATGCATGTTTGGGGTAATAAAGGGATTTCTCTTGGGACATGTGATTTCTAAAAAAGAGATTTCCGTTGATGAGGATAAGGTAGAAAAAATCGAACGACTTCCACCTCCCCGGAACTTGCAGCAACTCAGAGGATTCTTGGGACATGCTAATTATTACTGGTGATTTATATTGAATTTTGCATCAATAGCTACACCATTGATGAACCTTCTGAGAAAAGATCAGCAGTATCAATGGACTCGGGAGTGTGAGATCGTATTCGACTCTATCAAAGAGAAATTGATAAATGCACCAATCTTGGCAGCACCTGATTGAATGAAAGAGTTCCATGTGCATACGGATGCTTCCCATACTATGGTTGGAGCACTACTATGTCACGTCAAAGAAAGTTGGATCATCCTATTTATCATGCAAGTCGGAACCTGAATAGTGCCAAGAGGAACTACACAACTATGGAAAAGGAGTGCCTCTCGATGATTTTTGCGATAAACAAGTATCGACACTATCTGATGGGCAAGCATTTCACATTTTATGTAGATCATGAAGCTCTAAAGTATATCATTAATAAACCGGAGTTATCAAGATGATTGATGAGGTGGATGTTACTACTGCAAGAATTTCAATTCACGGTGGTAACTCAACCGGGGAAGCGCACATATTGGCAGATCATTTGTCTCAAATTATTAATGAGGAGCCAATCTCTGGTGTGCCCGAAGATGCTCCTGATGGACATCTGTTTCAGGTCGATGCTAAAATACCTTGATATGCCGGCTTGGTAAATTTATTATGCACAGCCATTTATCCACTAGGAGCAAGCAAAAGAGATAAGCAAAAACTATTAGCACTCACAAAACACCATAGCATCATTGGTGGACAGCTTTATCAATACTTTGTTCATGAGAACATTTATCGAAGATGTCTCGAGGAAGAAGAAGCAACCATAGTTTTGAGAGCATTGCATGATGAACCTTGTGGTAGGCATTTTGTAGGTGAGCTTACGGCCAAAAAGGTCTTATTGGCTGGATTGGCCGACATTGTTCAAGGATTTCCACACCTAGTGTAAGAAATGAGACAAATGTCAAAGAATGGGTAAACCAACCCTAGCACATGCAGCTCCTCTTATGCCAGTACTAGCTTTTAAACCTTTCGAGAAATGGGGAGTGGACTTTGTGGGACCCACTGATCCTCCTTCTTGACGTAGGTCCAATAGGTATATCCTGGTCTGCATGGATTATGTCACCAAGTGGGTGGAAGTAAAAGATTTGAAGACTGATCGAGGTATCGATGTAGCCAAGTTTTTGTATGAATAGATTATCACATGATTCAGATGCCCATTGGAGATAGTTAGCGATAGGAGAACACATTTTGTTAATGAACTGCTCGAGGTATTGATGGAGTTGTACAAGATCAAACACTAAAAAATCACTCTGTATTATCCGAGGGTGAATGGGCAAGTGGAGGTTACCAACAAGATTCGTCAATAGATTCTTACAAAGACGGTGGCTTCTCATAGGCGAGACTGGGATGAATGGCTTTTAGAGGCCTTGTGGGCGTATCAAACATCCTATTGAGTGACGACTAAGAGCACTCCGTTCTCATTAGTGTATGGCGATGAATCCATCCTTCCTATCGAAAAGGAAGTCCCAACATGGATAGTGGCCATCGAGGCTAGGCTGAGAGAAGAGGAGTCATTGAACGAAAGGTATATTCAGTTGGTCAAGTTAGAGGAGAAGAGACTCATTGCACAACAAAGCCTAGAAGCTATTCAGAGAATGCAAAAGGATAGGCACGATAAGAGGCTTAGGACCTATGCCATTCAAGAAGGTGATCTGGTATTAGTCTATGATAGTAAATACTACAAGTTCTCAAGGAAGTTGCAAACGAGATGGGTAGGGCCATTTAAGGTGGTGGAAGTCAACACGAATCGGTCTTTGCACATACAAGATGTAGGTAGAGAGTGATGCGTCGCACCATAGAGGGTTGATAGGTAAGTGGGAACATCTCGACTCGGCAGTTGAGACCACGAGTTGCACCCACCTTTGCTATGGGCTAGCACGTATCAATACTATCATGTGTATATGTTGTTGCGTGCTATGTTGTGTTGGTAGACTAGTGGACGCAACCTGGTCGGGTGGTCAGGTCCACGAGTCGCATCCAATTGCAACATAGGCCAACTCGTGCAATTAAAAATAAATAAAGAGAAAAAGAAAAGGCAAATTCCCACTCTTGAGGGGGAGAGATAGAGAGGAGGAGGGCGACGATTGCCCAAACAGGTGTGTTTTTGCATGTGTATATTTTCAAGATTGAGCGACTGGCTACTGATAGATCGATCGGCCAAGATGCGACATTGACGACGATATAACTATTATATGTGTTGGACTTGGTAGATGTAAGCAACTTGTTGGACTTGGATCTTTCCTATGTTATTGATAGGTCTATTCTGAAAGCTCATAGTGGTGTGCGTGCACCTTGAAAGTCCTTCCTTGTGTCTTGTCTCGTCGTATGTGATCAACTTTTTGGGATGTGTATGAGGCGACATTTTGGGCAGCCTTGTTTTTGCTTAGGCATGTATGCGACATGTATAGGAGCTTCTCATGCACGGATATATATGTTTTTTGATTCGCTGTTGTTATATTTTTTGGACTGACCTTTTTGTCGAGTTGCAGGTGAGCAAGACATGACGGAGGAGAAGGAAGACTTTCTCGAGGTGTTTGCTGGTATGATGTGCATGCCTTTGGTTAAGCTAACGACAAGTGTGCTTGTTGTCTATAGGTTGCAGGGTGGTCTTGGAGAGCTAGACGCATGACTAGGTCATGAAAATCTTTTTTGGGTGATGGATTTCATTAATTGCCTTCATGTTTTGGATGTGGGAAGTATGTGGATAATATGTTTTTGTTGAGCTGTGTTGTAGATTGGTCTAATGAAGATTGGATCCATGATCACAACATGGGTTTTGCATTTATGATTGGTACTATGGACAGGATGTGAGTGATATGCTTTTGCTACGTTTTATTGCAGGACAGAAGGAAATAGATAAGAGTTATGCAGGCAGGTATAAGCAGGTGTGTGAGCATCTGAGTGGGGATGCGATGGAGGTAAGTATGCACATGCATGGATAAAAGTGATGATGTGGATGCTAAGGTAAGTTGAAAATTGGAAAGGGACTTGTGTGCACGGGAATCATGTATGAACAAAGAGTTTGGAATATATGTGTGTGTAATGTGGCATGATGGCATGATTTGGGGTGTCGAAATGATGTTACTTGATGCGAGCTAACTGTTTGGATGAGTGGCAGGTGAAAAGCAAAGTGCATGAGGTGGTGTAGAGGCTCGTCGGGGACGACTTCGCGAGTAGAAGGGGGGAGTATGTTAACTGTATTTATGGTTGATCTTTTGCACTAACATGTCTTCATGGTGTAGGATAGATAGTGGATTGGAGGTATTTTGAAAGGGAAGATGGGGGTCGTTGATGACAAAATACAGTCAAAGGAGCATGACATGGATTGATTGTAGGATATTAAGGGCATTGTTATTCCAAGCTTGTGTTCAGATGTTTGGGCAAAATAAAGACTAAGGCAATTATGGTGATCGACTAAACAAAAAAAAATCTACTACTATAGACCCCACACGGATAATTCAGCTATCCTCGAAACCAAGGGCTTTCCTTTACAAAGGATTCCTATTTGATGAAGAATGCAAGCATCTTAAGAATCTGGCACATGATAAACTTGAAAAATCCATGGTGGCAGATAATGAATCAGGGAAGGGTGTTCTTAGTAACATTCATACTAGCTCTAGAATGTTCATATAAAAGCACCATGATGAAAAAATGAAACGAATAGAGGAGAGGATTGCAACTCTAACCTTCACACTTGAAGAAAATGGGGAAGCTTTACAAGTCTTGAAATATGAGAATGGTGAAAAATATGAGCCACATTACGATTTCTTTCATGACCAATACAATATTCAACTTGGCAGACATAGGGTTGCAACAATCTTGATGTACCTATTGAATGTGGAAAAGGGTGGAGAGGCTGTGTTTTCTAATGCTCCTGATGATCGAGTAAAGGATGAAACTTGGATCGAGTGTGCCAAAAAAGGGATTACAGTGAAGCCTATGAGAGGAGATGCTTTTCTCTTCTTTAACCTCACTTCAGATGTTGAAACGGATAACATGAGTCTTCAATGGGAGGTGTGAATCATTGAGGGAGAAAAATGGACGGCCACCAAATGGACACATGTCAATTATTTTGATAAGTCAAACAAAGCGTCAGGCTGTGCGGATGAGAATGTGCAATGTGGTATGGGCCGAAGGTGCATCTACAATGCTAGAAAATTTGGAGGGTTGGCTGGTATGTATGTCAGAGAGGAGGCAGGGGGTGTCACGAGGAAGGATATGAGGAAGAGAGCTCACACACATACTCTCACAATCAAAGAGAAGCACACACTCAGATTGAGGCAAGAACTTAGAATGATCTTCTTCTTCTTCTATTACATAAAAAGGAATGTACTAGAATGACCTAAAAACAAGAGTACAATATATAAAGACTAGTACATAAGGAAAAACCTAATGTTTGCGAATGAGTGAGTTGGAAAGAATCAAATGTGCCATCACTCGTGGTAGATAAATCTAATAAAGCTCAATGAAGTGTCCCTGATATATTTTGGCATGACCACTATACATGTCAGAGAAATGAAAAATGATATGTGTCATCCCGGATCATCACATGTTGAGCTTGATCTCTCAACACTCCCCCTCAAGCTCAACGCCATATCCTCTAATCCAAGCATCTTCCGAAACCTCTTCAGCTTCTCTACTCCAAGTGCTTTAATGAAAATATCAACAACCTGCTCATCTATTCTCACATAAACAAGATCAATATCACCTGCTAATACCTTCTCTCTGATGAAGTGATAATGTACCTCGATATGCTTTGTTCTAGCATGAAAAGTAGGGTTCAGTGCTAATTGTATGTTGCTAAGATTATCACAATAGATGGTGATAGGCTTTTTCACTTCCACACCTAAATCTGCAAGTAGCATCTCCAACCATTATGCTTCACATGCTGCCATTGCAGCACCTCTATACTTAGCCTCTGTACTCGACAAAGCAACAGTGGGTTGCTTCTTGCAGCTCCATGTAATAGCTGCACCTCCAAGTGAGAATAGAAAGCCACTAGTAGATCTTCTATCTAGAGTACGACCACCCCAATCTGCATCGGTGTATCCATGAACTTGCAAATCTACACCATCTTCATAAAACAATGCATAATCCAAAGTAGCACTCATGTAACATAGAGTGCGTCTAAGAGCATCCAAATGTGGTTTCCTAGAACCTACATAAATTGACTTTCAAGTCCAAGAATGTAGCTTACATCAGGCCTCGTAATCATGAGATATATCAAACTTCCCACAATTTTCCTGTACATAGTAGCATTTTCCAATGCTTCAGCTGATGTGGTATCTAACTTCAAAATCTGATCTAATGGCATAGAAATCGGCTTACAATCAGCCATACCATACTTTTGCAGCATATTCAAGGCATATTCCCTTTTCGACATCCATATACCTATTTCTGTATGTATAAACTCAATGCCCAAGAAATAGCGTAGCACACCAAGATCTTTCATGTCAAATTCTTGCATAAGAAGTTGCTTTACCTCTTTGATGCTTTCTTCATTATCACCACCTACAAGCAAGTCATCAACATAGATAGCCACAATTGTGATGCCATCATCACCGTTCCTTGCATATAGTGAATGATTTGCATCACACATAGAAAATCCAATGGTGTTCATATTCTGGATGCTTTGAATCTTCATATTCTTGTGGCTGGTCCATGTATACTTCTTCTTGTAACTCACCATGTAGAAAGGCATTCTTCACATCCATCTGATGCATTGTCCATCCTTTTTCTATAGCTAATGCAACAAGTGTTTTGAAAGTAGACATTTTAGCTACAGGGCTAAATGTTTCCTCATAGTCAATGCCATAAGTTTGTGCATATCCTTTTGCTACCAAACGTGATTTATACCTGCTTATGCTACCATCAGCATTGTGCTTTACCTTGTAAACCCACTTGCAGCCTATGGGTTTCTTTCCTTGTGGCAATGGAGCTAGCTTCCATGTATTGTTTCCATAAAGTGCAACCATCTCCTCATCCATAGATTTTTCCCAATATGCATTTCCAATTGCATCTTCAAAACAAGAAGCTTTAACTTCTTGTATTACATTTGTCATGTAGGCACATGATGAACCATGTAAATATCTTATGTCAATAGTTGCACTGAATTCCATATCCTCCCATATCTTCTTGGTCCTAGGTCACTTCTCCTTGTATCATATGCATGTGCCTTTCTTACTCCTGGAGTCTTCACAGAGGGCAATCCAAGTTCCTCATCAACACTCTTTTCTAAACCACTTGAATCTCCATCGACATCTTGAAAACCTGCACATGTTTATGACTATCAAAAAGCTTTTCTTTACCTTTCTTGGATGTATTTGATGAATTTGTTGGACTAAAATTTCCATGCAATCTTCCACTCCATGGATTTGCGTTGGAACTATTGCTTGGTGATGCATCCGTGCACTCAAAGCTTGAGATTTTGCACTTGATTTTTCATCATTTTCTTTGTCATTTGGTTCACGATCCAGTCCTTCTTTGGCATCTGCATAGAAGCTTGAGATTTCATCAAATACCACATCTCTGCTCACCTTCACTTGTCGTGTGAGTGGGTTATAACATTTATATCCCTTTTGCTCAAGGGAGTATCCAATGAAGACACACTTTTCTGCTTTTGGATCAAGCTTCTTCCTCAATTCATCTGGAACATGTACATATGCAATACAACAAAAAACTTTTAGATGTGATAAGTTTGGCTTTTTACCTGTAAACTTATCTTCAAGTGTAACTTGATGTACAACAGCAGTCGGAGTTCTCTTCATGGTGTATATAGCAGTATGAACAGCTTCTGCCCAATAACATTGAGGCATATTCTTCTCAACCATCAAGGCTCTTGCTATTTCTACAATATGTCTATTTTTGCATTTACCAATGCCATTCTATTGTGGTGTGTACTTGCATGAAAACTGATGTTGAATTCCATGATTTTTAAAAAAATTGTTGAACTCATTTGACATGTATTCATCTCCTCCATGAGATCTTAATGTCTGAATATACTTCCCTATCTGCTTTTCCTCCATAGCTTTAAAAATCTACAAGTGAGTGAACATCTCACTCTTCTCTTTCATGAAATATACCCACACTTTTCATGTATGTTCATCAATGAAAGTAACATAAAACTTGCAACCACCCATAGATGTGGTCTTTGCAGGACCCCAAACATCCTTATGTACTATTTCTAGTATATTCTCACTAACATGCTTGTCATGTGGAAATGATGCTCTTGACTGTTTTCCAAATTGACATGTTGCACATACCTTTTGCATCTCTGCAACCTTGAAATTTGGTAGTCGATGGATAATCTCCTTTGATTGCATCAATTTCAGCCTTTGCAAGTTTGCATGTCCAATCCATTTGTGCCAGATCTCTATATCAGCAATGATTCCTGCAACTTTTGCAAACATGGTTGCATTCCTTTCGAGAATTTTCACATTTAAGGTGAACATCCTACCCACTTTGTTTCCTTTGGCAATCAATCTTCCATCCCATTTGTATTCTTCTACATATAACCCATTAGCATTGAACCTGACTTGTAATTGCTGGTCAACCATTTGTCCAACAAAAACCAGATTCTTTGTTATATTTGGAACATGCAGCACATCAGTAAGATGTTTTACCTTCCGGTCCTCCATGGACAATGCTATGTTTCCTGTATGCTCGATAGGGTGTGCTGTGTTATCACAACATATCCAGGAACTGGCAATTTCTGCAAGGTACTAAACCATTCTCCATGACTAGTCATGTGATTTGAAGCACCTGAGTCAACATACCATATATTATCATTCGATTTTGAAATACCAACAGACCATGAACAACTTCTCAGAATCATCTAGACTTGTAGATGCATAGTTGTTTTTTATGCTCCTTGATTCCATTCCTCATATGCTCTTAACTGATCTGCAGTCCGATTCCTCTCTAGTAACTGAGGATCATTTTCATTCTCTCCTTCGATGTACTTCCAGTAGCCTTTTCCCATCTGAATCTCCAAGCATGGAAGTTGTTCTTGTCCAGCTTATCGCTCATAAGGTAACTCATTCCATCTATGTTTGCCATTTCTACAACAATTCACAACAGTGCAAAACACTACAAGTAGCACTTCTTCTTGAACACTGTCGCACTATGATGTGACACTTTGATCTCAGAAAAACACAGTTTGTATCAACAGTACACAAAATCTCTTGAAATTCTAGATGTGGAATATATGAGTGTTGTCGAACACGATGCAAGTTATAGTTTCCAAAACTGACCTGATTTTTCTATGGGCCCCACCTTGTGGGATCGAAATGGAGGTCGCGATGGCTCCGAAACTTTGATCTGAAGAAAACGAGTGATCCTAAAGGGATAAATCTCCAAAATACTTTGAGGTCTTCTATCTTCATGCCAATTTTCATAGCAATCTGATGCCATTTGTGAATTGCACTTTCTCCATGCCTTCTCCTATACTCTACACCGTCGGCCTTCTTCATGAGCTCTCTACAGCCACACTGGCTCTGATACCATGTCACAAGAAAGGATATGAGTAAGAGAGCTCACACACACACTCACAATCAAAGAGAAGCACACACTCAGATTGAGGCAAGGAAGAATGATCCTCTTCTTCTATTACATAAAAAGGAATGTACAAGAATGACCTAAAAAAAAAAGTACAACTACTACAATATATAAAGACTAGTACATAAGGAAAAACCTAATGTCTGTGAATGAGTGAGCTAGCAAGAAAAAAATGTGCCATCACTCTCAGTAGATAAATCTAATAAAGCTCAATGAAGTGTCCCAGACATATACCGGCGTGACCACTATACATGTGAGAGAAATGAAAAATGATACATGTCATCCTGGATCATCACATGTTGATCTTGATATCTCAACAGGGGGGTATGCCCCTTTATGCACACACACGGGGGCCGCTCCATCTTGCTCTCCTGCTTCATATTGGTCCTGGTTCACTAGGCAAAGGGAGGGAAATTTCTAATGAGGGTTTTTTTCGTTGTGCTTTGATTAAGGGAAGCTGAGAGAGGGAGGCTATTGTCTATTTCCTGGTTCACGGGAAGGCCTCAAGTTGAAGGGGGAGGCATATACATTGGGTCTCAATCCTCTTCTACATGTCTGCTCCACAAGCGGGGTTTTGTTAAGCTTTCTAGGAGGCGTCTCGAGTTTAACACTGATATCATCTATGCATCAACTCCCTGTGGCAAATTTATAGTTTCCTCTTAAAAAGGGCAGAAGTCGTTAATGAGAATTAGTTGGTACATGTGTTTGATGTTGAAATGATATAATGGATCTCGTATACTATAGTACTGTATATCTGGCCATGCAAGCTAGATTTGACCAACTATTTCTTTGTGATATTGATTGTAAGCACTGACTTATTTCTACAGCTCAAAACAGTTGTCGCGAATTATCTATAGGTGGTTAATTCCATACCTTCATGCATCTCACAGTATCTAAGAATCTACATGATCAGGTGTAGTTCACAGGCAACTAAAAAGATGATTTTATTTGTGGTAGTTGAAGTACAAAAGAATGCTCACTTTGGAAAAATACAATGGGTGTATTACATGCTTCTCTTCATAATGAATACTGGCATTTGATTAACCCTCAATGTCACTTCGGATAGAGATTGGATTTGATGGTGGGTTTCCAGATTCTGTAAAAGGCTTGTCTTTAGGTTTGACGAGAGCAACAATGTGGGGGGGAAAGGTGTGTGTAGGCATAAAAGAGCTATAAGAGTGTACGAAGGTAGGCACAAGGAAGTGTGTGCATGGGAGTGCAAGGGAAACAGGAAGTGAGAGTGTGTGTGAGTAAGTGAGTGTGAAAGTAGATAGGAAAAAGAGAAAGGAAAGGAAAAAAAGAGGGTAAGTGAGAAGAAGGGAAAAGTAAGAAGAAGTGTGAGGGGGTTTTGAGAGTAAATGTATGCATGAGCATATGTGTATGAAAAGTGTGTGAGTAAGGGTGAGCAAGAAAGGAGAAGTGTGAAAAAAGGAATAAGAGGAAAAGGGGTGAGAAAGTGAGAAAGAGAGTGCATGTGCTATACGTGAAAGGGAGTGTGTGAGAGAAAGAGTGGACGTGTGGAAGAGGGTGAGAGAGGTGTGCGAGTATATAAGTGTGTGTGTGTGTGGTTGTATGTATGAGAAAGTGCAGTGCGCGAGTTTGTATGAGTGTGCATGCCTATGTGTGTGAAGGGGAACAAGGGTGAAGGTGTGTTTGGGTATAGGAGTATGAGAGAGTGGATGTGTGTGCAAGTTTGTGTGTGTGTGTGAGCATAGGTGTGAGTGTGTGTGTGATTTTACATGTGCAACCGTGTGTGAGAGTGCATATGTGTGTGTAGACATGCATGTGTGAGTAGTTAATGCATGAGTGAATTGTGGCTGAGGGTGTGAGAGTAAGTGTCAGAGTGAGGTTCTAGTTGGGGTTTTGTTGGTAAGTGAGTTTAGGAGGGGGAGAGTAAAGGAGAGTCGTGAAGGAGTGGAAGCATCTGTGTGAGAGAGGGAGAGTAGAGAACAGAAAAGCCAGTGTAGGGGTGTTTTGACAAGGAGAGGAATTGTACGAACGAGTGCGAGGAAAGGAGGAAGTGTGAGTAGGAGGTATAAGAGTTAGTGCATAAGCAAGAGAAGTAGACTACTCTGAAGTGATTTAGGCAATTCATGAGCAATACGTAGTCACCTTTTCCCTTGGGTTTAGGATGCAATAGACATTGATGGAGATTCAAGCGATTCAGAAAAGAGCCTTGATGAGGAACTTGGATTGCCCTATGTGAAGACTTCGGGAGTAAGAAAGACACATGCAGATGATACACAAAGAAGTGGCCCAGGACCAAGAAGATTTGGGAGGATATTGAATTCAGTGCAGATTGGAAAAAAGCTATGGATGAGGAGATGGCTGCACTTTATGGAAAGGATACATGGAAGCTGGTTCCATTGTTGCAAGGAAAGAAACCCATAGACTGCAAATGGGTTTACAAGGTAAAGCACAATGTTGATGGTAGCATAAGTAGGTACAAAGCACGAATGTCTACTGTCAGAACACATGCTGCATTAGCTAGAGCAAAAGGATGGACTTCGCATCAAATGGATGTGAAGAATGCTTTCCTACATGGTGAGTTATAGGGAGAAGTATATATGGATCAACCACAAGGATATGAAGATTCAAAGAACCTAGAATATATTTGCAGGTTGCAAAAGGATTTGTATGGACTTAAACAAGCCCCTCGTGCTTGCCATGCAAGGATTGCTGATTATTTGACCACCATTGGATTTTCTATGTGTGATGCAGATCATTCATTATATGCAAGGAAGGGTGATGATGGCATCACGATTATGGCTATTTATGTTGATGACTTGATTGTAGGAGGTGAGAATGAAGCAAGAATTAAAGAGGAAAAGCAAATCCTTATGTAGGAATTCGACATGAAAGATCTTACTGTGTTGTGCAATTTCTTGGGCATTGAGTTTATACATACAAAAATAGGTATGTGGATGTCACAAAGGAAGTATGCCTTGAATATGATGCAAAAGTATGGTATGGCTGATTTTAAGCCAATTTCTATGCCATTAAATCAGAATTTGAGGTTGGATACTACATCAAGTGAAGCATTGGAAAAACTATGTATAGGAAAATTGTGGGAAGTTTGATATATCTCACAATTACAAGGCTTGATCTAAGCTACACGATTGGACTTGAAAGCCAATCTATGCAGGTTCCCATGAAACCACATTTAGATGCTTTGAAGCACACTCTATGTTATGTGAGTGCAAATTTGGATTATGCATTGTTTTATGAAGCTGGTTAGATTTGTACGTTCATGGATACACCGATGTAGATTGGCATGCTAGTATTCAGATAGAAGATCTACTAGTGGCTTTCTATTCTCACTTGGGAGTGCAGCTATTACATGGAGTAGTAAGAAGCAACCCTTTATTGCTTTATCTAGTATAGAGGCTAGGTATAGAGGTGCTGCAATGGCAGCATGTGAGGCATCATGGCTAGAGATGCTACTTGAAGCTTTAGGTGTGGAAGTGCAAAAGCCTATCACCATCTATTGTGATAATCTTAGCACCATACAGTTAACATGGAACCCCTATTTTTCATGCTAGAACAAAGCATATCGAGGTACATTATCACTTCATTAGATAGAAGGTATTAGTAGGTGATATTGATCTTGTTCATGTGAGAATAGATGAGCAGGTTGCTGATATTTTCACTAAAGCACTTGGAGCAAAAAAGCTGAAGAAGTTTTGGGAGATGCTTGGATTAGAGGACATGACATTGAGCTTGAGGGGGAGTGTTGAGATATGAAGCTCAACATGTGATGATCTAGGATGACACGTTTTATGAGTTTTTGGCGTAAACTTCTCAATCGAATCCAAATGAGATGAAATAAACAAAGCAAACATATCACTTTTTCATTTCTCTAACATGTATAGTAGCCACACCGATATATGTCAGGGATATTTCATTGAGCTTTACTAGATTTATCTATTGAGAGTGATGGCACATTTGTTTCTTGCCAGCTCACTCATTTGTAGACATTAGGATTTTCTTTATGTACTATTTTTTATATATTGCACTTGTTGTATTGTTGGTTTTAGATCATTCTTGTACATTCTTTTTATGTAATAGAAGAAGAAGAAAAACATCATTCTTCCTTTCCTCAATTTGTGCTAGTGTGCTCCTTTTTTATTGTGGCAGTGTGTATGTGAGCTCGTTTCCTTATCTCCTTCCTCGTGACAACAAAGATGTGGAGAAATTAGAAACTCTAGGATTTAAAGCCTCCAAACCAAGGATGATGAGATTTCCACCACTTAATGGTGAGGTAAGGTCATCGATCAGGGTGAAATACCCTCTTCTAAGGTTAACTTCTAAGGTTAACTTGTCAAGAACCTAACTCTTTTGAAGAAGAAAATAAAAGTAGGGAATGGCATGAAGCCATGGAAGAGTAATTCAAGGGCTGACAATGATACTTGGTCATTAGTTCCAAGAACAAAGGACAAAGTCATTGGAAATAAATGGGTGTACAAGGTCAATAGACATGCATATGGGAAGAATATATCTAGGTATAAAGTGAGATTGGTTGACAAAGGTATTGCTTAAACCTATGCCATAGAATTTGAGGATACATTTAGTTCAGTATATAAGATGGCTACCTTAAGGAGTTTAATTGCTATTTCAGCCTCAAAAGTTAGGAAGATGTACCAGTTGGATGTGAAGAATGATTTCCTAAATAGAAAGCTTGAAGAGGTATTCTTCATGAGGCAACCCCAACACTTTGAAGATGATAGGTTTCCGCATCATGTATGCAAAATTAAGAAGCCTCTTTATGGACTCAAGCTACCCCCAAGGGTTTGGAACCACAAACTCGTGAATAAGTTGGTAAAACAATGTGGATACAATCGCAGTCATGTAAACCCATCACTCTTTGTGAAAAAGGAAGGTAGAAAAACTATTTTGATCTATATATATGTTCATGATTTGATTACAAGGGATTATAAAGCCAACATCAAGAACATAAAAAGGATGTTTGGATGTGAATTAAAAATCTCCGATATGGGGATTTTAAGGTACTTCCTTGGGATTGAACACACACACACACACACACACACACACACACACACACACATATATATATATATATATATATATATATATATATATATATATATATATATATATATATATATATATATATATATATATATATATATATATATATATATATATATATATATATATATAGAGAGAGAGAGAGAGAGAGAGAGAGAGAGAGAGAAATAGATAGATCTAGATAGATAGATAGATAGATAGATGGATAAATGGATGGTGGGATGGATGGATGGATGGATTTCTAGATAGATAAATAGATAAGTAGGTAGGTACACACACACACACACACACACACACACATATATATATATATATATATATATATATATATATATATATATATATATATATATATATATATATATATATATATATATATATATATATATCACACACATATATGTACGTGTGTGTGTGTGAAGAAGAGTATCTTTACTTAATAGAGGCTAGGAATCAAGAACAACAAAAATGTAAACCAAAAAGAAGTTAACTACAAGAGAAGAAGATCAAAGTAAGAAAACTAAAGGAAAGGAACAAGTCCCCATGCAAGCAGAAGAAGAAGCATTGTTTGAAGTGTCAAAGAACTTCAAGAAATATGAGATAAAAAATAGAAAGATCATGATAAGAATGCGTAAACAAGAAGCACTTATAGGAGAAGCCTATGACAATAAAGAGAAGACCAAAAAAATGGCAGTGACCATAGAAGATCACAAAGATAGATGTACGTATATAGGGCATGATTTAAGTGAAGAAGAAGAATGTAAGATAATAGATTTGTTGAGAGAATGTAGAGATGTCTTTGCATGGAGTGGATCTAGATATTTAACCGAATCTCGATGTCTTTGTAAGCTGGGTTTGCCAAGCAGAAACCTTACACTTACAATGATAATTACACAGCCAAAATAAAAAAGGAGATTGATCGTTTGAGAGAAGAAGGTTTTATCTATGAAATCGAGCATACCAAATGGATATCCCCCATTGTGCTTGTGTCAAAAAAGAATGGGAAGTTACGTTGTCGGTGCAAAAGCAATGGTTGGTGGATCAAGTCAACTGTCGATAATACAGCACACACAAGGTGCTCCTCACGGCTCACGTGATCAATGGGGGAGCACTGTAAGACAACAAATTAGACATTTATAGTTTTCATGTTCTCTCAAAATAATTTATCACCTTTGTTTATCGATCTTCTTAGTCATTAGCATGATAACTTGTTCTATCATTTAGTCACAATTTATAAAGAACCATATCTATTTTGAAGTTTCTAAGGTTGAAGGTATGAAAAGTCACCAATCATAAGAGCAAAAGAGTTTTTCGCCAAAAGATTTCCAAATTATTTAGGCGAGGCGCAAAAATGTATGCTTCAAAATGTCTAGGGCCGAAAACAAATGACGTGAACCATACACATGAAAGGCAAATTGAATGTGCAAATTGAAAGGCAAATGCAAACACTAAATTTATCACAATATGCCTGATGCAACCGATCATACCAAAGAAGCCCCTCTATGAATAGCAGTGATTAGCACTCCCGTGTTATGTTTTCATCCTTCTCAATTGTAGCATAGCATATCAACTATAGCTTCAGAAACTCTTCCTTGACATCTTAACCAGCTCACACCAAAGAAGCCCCCTCTATGAATAGCAATGTGATTAGTGCTCTCGTGTTCTGTTTTTCATCCATCTCAATTGTGGCATAGCAAATCAACTGTAGCTTCAGAAACTCTTCCTCGACATCTTAACCAACTCACACCAAAGAAGCCCCTTCTATGAATAACAATGTGTTTAGCACTCCCGTGTTCTGTTTTTGTTCAATTATAGTGTAGCAAATCGACTGTACATCAACTAAATAATTCTTAATGAAACCCTCCTCCAATGCATCATTTACAAAGAAAATCATAAAAGAGTTAGAAAATCTTAAATAGATTATTTTTGCAATCCCTTGTCAAGTAACTAGAGAAGAAAACATAATGCACACACATTGTTATATAACACTTTTCTTTTACTACAAATGATATAGATATAGCTCTTTAGATAGAATCATTAGAAAATCATAGCAACCGGCACAACATCTCAATGCCAAAGTAAAAAATGAGAAACAACTTAAGGTCGGAGTGATGAAAACCTTCTGACATCCGCTCCCATTAAACCTGCACATCGTCCCGATGGGCCAACCTATAGATCATGGAACGCAGTATGAAAATTTTTTGGAAAATTCTTCTTGAATTATTTTCAAACAGTATATGAAATATGATCCTAAAGATAAGTACAACTTTTGATAGTAAAGAAAAATTTTAAAATTATGCAAGCTTGAATTACAACCTTTTCATTCAATGCCTGAATTTGAAAACAAGTTTTAGAAAGTCCTATAGAGGTTATTTAGATAGTCGTGGTACTTGCTTTTCTATTAAACTTGTTCAAAAGTAATAAATATTTTATATAAGTGTTCTATCTCTCATCTCTTAGCCACTTGCCATAAGGTACATCTAACTAAGTCCTCTATAACATGCATCCACCTCATATTGCCCACAATACATTTCAGAAGTGATTTCATGACCACCACTAATTCATAATAACTTTTTTGTTTTCTTTTCTTCTTTCATTTTTCTTCATATTTTTCTTTTCCTCATTTATCTTTTATCATGTTGCAGCAATCATTGATTTACTGCTTTATGTATCTAGCTTTTCTTTCTCCGTAACTTTTTTGTTAGAGGGGAAAGACTTAACCTCCTAATCAGAGTTGAGGTTCTAGAGGCATCCTTTAGTGGGAACTAGGATCTCATTAGTTAAATGGATTAGAAATTAAGATAGCCTACCTATATAAAATAAGCTTATTTCTACTAGGAGTTGCAAGTCAAGTGTTCTGTCTTCTAGCCTTATGACAGCCATAGGGTCTCTAATTCCTATCTTCACCTCACACACATTCTTACTTCAGATTTGAGTT
Source organism: Ceratopteris richardii (assembly GCA_020310875.1). Taxonomy (NCBI): domain Eukaryota; kingdom Viridiplantae; phylum Streptophyta; class Polypodiopsida; order Polypodiales; family Pteridaceae; genus Ceratopteris; species Ceratopteris richardii. The sequence continues at coordinate 104,747,086 of CM035430.1, read as the reverse complement.
CTTCGTTTCATAATTTTAATATTTTTCCTTACATATTAGAAGAATGTACACATCTAATCATGAAATGCAGAAAAAGAAATTTTATAAACAATTGAAAAATAATTCAAGTTCAGAACTGTTTCACCTGATTATTTTGGTTCATCTTCAATGTTGTTCATCATCCAAACACTTCTTCAATTGCCTGCATAGATATTTTTTGTTTTCTCTTAAAAGGTTTAAAAGCTATGGTTTCCTTTTTCATATCTTTTGTAATTTGATTGATAATGTCTTCAAAAAATTCTTTTTTCTTTTTTTTAAGTGTCTTCTCATGGTTTGAATCTTTATGCACATTAGCTTTTTGTTTATTATCCTCATTTTTACTTTGGTTATCCGTTTGGTTGCTAGTTTCAAGGTTCTATTGTAATTTTAAATTTTATATTTTCTCATATTATCAAATTTTTGTTCATTTAATAAAGACCTTTGATCACTTGATATATGTAACTCTTCACATATCTCTGCTTTCTCTTGAATTGTTTGTTTAAACTTTGGTGTATATTCTTGCAAACTCTCCTATAAAATCTTTCGTTTATCTTCTTTTACTTGGTTACTTGTTGTATTTTTAAATGAGTGAATTCCAATGTCTTGTTCAACAAATTTCGTGTTCTTCTCTTTCTTTAATCTCCATTGTTTTTAAACTCATTTTTTTCTAATATATTTAACCATTCTACCTCTACCTGAGCTCAAATGTAAAGGGGCATGAGTGTGGAAATCACATATTTTCTTCCTAATTTGACAAACTATTTGATGTTTGCATGCTTGTTCAAAGAAAATACAATTATCATAGGTATGACCGATATGGTCACACAAAAAACATCGAATAATGTGTTTCTTAACTCTATTTGATTTTATGGGTATCATTCTAGGAGTTTTTTTTCTAAGATCACATGAAGTTTTCTTATCAAATGAATATGCAGATAAACTTTGCACTCTTACTTCATATTCATGATTAAGTTTCAATCCTTGTAATAATTTATTTTGAATTGTCAAAATTTCAACTTTATTTATCAACTCTAAAGTTTCAGTATCTAGTGTCTCTTTCAAGTTCTTAAAGTTATTGCCCATTACTTGCATAGTTTGAGACATTTTATTTATGGTTTGCATTAAAGTTACAATAATCCCAAATTTTTCTTGTATCGATTCATTTACTCTCATCTATATGTCTTTAAACCTCTCTTCATATTTTCTAAATTTATGTTCAATCAATTCACTCAGATGGGATTTCTTATTTGTGTATTATATTCAATGAAACGCTTTTGGTTATTGGCGATAGAGATCTCCAAAGATTCTTTGATTAACTCAGCCTTAAACTCACTCCAACTCATGTCTTTATGATTTTGAATTTGTTTAACAATTGATCTTTTTATAATTCTTTCAAAATATGTACTCATCATCCAGACCTAGTGTTCGGCCTAGTTAAAAATTAGGTCCCAGGGCTTATTTGAGGGCTCAAACGAGATCTAAAAAATATGAAAATTGACAGGCAACTACTTCTAAGGCTCCCCAAGCTCGAGGACTCCTCGGCTTGTACAAAGTGGAGCTACAAAAAGGTGAAATGATATTTACAAAGATTTTTAGTGATAAGAATCACTTTTAACATGGTGTAAGGTTTGGAAAAATTTAATGGGTTGCCTTAGTGCTAGATCTGCGTGTATGCTCGTACTTGCTTCATCTGCCAACACTCTCCCCCCCTAGCGTCTGTCGCCTCTGACAGACCTCTGTTCCATTGTTTGATCAATGTACTTCTGCAGGAGGTCGGTTGCCACTTCTTGTTCCTTGATGCATAGTCCCTGGACCAAATCTCTCTGGAGGGCATCCCAATTGACTGCTCCTGGCAGATCAGGGTGTGGTGTGGTGTAGAGCTCCGAATGCATGGTTTGTTCACACGCAAATAGTTGTAGTAGGTGGGTTGGGCGTGGTGCAAACACTTCTGAGTGTGACTCCCAAAACCCCGTGGTGAACATATCATCAAAGGTTTGCTTGTAACAGGCAGGGAGATATCTTATTCGTGCATGCCATGCGTAAGTCGCTCGAATTCTCGGGGTCGTGCTCATGTCATACAGCAAATCATAATTACCATTGATGAAGCTCGGACTTGAAGGCTGGATGTTACGTACATTTCGAAAGGTCTTTAGCACCACTTGCATCATGTCCAAAATTTTGAGCATCATTTGAGCGACGACATCCGGCATGGGGTGGAGGCGTGGCATCCAATGTCTGATGGTGGCTATCATGTATGATACTGTAGGTGTGCCGGTTGGGATGCGATTGCGGGGTAATTAAGCCATTCTTTACAATTTGCGTTGTTCTGAACCTTGATGGCAAATGCTTTCCATGATCTTCTTCTTTGTACTGGCCCAAAGCAAGGGTTATACTTCAAATGCATGGGAGCGTGATCCCATGTTCGTAACATCTCCGGATGATTCGACAAAATGCGGGTCGACATTCTCCGCTTGCAGCATCTGGTTCACTAGTGCTCTATTTGCCTCTTCTGATAACTTGTGTCTTTTCTGTACCTGCCTGATTGTCTTGTAGAGCCGTTTGAGTTGTGCTGTGTAGGCAGGAGCTTCCTCTTCACTGTCCCCTGGCTCATTTCCTCGTGCTTCTTCCTGATTCTGTGTACTTTGAGCATGAGGATGTTGTGTCTCATCTTCCCAATGTACCCTTCTTGCCTCTCTTTGTGGCTGTTCTCTTTGGGATGATGATCTAGGACCGGCATTGTCAGAAAAACACTCACTATCAGATAGGTTGGTATTCTGCAGGAAGTTTTGAAAGTCAAAATTGGGATCCTCTACTAATGTGGCCATGGATGCAAACTCAGCATCGGTGGGTAGTGGAGGGGCAGATGGAGTGGGTTGTATCCTATCGCCTGATTGTGTTCCTTGGAGATGGATGGTGAAAGGGTCTACTCGAGCCTCATCTCTAGGGGAGGCTTCTGTTGTGGCCTCAGAGGGAATGAGAACCTGGGAAAGCGAGCCACACATTCTTTTTGTAGGTTGTACTCTTGACTTCCGCCCCTTGAAGAATTCTAGTTGTGAATATTTGAGGGCCCTTGCGATCGGCACATCATATGCAAGGCATCTATAGATAATTGTGGTAATCACACAGCAGCCATTCAAGGTATGCTTCCTCACACCCCGCTTGCCTGCTTCATATAGCTGGTCCAAGATCCATACAGGCATTTTAATTGGCAAGCTTCCAGTCTCTGCTAGGTACAATCCATACCATATTTTCTTATGTGTTGGGTGAAGCGGTCTTGAGTTGGAAATGCGAAGTGCTGAAGGCACATCCGCAGGGGTATGGCGATGTTGGGGGTGAGGGCACACATTTCCTTCAACTTCTTGATTTTGTTGTTCTTCATCGACTCTGTTATCAAAGGATCTCGATCAGAGGGAACGTGGGTGCCATACATCTGAAGAGCTTCCCTGATTAAAGTAACATTCAACTCAAACTTCTTCATTTCTTCCTGATTCGATAGAGAGGGCACCAAGAATGTGCCTGAATGATCCTTATCTCCAATCGGCTTTAGTGTGGCTATCAAATAGTAGCACCTAAGAAAATCCGGCCTAGGCAAAGCTGCACTAAAGTAGTCTTGCAAACCCGCTTTCTGCCAAATAGTCTGAAGAGGATCTGCATTCTGTAATGTTTCAAATTCTCTCGAGAAGAATTGAAATGTCCACCAGACGCCACCGAATTCCAAGTCTCCAGGCATCTCATTGAACCAGTGAGAATGCCCCTTCACTCTTTCTGTTAGGCCATTTGCTAGATCTGAGATAGGAATTCTTCTCACGTTCAAAAGCTGTTCAGGCCTTGCTGTCAGTGGGGCTTCCACAGGCATGGTATCCCAATTGCTTTGATTACCAGTGCCCACCTGGGAGCTTGTTCCTGCTACTGCTGCCATGATACTTCTGATGCTTATCTGCTGGAAGAAGAAAGCACATTAGTGTTGCATAGGAAACACGATATAACGGTGTTCCCTCCACAATACTAACATGACAATCCCGATGGTTAGTGGTTAGAGGTGAAGTGTTTGTGATAGATGTGAGTGGTTATTAGAAGTTTGTGTTATCCTAGATGCTTACTTTGGTTATGCAATGGACTCAGAATGCACCTTCATCAGAGTGGATGGATTTACACGATTGGGTCAGGGGGTTTGATACACGGTTTAAGTCTCCAAACCTTGATGGGGGATTCGTAGCTCTTAGAGCTAAAGACAGGAAAAGATTTATGAACTAGGTTGTGATGGATTTGGGACCTTTTGGGTACCCATTTCTAGACATTCCTCGGTTTGGCTGAGTGTGGGTTAGGGTGGTCTTTAGGTAGAGTTCCTGCGTTGTTTTTCGAGAGGACTTGTGGGTGATGAATTATGCTAGTGACTAGAGTTGGAGCTATTTAGGCTTGTAAACAGGCCTTGGGCACCCATATGTGTCTAGCATTGGGACTAGCCTTCATTGAACGCTTAGGGACCCAAATAGACGTGGTGTGCCTAGGAGGTTGCCTAGGGTACTCCTTGACTTGTGTCCGTGATGGTGTGGCTTGTTTGTTGCCTCCTCGAGAGCCTGCTACTAGAGCTGTGGGTTTTCCATCCTTGTGTATCCAGATCTGCTTCGCGTCACGAGGTTTTCCATGTTGCACTAGTTGGCACTCCTGCTTCTTGATCAACGGCCTCCTTTGTGTTGTATGATGTTTGGTCTGCATGTTTAGAATCTCCTTTGGCCCAGCTGCGAACTCCTCATTGACTCCTGTACCTTTGGTAAGATTGAAAATCCTCTACACCATAGAACTTTGGACAAGAACAGCATCATTATCTTTAAGTGGATTCCTGGAGGGACTAGGAGTTGGTGCCTGTTCTATTGGTTTGAGTGCTTGATTTTCTAATTCAATCGTAAGACGGCTTTGGCCTACCCAAGCCTGAAGAAGTCCACTTCTTAGGTTGAGGTTGACTGCGTGATCATAGATCCAGTCTTGGCCCAAGACCAGAGGTTCGGTAAGATCCTCGTCGTCACATACTAGCACTTTTGCTGGCATGAGGACCTCTTGTATGTAGAGGGGAAGTTCCACCTCTCCCATGCAAGGGGTTTCAACACCTCCTAACCCTATCAGATATGCTTCTAGGGGTTTTACCTCCAATTGTAGCTGTTGGCAATAAGAGAGCCGAACTGCACTAGTGGCTGCTCTTGAATCAATTAAAGCTCTTACGGTCCTGGTACTGTCCCCTTGTCCAACTTCTAGGGTCACAAAAGGTCGTCAATCCACTATCCTATGGGTACGTTCACCTGAAGCCTCACACATGGCCATGTGATAGCTTGGAGGCTCTTGAGCGTCGATCATAGGCTGATCTCTCCCTTGCCTCCTCAATTTCATTTGTCGGATGCGCTCTAAGGCCTCTGCTTGTGCTTCCTCTCGAATTCGTTTTTCCTCCTCTTTACGTTTCTTGGCAGTGTTGAGCCGATTTAACATCTCTTCAGTCAGGGGTTCTTGGTATAACTTGACTCTACATCCGCTTATGTAGCTAGGGAGAATATCGCCTTCCAAAGTGGCTAGTTGTACTGCCCCACTAGTTGAAATCCTATTTATTATCATAGGTCCATAGCCTCTTTTCTCTAATTTTCGTGCATGCTGTTTCACTGTGTAGACTGGGACTAGGTCACCCGCTTTCAAGCCTTTATCCTTCACATGTGTATCAAAATATGCCTTTTGCCTCTTCTTCACTGCATAGATTCCTGCTGCAGCTCTCAATCGTGTCTCGCCTAGACGTTCAAGATCAAAGATTCGAGAGGAGAGTTCATGGCCTGTCCAGTCATGCTCTTGTGCTACCTTCAATGTAGGTATCAAAAAGTCCAAGGGTAGCACCACATTCTGACCGAACACCATCTGAAAGGGTGTGGCTTGGAGTACCATTTTATAGGCCACTCGGTATGCCCAAACAGCATGGTGTAGCTGTTTGTCCCAATCAGAGCGTTTATTGTTCACTAATTTTGTCAGTACATTGCATAAGATCTTATTTGTACTCTCAACCTGGCCATTAGCTTGGGGGTGATAGGGGGCAGACTTCTTATGTACTACCAATAATTCTTGGAGCAGATTTTCAATAACTTCATTCAAGAAGTGAGTCCCTCTATCACTGACTAGCTCTATAGGTAATCCATATCTGGTGAACACATTCTCAAACAAGAACTTAGCTGTTGTTTGTGCATCGTTCTTTGTTGTGGCTTTTACCTCTACCCACTTAGTTAGATAGTCAGTGGCAACAATGATATACTCAGCATGGGAGCCCTTAGCTGGGGGATTAATAGGACCAACAAAGTCTATTCCCCACTTAGAGAATGCTCGTCCACCCATCGTGGGTTTCAGTGGCATCTCATCTTTGCGTATAGGAGGCTGAGCTCGCTGACAGACGTCACACCTCTTCACATAGGTATGTGCATCCATGTGAAGGGTCGGCCACCACAAGCCTGCAAATAGAATCGCTTTAATCACTCGATCTACTCCAAAATGTCCTCCTGCTACACCTTGGTGAGCAGTTTCCAAGATCTTTAGATATTCACTCTCATGAACACAAAGTCTTAGGTAACCATCTTTTCCACGCTTGTATAGATTATCACCAATGAGTGAGTAATCTAGGGCTTCTTGTTCTAGACTTCTTTGCCTCATCATAGTCATGTCTGGAGGGAATGTTTTCGTCCTCAAGAAGGATACTAGGGGTTCACTCCAATCCGGCACTATGGACACTTGATAAAGAGTGGCATGTTCCACAGGTGGTTTAGTGCAGCAGATTGGGCATTCCTTGCACAACTTCTGGACATCAGCTTCCATAGTCGGCCAATGCACTCCTAGTCTCCTCAGGGTCTGTATGGTTCGTTGTTTTGAGTAGTGTTGCTCTAATGCACCTACATGTGCTAATTGCAACCACTTAGCGTACTCGTCCTCTTCTACACAACAAGCCAAGATTCCTTGATCTGTGTGCTTGTACATACTTCCAGCCATGATGTGGTACTTTTGGGCTTTTACTACCTCTCTATTCTGTGTGGTTATTACTGGGTGGTTAGGCCCGTATGTCAATACTGGCACCAGTGGCTTAGCCCACTGAGGTACAACTTCCAAATTAAACAAGTAAGCATCAGGTAAGTCATCTGATACTCCTTGTGGGGCCTCTCCAGATGTGAGTCTAGAGAGATGGTCTGCTCTCAAATGAGTCCTGCCTTTCCTCACTACTACCTCAAAGTCATATTCCATTAGTAAGAGAAACCATCTTACTAATCTGCCTGTATTACATGGCTTGTTTACCAGGTATAGTAGAGCTTGGTGATCAGTAAAAAATTTGAACTTATTTGCAAGCAAATAGTGTCTAAACTTTTTAACCACGTACACCATGCCTAATCCTTCTCGTTCGGTGGTTGTATAGTTCCGTTCCGTAGCGTTCAATTGTCTACTGGCATAGGCAATAGGGAGATCCATATTACCTTCACCCGTAGGTTGTGCAAGTACACATCCAATAGCATAATTCGAGGCATCCACATGAACATGGAATGGCTTGTTCCAATCTGGTGTGGTCAAGATTGGTGCTGAACATAATCTTCGTTTAAGCTCCTGGAAGGAATTTTCACATTCATCAGTCCACTCAAAGTTAGTCAGAAGTCCGTACATGGGCTTTGCAATGACAGCATACATGTGGATGAATCGGCAGTAGTAACCACAATGCCCCATGAAAGCGTGTACTTCCTTGACGTTCTTTGGCCTAGGTAGTTCTGCGATGGCTCTCACTTTCTCTTCGTCAGTGGATATGCCGTTCTTAGACACTATGTGACCTAGAATTTTGCCTTGCCTGACCATGAAAACACACTTTTCTGGGTTCAGGCAGACTTGATATTCTCTGCGTTTATCAAAGATCTGTCTGAGTTCAGGTATATGGGTCTGTCTAATGTTGGAATGAGCGCAAAGATCATCAACATAGACTTCCAAATTCTTCCTCAAGAACTCTTTAAACACGTGACACATCAATCTTTGAAAGGTAGCAGGTGCATTAGTAAGCCCGAATGGCATTACCCGAAAGGCAAATATGCCCCACTCCGTGGCAAAAGCCGTCTTATGCTGATCCTCTGGAGCAATGGCTACTTGATTGTAGCCCGAAAACCCATCCAAGAAGCTGTACACTTCCTTGCCTGCTACCCTTTCTAATAGATGCTGTGATAGGAAGCGGATAACTATCTCTGATAGTGGCTGCGTTAACCTTCTTCAAGTTAATGCACACTCGTAATTTGCCGTTCTTCTTGGGCACCACCACAATGGGGGATACCCATTTAGTGTGCTCAATTTCATAGATAAACCCGGCTTCCACCAAGCAGTCTATCTCCTCTTTAATCTTGGCGGCGTAGTTGTCATTGTATGTGTAGGGCTTCTGCTTAGAGGGTCTGGCATCTGAGGTCATGGGGATTGTATGTGAGCATTTATCAGGGTCTACCCCTTTCAGGTCCTTATAGCTCCAAGCGAATACATCTCTGTACTCCCTCAATAAGGCTGTCAACTCTTGTTCTTCTTCTTCTGTCAGGTCATGCCCTATGTATGTGCATCTTTCTTCTCCCTCTTCTATGGCGACAACTATTTTCTTGGTAGTTTCCTTGTTATCATAGGCTTCTCCTGCTTGTGCCTCTCGTTTAGGCATTCATATCATGACTCTCCTATCGTCTATCTCATATTTTTTAAAGTTTTCAAGGACCTCAAACAAGGACTCTTCTGCCTCCGGAGTGACTTCCTTCTTCTTTCTTTTCTTTCCTCCGCTCTTAGTAGCTACTTGTGTGGCTAACCTCACCTCATTTGTAAGCTCTCCATGCCTCTGGGGTTGAAATTCTACTTCATAGAAGTATTCTTCATCTGATGCAAAAGGTGGGTCCATAATGATTGACTCTAGATCGGAGTCACTCGCATCCTCAAATGCATCAGGGCTAGGTTCGCATTCTTCTAAAACTGCATCTCCCATGATTGGCTCTATTGAAAAGACTGAAATGTCATAGCCATCCTCATCACAGTGAGGTGTCCACTGCTCTTCATTGATGGCTACATCCATTGTTGCTAGGATTTCTGCCCAGCCATGGGGTTCAAATTCCTCATCAGGAAAGACTACAGGTGCATAGTCTGGGTCTTGAACTGATCTATGGTTTTCTTTTGCACCTACCTCTCTGGCTTTCTCTCTCTTCTCTTCTTCTACTGCTACCTTACACATCCATAAGTGGGTGTCTTCATGCATCCATGAGGATTCGGATCCTATGGAATGCACAGACTCAGTCTCATCTTTGGCTCTATGGATGGGATTCCATTGAATAGGCGGTACGTCTCTATGAGAGTAATCCTTAAGATTGACTTTGGTTGTAACACCTAGATGTTGCAAATACAAGGAATTGGTTCCCCAATCCTGGACTACTTGCAATTGCCGCATAAATGGCCTTCCCAAAATCATCTCGTAGGCTTGGTTTTTGCTAAAGTTGCATATAGCAAAAGTATGCTCAAACTCAACCCCACATGTAGTGAGAGTTATTCCTTCTAGCAATCCTAAGGGCCTTTCAATATGACCATCGGCCATCTGCAATTTCATTCTCGTTGGTCGGAGTGCTGGCTTGCCCCAACGCTTCCAAAGGGAAGTTGTAGCAATTGCAACTCCTGCACCTGAGTCCAAAATCGCCTTGGTTGTGTAACCCTGATGGGTAACTAGGAGATAGGTATTTCCTTCTTCTCCTTCACTCATGTCTCCTATCTTATCCAATGGTATTTCAGGCACTGTTCTATGAGATCCTACTTGGGAGCGCGATTTCGCTATGTCTGGCACTTGTTTGGCTACATGTTTCCACACTTCTGGCTTAACTTTGAGTAGCTCTTCTAAAGTGAGATTGCACTGCACTTTAGTGTTCTTTACTACCTTTGTATTCCTAGGTATGATAGAGTCTTCATTTCTTATCATGACTATGGGAGCTCTCAGACAAGTAGACTTGGTTTCCCATGGGCCTGTGAAATGTGGTAATTCTTGTAGAGAATTAGACTCAAAGTCTAATCTCTCTTGAGAGTGGGTGCTCTCATGCTCCTCATAAATGGATGGGATGTCCTGTGGGAATTGATCGTGTGCATCATCCACAAGTTCAATGGGAGGAGGGACTTCACTTTCTTTAGCCCATTTGTCTTCTTGAATCTCTCGTAGGAATTCTGGTGTGAACCGATTCATAGAAGATGATGTGTCTGGCTCCGTAGAGTTAGGCACGTAGGCTTCCTGGGGAGGTAGGCTCACAATCTCACTTGCCTTACCCTTATTTTGAGAGGCGGGTTCCTTTCCTGATTGTGCAATTAGCCTCTCTATTCGTTCTAGCAGTCCATCAAAGTGTAACTGCGTCTTAGCTGAACTAGAGATGTTAAAGAGGCGACTGGCTTCAAACATATTCTGAGCCAATTCCACCATCTTAGCACAAATTTTGGTTCGTTCTAGCTCTAGTTCTGCTCTAGGGTAACACTTTTCATGATCAGTTACATTTGGCCCTTCTTGGATTCTGGCCTGATATGCTCTAAGCATCATGTTTAGGTCCTCGAGAGTGGGATCGGCTAGGACGGATCCTACTCTGGGTGGTGGGTGGGTTAAGGATGGTGTATTGAAAGGTTGGGGAATGGAAGAAGATGGATTGGCGGGTAAAGGGAGAGGTGGTGGAGGGGTGGTGTGAGAGTGGTTTTGAGATGCGAGTTCACTTATCTTTGCTTTGGTTTCTCTCAAGCTTTCTTCAAGTTCGCTCATCTTTTTTGCCCATTGCCTTTTCATTCTTTCACGACTATCCTTCCAGGCTCTAGTCCTCTTTTTGGTTATGCTCTCTGTTTCACTCCCCTCGGGGCTCTTTTCTTGAACAACACCTTGGTTTTGTTGTAGTGCTTGGGCTCTTGTGATCACTTGCACAGGTGCAGTGGAAGTCGCACTCTCTGTGGAGTCTACAACTAACCCAAGAACATTGATAGGAGTGATTTTGGGCATGTTATTAGGGTTCTTTGGGCAATCTCGTAGGAGATGCTCTTTTTCGCAGTCTTGACAGAAACCCTGAATTGTCACTAGTTGGGGTTGTGTAGGGGCAGGCAGTGGACAATCACGCATAAGGTGATCTCCCTGACATCTGAAGCATGATCCTCTAGGAAATGGGGGTCGTACCTGCCTAGGTTGAGGTCTGGAGTTGGGGTTTGTGTACATGACATTGGCATACTCAGGCTCCCCACTATTTTCACTTGGGTCCTCATAATAGTAAGACTCGTTATGCTCGGGTGACTGCATGTAGTAAGCTTGTGGGCTATCAATATGTGTGGAGTCAAAACTATGGTCACTTGGATCACTGTCTGATAGCAATGGGGTGACTGGGACTATGGCTCTATTCGGATTTTCTTCAGCAGATGCATATTTCACTGGGATCACATTGGTTGGAGCAGGGGGTTGTTGCACTAGGACTGGTTGAAGTCTCTGCTGCCCTTGATAAGGTGGCTGATAAGTTTGCTGTGGTCTGTTGTATTGTTGTGGTGGGTACTGATTCTGGTATCTACCCTGTTGTGGATATGGCTGAGGGTAATTTTGCCTAACAGTTTGTTTGTTATATGGGCAGTCTTGTGCAGTGTGGTTGGTGTACCTTCGCTCTATGGTGCAGTACTGGCTACTAGGATTCGCCTGGGGTTGGGCCATAATGGGACATACATTTGCCATATGGTCACCTCCACAAGGCTAGGCAAATCTCGGAATTTGTTTGCTAGAGACACCTAGTTTTTGAGCTACCTTCTCTGCAAGTTCCTCAATGGATGTGGATTGACCAGATGTGACGCTACTAGAGCTATCAGAATCCTTATAGATTTTTGACAGTTCTAACTCCTCGCCTAAATTATCCTCAATGTCTATGCACATGCGCACACACTCTTCTATAGTTCTGGGGTCCTTCAGATACACATATGACCTGAGCTTGGTGCTCAACAATCCATCTCAGAACAAGGCCACTTGCTTGGCTGGTGTGGGTAACTCAGGCATCAGGCATCTCTCTAGGTATTGCCTAAACCGTCTTCCTGCTAGTCTGACCATCTCTTGAGGTGTTTGCTTGAAGCTATGAATTAGTGAGGAAGTGTTGTGCCTGATGCCACTCTTACAAAACTCAATGATAAATGCCTCTAAGAGCTGGTCTATGTTTTTGAAATGCCTCTCGTTCAGTGGTTGGAACCACGTGAGGGCAGTGTTCCTAAGGGTTAGACCAAAAGCATTATATTGTGTGAATAGGTCCTCTACCTGTTCAGCTTTCAAGACTTGCCTAAACTCTGCCACGTGGTCATAAGGGTCACCAGTGCCATCGAAGTAATTCTTCATGGACTTCACCAGTTGAGTTGGCCGCAGGGTCCTAGTGTGTTCTCTCGGCCTTGGCAAAGGAAAATCATCAGCATTTCTTTGGTTTCTTGGGTCTCTAAATCTCTCGGTTTCCTCTCTGTCCGTCCCTGTTCTCCTTCTTTCTCTTCCCTGGGAGTTGGCAAAGCTTACTTCAGGTCTATCTCTACTTCTATCTCCTTGGACTCCATGAGCCTAGGAGGTCCCTGCTCCTTGGTGACCATAGGACACATTAGACCGTGGTTGGGGAAAAACAAATTCACCCTTCCATGTGTAGGCATGTCTGCCATGCTCGGTGACCATGAAGATTCTCTCTGATGTATTGTCTAGGTAGGTTACTTTGCCTGGGCTGTCAGGGTCTTTAAACTCATAGATTGTGAGGGCACTCACTTCCTGAGGTTGAGCAGGTTTATATCTCCAAAAAGCCTCATCGGTTTCTCGGTTAAAAAGCAAATCTATGCTTTTATTATCCTGTGGAATCCACTTTGGAGTCATGATTCTGGTCAAGACGGATTTACCACGGGGAGTTCTTGGCTCTCTCTCTAAATTCCCTTGCTCTATATCACCCATGTCGGTCTCCGCAATCACATTTCCAAACTCATCTGTTCTATCAGGAAGAGTGGTGACTACATATATAGTCCCCTCTTTGTCTAGGTATGCTCCATTCTCGAACTTGACTACCGGGTGTTCTAGTCCATGGGGTTGATCAGGATTCTTAATCTGGACCACAGACCTTCTCAGGCCGTCTTCGTAGATGCGAGCACCTAGACGATTAGTCCTGATGTATTCCAATTGAATCTTGTAAGGTCCTTTTGGTTTTTCTAGATAAGCCAACCCTGAACTACCTACTGGTCTCCCCATGTGATAGGACATTTCAGAATCACTTGTTTCTGATCGTGGAGTGTATGGGTAATCACTCAACTATTGGGCCCAAGACCTAGCAGTGTGATTGACACTAGCTTCAAAAGATCTAAGGCTTTGTCTGTCTCTACCTAAATGTCTGCCTGACCTAAGGTTCATATGCCTGGTTTCTCTACCCCCTTGGTCCCAAGTACACTCTCGTTGCAGGTTATTTAACACCAATCACTTTGTTCTTTTTAGTTGATTATTTTGTTTATGATCTTGTCTGATATCACGTCGTCAGGAATACTTAAATGAATTTCGCACTTGATAAGTGATCGATTCAAGTTTACTTTTGTCCCTTAGGGTTTTCGCACTTAAGCCCTACTTAATCCTTGCACTTAGTTGATTAGTTCTCTTGGACTTGAATCATGCCTACCGTAGCCCTAATTAATCACCACACCTAAGTCGTGCTTAGCCTAGGCTAGGAATTGACAAAGGAGGGTTGAGAGAACTTCCAACCTCAATTCTCTGGTTGCTCAGACTGCTGCACAAGCCCAGGAAGCCTTCTCCCAAGCTTGGTACTCACCCTTGCTAGCTTTCCTTGGAATGCCTTGCTTGCACACAATGTTCCTGCAAAAGTTCACAAGTCAATATAGCTCTATTACCACAAGGGATTGAAAGACACACATCAACATTTACAGGCCCCCCTGGAGTAACTCACTGTACCCCCAAATCCTTATGACCACTTAGTTCCACCTAAAGGCCAACTTAAAAATACATGTTCTAAAACTCCGTGTATGAATCTTACAAAAACCAATCGAGGTCCACGTAGGATTCTCAACAAGCTTTCCAACGAGACCAAAATCTCCTCAATCGGAGTTCGTATGGCGAAGTTATGACCATTCAGGCACTTAGGGGTCAAAACAGGCTCTCAGGGTTCAGGAATTTCCTCCCTGGTTTCTAGGTCTTTTGCTCACTCCTAAGGCTCTAATGTTACCCCAATGTGTCCAAAATTAAGCCCAAAGATAACTCCATTCAGTAAATTAATTTACTCTAAATTTTCATGCGTTAAGGCCGTGTATCGCGATAGGTCGGGTCGAGGTGTCGCGATAGGTGGAGGTGTCACGATAGGTGGAGGTGTCGCGATAGGTTGGGGTCGAGGTTTCGCGATAGGTCGAGGTGTCACGATATTTGGGAGTGTCGCGATACTTGGGAGTGTCACGATAGGTTGGGGTCGAGGTGTCGCGATAGGTCGAGGTGTCACGATACTTGGGAGTGTTGCGATACTTGGGAGTGTCGCGATAGGTCGGGGTCGAGGTGTCGCGATACTTGGGAGTGTCGCGATAGGTCGGGGTCGAGGTGTCGCGATAGGTCGAGGTGTCGCGATACTTGGGAGTGTCGCGATAGGTCGGGGTCGAGGTGTCGCGATACTTGGGAGTGTCGCGATACTCCGAGGTGTCGCGATAAGTCGTGAGTGTCGCGATACTTGGGAGTGTCGCGATAGGTCGGGGTCGAGGTGTTGCAATAGGTCGAGCTATGGTGAATTTTGTGGTTCTGTCTTGTGATCCTAGGTGCTCTCGGTCTGCGCAGTGTCGTGGTGCACTCAGAAACGTGATTAGTCGAAGTTTTTGAAGTGTCGCGATAGCTCGAGCTCGACATCTCGGGGCCTGTGCAGAAAGATTCTGTACCTGCTGAGCTTGCTGGAGATGGTGATGGAGTTGGTACCTGCAAGAAACATGCAAAAAACATACAACACAAATGCACGCGCTCGCTCTCTCTCAAACTCGCACACAACAAATGAGGAGAATGACAAGGAAGAGGGAATATGTAGTGGAGAAGGAGGTGGAGGTGGAGATGGAGGTGGAGAAGAAAACCAGAAATTTACCTACTACTTACCATTCCAACGCGTCCTCGCTACGTCTTACCATCACACGCTCGTCCTCAAAGCTCGATTCCCTGGCAACGGCGCAAAAATTTGGTGTAGCTCAGTGATGAGTAGCACCTCCTTTAATGTCAATCTGGGAAGACATGAGGATGGTATGAAGACCTCGAGCAAGTGAAGGCACAAATGTGTGAGTGCGAAGCACACTACATGCACACACATACACACACTCGCGCACACACAGCAAGAACAAAGAGAGTAAGACAATGGAATCACTTCTATTGCAACAAAGTTCTCATACAAGCTCAAAACTACCAGAAGCTACCCAAAAATGAGCTCTCTAGCTCTATTTATAGTTTTCTGACTAACTTTGGCCCTATCCAGACCTAGTGTCCGGCCTAGTTAAAAATTAGGTCCTAGGGCTTATTTGAGGGCTCAAACGAGATCTAAAAAATATGAAAATTGGCAGGCAACTACTTCTAAGGCTCCCCAAGCTCGAGGACTCCTCGGCTTGTACAAAATGGAGCTACAAAAAGGTGAAATGATATTTACAAAGATTTTTAGTGATAAGAATCACTTTTAACATGGTGTAAGGTTTGGAAAAATTTAATGGGTTGCCTTAGTGCTAGATCTGCGTGTATGCTCGTACTTGCTTCATGTGCCAACACCCTCAATGCCCTAGAATTTTCATAAACTGTTGCTCAAGCTACCACGTCAATGGAAGACAAACTATGACTTTATATCTGCAAAAAAGAGAACATGCTAATTCATAAACCAAAAATCAAACATACATCACCTGAGATTGCCGGGCCATAGAGTTTCATGTCGGGTTCACCTGTTGGATAGCCATGGTGCACATGGGGTGCTTTCAAGCAAACTCAAGTGTTATCATATTTAGCTAGTAAAATAATTGCTTTTTTTTTGGATCAACAAATTGAGTATTAGTTGACTTGAAATAAAGCTATCAACTTAAGCAAAAAGATACCACTTTAGGATTCTCCTCATCATTTACAATTTATTCGATTTTTCCAAGGCTCCATGAAAAGAAATGAGCGAAAAGGAATTTTCTCGATGTTCGTGTGCAATCATAGTTTTGAGAAGAGTATGAATTCATGCATGCAATCATAGTTTTTGAGATTTCTAAAGATTTTATTGGGTGAAAACTTTTAAACGCATAATGAACATGAAATTCATGTATGCCACAAAATCTATCTCGGAGTAAAACTGCATGCTCTACCCTTGCTTTGTGGGATTCGGGGGTCTCAAGGGCACTAGTCCCATTCACTTCTAACTTGTTCCTCCTTTTATTTAATTAAAATCTCGGAGAGTAGGTCAAGGCCGAACTTTTGTTAAAAAAAATATATATCTCATAGTGAAACTTCTAATTGTGCTACATCAAAAGTAAACTTGTGCAAATGGTATAATAATTTGAATCTTGATTTAACTTTAACTAACTCGGTCAAAATTCTTTACCTAAACATTATCAAAATTCTTTACCTAAACATTTCCACTGTTCCGCCTAGAACAAGGTGATCTCAACCAAATGTTCCGTAGTCCCATTGTAAAACGACCCTAAATTCATCTTAATCATACATACCCACTTGCACCCACAATATGCACACACGTACACGTATTTCTCACCATGGACACAATCACTTGAAACATTCAACTCACACAGACCATTCATCCACACTCGATTTCACTCACGTATGCACTCGCACACTTAATTTAGCACACAACACATACACACGTTTATTGACATATGCATACGTATAAGTTTTTATAATTATATATATATATATATATATATATATATATATATATATATATATATATATATATATATATATATATATATATATATATATATATATATATCTTGGTTTTGATTTATTTACTAATTGATTTTAACAAGCTAAATACTATTTTACTTAAAATATTATCAATGTATTTATTATCTTATAAAGTTATTAACATAAAGATAATAAATATAGTACTAATTAGTTATACAAAAGGCCATTAATCTTTATAGTTTTAAAGGCAAGCTCACCATTTTCATCGGCCAAAGCAAGTCTAATAATGAATTTATAGGCAGATTCATTTAGGTTCACTTCATTTTTCAGAATGTGCTCAAGTGTATGAGCTGCTCTTTCTATAGCGAGTTAGACATTTTCTCTACTAAATTTATATATATCACTTGAAACAAATTATGTTCAATGTTTTTTTTACCTTTCTAGCTATCTTTGAGAATGTTTTTTGAAGCAACACTAGATCAAAGTTACACGAAAACATTATACTCATGCACATTCAAATCATCATAAGATGCATACTAATATTCAAAGAAAGATCATAATTAGATACTCCCATAACCCTTCACATTAGGAGCACTTAAGGGCATCCACACATTCTATACATGAGGTTTCGCACATTCACTTGTTTTATAGTCACATAAATAAATGCAAATGGAAATTCAGTGATAGGGTCTTGATCAATTGGATTGGATGTTCCTCCTTAACACACGCCTCCATCTTCTTCATTTTGTAAATACTAAAAGAGAGAGGTAAGTCAATTCAACAAATCATACCAAAGATATTCTAAGAAGACCACTTTAGAAGAAAATTTTAATTTTTTTGAATGCTGATTGGAGTGATAAAATCCTTCTGACAATGTGTGTGCATTAACTTGAAAAAAGTTAATGCAACCACAATAAGAGATAGTTATCCTCTTCCTATCACTAAGAATCTCTTAGAACGTGTAGCAAGAAAGGAAGTTTATAGCTTTCTTGATGGATTCTCAAGCTACAATCAAGTGGCTATTGCCTTAGAAGACCAACATAAGATGACTTTTTCCATAGAGTTTGATATCTTTGCATTTCACGTGATGCCATTTGGGCTCACCAATGTTGCTGCTACATTCCAAAGACTGCTAAGTTTCAAGGAATTTCTACGAAAGAGTTTAGAGATCTATGTAGATGACCTATGTGCTCACTGAAATATTAGACAAACCCACATCCCTGAACTTAAACAAATCTTTGAAAAATGTAGAGAGTATCAGGTCTGACGGAATCCAAAGAAGTGTGTCTTCATGTTGAGGCAAGGCAAGATTCTAGGACACATAGTGTCAAAGTGTGGGATATCAACAGATGAAGAAAGATTTAGAACCATTGTAGAACTCTCTAGACCAAAGAATGTCAAGGAAGTACAATCTTTCATGGGTCATAGTGGATATTACATACACTTTATCCACATGTATGCTATAATCGCAAAACCCCTATGCAACCTTCTTACTAACTTTGAGTGGAATGAGGATCAATAAGATCAAATGAGGATTATTTTCAACACCAATTTTGACCACACAAGAATAGGCCAAGCCATTCCATGTTCATGTGGGTGCTTCTAATTTCACTATTGGATGTGTGCAAGCACAACCCATGGGTAAAGGAAACATTGATCTTCCAATTGCATATGCCAGTAGATAATTGAACACAATAGAAAGAAATTACAAGCCTCTTGATGTATGAAACATCACAAGAAATAAATTAATGTGACACTAGACAACCTCTATGGTCAGCATTAAGTCAATGCTTCTCCAAACTTTGAGAAATGATTGCTTAAACTAAGAACTTTGCTTCTACAAAAATTTCTAGTCATTGAAATGACATACCTTCACTGTTTTGCTTATTTCCCTTAGCATAAATATTATTTTTTGAAGATCTTTTGGTGTATTAAAGTAGAAGAGAAGAGGTTCCCAACAAGCTATTGCTTGCAAAAGGCTTTGCAATACACACCAAGTTATGGCTTTCACAAGATGACCATGTATGAGCTACCAAAACTAGAAATCTTGACTATTTTAGTAAAAGCGTCTATCTAAATATAAAAATTTTCAAATTAGCATCCACTTGCAACAAGAATTTGATGCCAAACATCGTAGCATCGAGTTGCTTGAAAAACTTGAACTTTTGAACTCATTACCACAATAGGCAAAGCATGGAGATGGAGGAGAGAGTCTCATACACAAAACTTCTATTACTTCTTCTAATAACTATGGAAAATAAAAAAACTTTACAAGTGCTTTCTCACTCAGAGAAGCCCGACTATACTCAGTCATATAAAATCTCTATTTATTTCTCTCTCATTCTTTTTCTCATGTGTATGTTAATACAAACTAACTTATATGGATTTTTTCCAATCTCGTGAACTTTGAAAATTCTAGAACTAATTTTAAGTCTAAATTTACAAATATAGTGCATGTGTGAAATTGTCCCTTCACATAGGCATGTGCTTCTCTTCTTAGACTTTGACCTTAAAGGTTATGTCCAATTTGTGATTGGTTCTCGAGCAGCTCCCCCTCAATCACTAATTGACATTCTCCGTTTCTTCCTATCTTCTTCGTTTCAATTTACTCTTGCTATGCTTTTGAATCTGTTGATCTTCACACCATCCAAGCTCTTTGTCATTATATCTACTATCCGATCCTTTGTCGAAATTTACTCCACTTCAATTTCTTTCTCCATTACCTTTTCTCTCAAGAAATGATATTGTATCTCTATATGTTTTGTTCTTGCATGAAATACCGGATTTGTTGTAAGATAAAGTGGACTCATGTTATCTCCATGTATTGTAGGTATATCTTAATTAATGCCTAAGCTTTTGAACAATGTCTGCATCCATATGATCTCCTTAGATGTTTCTACAAGTCCTTTGTACTCAGCTTCAATTGATGATAATGCTACTATATTTTGTTTCTTTGAACACCAACTTACAAGATTATCACCAATGTATATCATGTATGCATGTGTTGATCTTCTGTCATCTTGATTACCTGCTCAATCTGAGTCACTATATGCTCCCAACTTCAAATCTGAAGTAAAAGGATAATATAATCCTTCCTTTATAGTTCCTTTGATATATTTGAGAACTCTTTGACCTGCAATCCAATGTGGATCCTTTGGACAATTCATGAATTGTGACAAAAGTCCCACTACATAACTAAGATCAGTTTTGTTGGTGTAGCATAAATCAAAATACCCACAAGAGATTGATACTTCCTCATATCTTTGTATTCGACACCATCATATTAACTGAGCTTGTAATTGACTTCAAGTGGAGTTGAAGCTTCTCTTCAAGTTTCCATACCAAACTTCTTCAATAGGTTTAAAAGATACCTTTCTTGTGACACATATATGCCATGATCTATATAAGTGACTTCCATACCAAGCAAGTATGATAACTTTCCTAGATCATTGATCTTGAACTCTTTCTCAAGTAATCTCTTTACCTCCTTAATTCCTTCATCCAAAGTACCTGTGATTATAATGTCATCTACATAAATACAAATGTAGATTGTACCTTCCTATGTTCTTTTGATGAGTAGACTTGGATCTGCCTTTGCACTTTGATATCCAAGATCATTAAGATACTTCAATAATCTATAGTTCCATGCTCTTGGAGCTTGCTTTAATCCATAGAGTGCTCTTCTCAATCTGCAAACAAAATTTTGATACTTGAAATCTATAAACCCTTAAGGTTGTTCCATGTATACCTCATATGATATGTATCCATTCAAGAATGCATTCTTTATATCCAGTTGACTCTCAGTCCATCCTTTTGAAGCTGCAATAGCAATTATTGTCCTTATAGTTGACATCTTAGCTACAAGACTGAATGTATCATCATAATCTATGCCATAAGTTTGGGCATAGCCTTTCACAACCAGTCTAGCTTTGTATCTGGCTATACTTCCATCTGCAAGCTTCTTCACTTTATAAACCCATTCATTTCCAATTAACTTCTTACCATTTGGTTTAGAAACAAGTTCACAAGTCTTGTTCTCCTCTAGTGCATTGAATTATTCCTTCATTGCTTCTTCCCATTGCTTCTTACCTTTTGCTTCATCATAGTTTGGAGGTTCTTCATCATCTTTGACCATATATGCATAGTTATTCTGAGTTATGTAAGAAGTATCATAAGGATACCTTTTTGGTTGCCTTCTTGTCCTACTTGACCTCCTTGGTTCACATTCGTCATATGTGTCTGGATACACCTCTTCATCAAATATAGGAGTTTCTTCATTTCTGTTTGTTAATCCACTTCTGGATGTACCTGCTTGCATATACTCTTCATCTCCATTCACCTGCACACTTGATTTTCCTTTCTCACATCTTCCTACCTCTTCTTCAAATTCTTCAATTGTATGACTTTGATTTGCATACCAACTTTTCTGTTCATCAAATGTAACATCTCTAGAAACAAGAAATTATTTTGTTAGAGGATTCCACAACCTGTAACCTATCTTCCTATTCATCATAACCAATGAACACACATTTTTCTACCTTTGGTTCAACTTCATGTCTAAGTTGTGATGGCACATAAGCATACATAATTGATGCAAACACTTTACAATGATCTAGTGTTGGTTTCATACCCCACCAAGCTTCATATGGAGTCATTCCATTTAGAGTTGTACATGGTAATCTATTCACAAGATATGTAGCTGTATTTATAGCCTCAGCCCAAAGATAATATGGACAATTCTTCTCCTTCAGCATAGCTCTAGCAAACTAAACCAAAGTCTTGTTTCTTCACTCTGCTACACCATTTTGTTGTGATGTATACCTGCATGTTATTTCTCTCTTAATACCTGCATTCCAAAGATAATCATTGAACTCTTGGGAGAAGTATTCTTCCCCTCCATCAGACCTCAGTCTCTTAAGTTTTTGACCTGTGACTCTCTCTACATATGCATGAAAATGCTTGAAAGCTCCAAACACTTCTTATCTTTCCTTCAAAACATATAGAGTTATCCATCTTTTAGCATCATCAATTAAGAGAACATAATACCTTGAGCCACTGATAGATCCTTCTTTTGTTGGTCCCCATACATCTGTATGAATAAGCTCTAGTACTCCATCATGTTTGAATCCTTTCTTTTGAAATGGTAACCTGTGTGCTTTTCCCATCTAACATGCTTCACATTTATAAATCATATGTTGACTCTACACATTTGGTAATCCTAGTACAGGCTGATTTTGCAATCATAGCTTTAATCCCTCTTTCATTGAAATCATCTAATCTCTTATGCCAAAGATCAAGTTCTATAATCACTCCTTCACCATGTGTGAGCAAAGCTGGACCAATGTTCCCTTGCACTCTTAAAGTAAAGAGTCTACCTTCTTTCTTACCACAAAAAATTTGATTATATCCATTCTCTGGATCTTCAACAAATACTCCTTCAGTTGTAAACCTGACTTGGAAACCTTTTTCAACTATCTGTCCTACACTTATCAAGTTTTTAGGTATTGTGGAAACATACAAAAAATTGGTTAGCAAATCTACTCCACTCTTGCATTTCACTTTTCTAATTGAATGTACAGTATTTTTTGTATTATCACATGTTTGAATTGTAGGACTCGAAATGCCTTTTTCGAATTCTAACATCAATTTTATGTTTCTTAACAAATGATTAGAACATCTAGAGTCAATGTAAAATACCTTTAGATCTTCTTTATCTAATGCGCTGATTGAATTCATCATCAATGATATGAATTTCATTCTGTGTATCATTTGCATAATTGTAGTAGGTGGTGTTGTAGGATTGATTTTGTCCTCAACTTCTCCCTCCACCTCTACCATAGCCTCCTCTTTGATTTTGTCTACCTCTTTAAGAATGACTTTGATAACTTCCACCTCTGCCTCTGCTATTGTTATTTTAATTTTGATTTGATCCTTGTTGATTATTCCAACAGTCATGAGCCAAATGATTACTCAATCCATAGATCCAACAAGCCTTCTTATTGTTATTCTGATTACCTCTTCCTCTTCCAAAACCTCTTGCTCTTCCTCTACCAGTGCTTCTACCTCTTGTAAAATAAACTTGAGAACTCGATTCCTATTCATCTTTTGCTTTACCTTTATCTCCCTTCTTCTTGTTCTTCATGTACATTGTAGAACTTTTTCCTTTATCTCCATCTCCCTTCAAGTCTTGCTCTATTGTGAGCATCAAACCAAGCAATTGATTCAAATCTAGAACATAATGACTCAAAGAAAGTTTTGTTGACAAGACAAAATGTTTCCACCTTTCATCTCCTCTCAAACCTGCAAGCAATTGAGAAATCAGTTTGTGATATTCAATATCTTCATCTATGGATGCCCATACCAAGAACAAAGGATAAAGAGGTAGTTAAATCTCAAAAGTATCATATAATGGTAGGAAGTATATAAAAACACATTGATCAAGGGATCCTAGATTACTGTGTGGAAGAAGACAAATACACAAAATGGTCACCGCTAGCATGTGCAGGTGCATTATAGCACCACCATTTGAAAAACAAAACCCTACAAACTTTGAAAATATTTGGTGTATATTGGAGAACTATGGAAGAAAATATCTATAGGATGTGTAAGGATTGTCCAACATGTATTACCTGACCTCTAGTGGAGCATGCTACTTTGTATCAAGTTTCTTTAACTACTGGATTGGAGCAATCCATTAGTTGACTTTTTGAGGATGAAAAAATTCCCTCAAGAGATGACATTAGGAAGAAGAAGGAGTCTAGAGAAGGGGGCTCAAGACTACATACTTGTTGGAGATAATATATATAGGTGTGGATGAGAGGGATATCTCAGACTATGTGTTCAAGAAAGTGAGTATCTAAAGATCTTGGAAACCTCACACCAAAGTGTGGCAAGTGGAAACTTTGGACCAGATTGAGTGATCAAAACGATTTTGTTCTCAGGCCTATTGTGGCCTACCCTTCATATGGATGCTCATACCTATGTCAAGAGGCATGACATATGTCAAAAAATGCAATTTCCAATACATAAGGATGAGATGACACTTAGACCCATGATGGGGAGCACATGTATTGTCTAAGTGGGGAATAGACTTCGTACGTCCTATTAATCCCCCAACCAAGAGTTCACATGGTGAGTATATCATTGTCGCAATGGATTATCTTACCAAATGGGTAGAATTCAAAGCAACTAAGAAGAATGATGCACAAACAAACATCGAAGTTTTTGTTCAAAAATATATTCACAAGATACGGATTACCAATAGAATTTGTAAGTGTCATGGTACCCACTTCATGAACAAGGTCATTCAATACTTGTTATAAGAATGCATGGTCATTCACAAGAACTCCACCCCATACCACCCACAGGCCAATGGAGGAGTAGATAGCATGAACAAGATCCTATGCACTATGTTGAGTAAGCTTCTTAATAATAAACATTATGATTGGGATAAATAGGTACATCATGTAGTTTAGCATATCAAGTTTCCTACAAAACAGTACTTAAAGCCACTCCCTTTGAGATGGTTTTTGGACCAAAATGCAATAATTCCATTAGAATTTTTGATACCCACAGTGAAGGTGGCACAAGAGCATCAATGGAATTGCCATGGGCTATCATTCAGGATCTTTGATCCAGAATGGTTGGGTGAAACCACATTGAGAGCCGATGCAAGAATCTATGCTGTAAAGAAGAGGCAAAAAGCATATTCTGATGGACATGTAAAAGAAAAAGGATTAAAAGCAGGAGACCTAATCTTAGTGTATACATTGAAGCAACATGCTCAAAAGATGGAAAAGTGTGTCTATGGACCAATGATCATCACCAGGATATCAACTAGTGGAGAAATCCAACTAGCTACATTAGAAGGCGAAATGTTACCAAGTTACATCAGTGGTTGTAGGGTAAAGCTTTATCAAGAGCCATTAATGGAAGAAATGATAAATCAACGTAACATAGCGAAGGAGCACAAGGAAGAAGTGAAAAGAATCCGTGAAGAAGCTCAAGCAAGTCCTTCAATTCCCCAAATGTGTACATAAGGGAGGGTTCACGTTGGTATAATGGTCTCTAGCTTTTGGGTAGTTCCTACAAGGAGGGGCATTTTCTGGTAGATTGCACCTACTTTGGCAGTTACCACATTCTCCACATCTGAAACAAATGATTGGCCTCCTTGGCCCATTTCCAAAGTGATCCCTAGGTCGAGGGTTGTAAGAGTCACCTTGACTAGGTGCATCCACCATCACATTAGTTGGTGGTAGGGCTCCTCCTTATGCCCAATATGTTTGTGCATGCATCCCTCTTGACTGAAATTCATGAGCCTCATGATCAACGTTCCTGCATAGCTATCAAATTACACTTAAAAGTGGACACTCACTTACCACATGACCCTATTTGTTGCACATGGTGCACCATAATCCATTTTTTATGTCACCTTCCCAGAGTTCCTGTAGCTCTTGTTAAAGCTGGGCCAACTCTTCTACTTGGGCTTCCTCTTCTTTTTGTAGCTTTAAGGCCTCAATTTCTCGCCTCAGTTGAGTTACCGCACTTTCCTCCTCTTTGTGGGGCTTGTTCCTTTTCAAGCTATCAAGTTCCTTCCATAACTAAATTATTGGGTCCTGAGATTCTACGGGATTGATAGATTGGAAGAGCTTGTCCCATATTGATGCCTAATCTGCTCCAATCTTGTGGTTGTATTAATGAACTCTTCAATTGTTGTTGTAGGTAACACTAACTCTTTAAATTTACACTATCTTGACATTGGAAATGGTTTAACCAGCCACTTCTTGATGAAGAAGTCATGGGGAGGGTCTGGTAATTTAGCCATCAATGCCTTGGCTCAAAGGTCTCCCTAGGACCTAGTCTTAGATTTTCTAACTCTTCAATAATATTTTCAGTTGTGTTCCCTTGTTGGAGCTATGTTTTAAATGCTTGCTTCATTAAGTCCTCTGTAGTGAAGTGATTATCAGCAAACAGACTAAACCATTTATCTACTAACCCTTCTAATGTTGCTGGGAAAAGAATAACAATGCATCTTCTCTTCCCATCAGAACCCTTGTCTTACATAATGCCAAAAATCTTCTAATATGTTCATCAAGGTCTTCTTGTGATAATCCCTTGAAAGATGGAAGTTTGATATTTAACCTGGAGAGTGTAGTTTCTAAATCTCCTTGAGTCACCATGTTTCTTACCGATGATGTTGATTATAAAGGGATGATTGACCTTCAAACAGCTTTTGTTCTTCTTGCTTTGCAAGGAAACCTCAAGGTTTGAGACTGGGTTGCGGTCATGAGCTACTCCTACTCCTCTTAGTCTAAGAGAATTCCAAATAGAAGAAATATTACGACCAACACTATTAGTATCTTTGCACTTCTTCTACACTTCGCAATTATTGGTTCTCCTATGCTCAAGCCTCCTTAGGTCCCATCGGGTGTGCCAAATTTTGTTGGGAAAGTCTTTTGCAGTAAGGGACTTGGGTGTTTGTAGAAGAAGGAAGAACAAGAAGAAGAAGAAGAAGTGGAACATAGACATAATAGGTTCTGTATATTGATTACCAATAGGGAAGAATATGACACAAAGAAAACCAAGTGTTCTCTATGCGGAAGGCTTAATCCCAAAGAACACATACACACACACAAGATTACAAGGTAACCAAAGTTACTTATGTCACCAACTTTCTCTGCACCAGACCTCCACCTTCTCTAGGAGCTTGCTCTTGTGCACACCTTGCACTCAAGCTTCCAATAGGGTAGAGGGGAGGGACACCTTTTGTTGATGTACACTACTTCAATGGGACCTTGTGCCACCTTGATTGCCTTGCTTATTGGTTCTCTGCACTCCTCTGCACACACACTAGGTCACACTTCTTGCACACTTTGTCTCACACTTGCTTCTCTGCATCGCACACTGCTTCAATGTCTCTTGCTCTTCTCACCTAGTATAAACTATCCCCTCACTTGAAAAGTCTAACTCCAAGAATAATGCATGCTCTTGCCTTGTGTGTCGATTCAATTATGTATGCCACTCCTAACTGATAGCATATCTTGGTGCTCACTTGATGTCCCAAGAATGTCTCAAATTGTGTACAGCCAACGACTCCCTATTTTGTCATGTAGTGACTTTAGGACCAACAAAATTTTAAATGGGGGCACATACAAACACTTTTGCATACTACTTCCTCTTCATATAAATTTAATTTTTTTCTTCGATTCCCCGAATGTGTACATAAGGAAGGGTTCACCTGAACCTTCCAAACACTTTAAAACCCTTGAAAACCTTATAGAAAGACAATCTGCAACCTACATTCTACTTTATGCAAAACATAACCATTGTGAAAAAATTGATTGTGCACTACCTGTGCATTTTGAACATCTTGACTTTGACCACTTTAACATTGACCACTTTGACTTTGACCACTTTGACTTTGACCACTTTGACTTTGACCATTTTGACTTTGATCAATTTGTCTTTGATGGGCTCAACATCGGTGGAAATTGCATTAGGAAAGAAGGTAAAGACATTTTGAACATAACAAGGAGTCATAAAAAATGAGAACTATGTCAATAAAAGAAAAAATTCATTATCAAAAATCAAGCAAATTGCATCTTATCTTTGAAAACCCTTTATACCAAGATACATATATTCAGAAATCAACTTAAACCATGTGATTTTTTGACATTTTTGGTCATTTTTTGAAAATTTTGGGGAGAAAAATGTGCCCAAAATTTTGATCTATTTAACATTGACACCTCTAGAATCTATATGAGAAATATAAAAGTGACTAAAAATTTTCATACAGAAGATAAAGATTGAACATGTATTCGATGGAGGATCTCAGCTAGTGAATAAAAAATGCAATAGAACATGATTTTGTAATGCGAATTGCTTTGGAGCATTTGTGTAAGCACCAAAATTATCATAGATTTTTAGATCAAGCTAGAACTTTCTTAATCTATATCTATGCTCCCTCATCATACGCATTTGATTCAATCTAAGATTATTGTGAACTCTCTTCTTCTTCTTCTTCTTCTTCTTCTATATCAACAAAAGATCTATCCTCATCCAAGTCCATACCAAGTTCTACAAGATCATGCACATATTTTCTTGTTTGCCTATGATTAGTTGTCTCACATAGATCTACAAGCTTTTCCTTTATCATATTCATAGTTTTTTCCTCAAGTTCCCTGTTTTTGTTAAGGTAAAATTATAAACAAGTATATATACATCATCCATTTTAAGAGTTGATGTACTCCAAATAATTTTTTTCTTTTTTGAGCCTATTCTTTTGGTATCACATATTATTTCTAAGTTATACTTACCTATGAATGCATTACTACTTTTAGTATAATACCAATGGTCTATGAAAGCCTCTATTTTGCTTTGATCAATATCTTTAATGACCTCTAAAACTTTCACAATCCAGACTGGTTTGGTTCATCACCATCAAAAAGGACCACAATAAGTGTTCCAACATTTATTTCTTTCAAATTTCCATGCCATTCTGTTTTGGCCCATTTTTTCATCCTTGGGTGTACATAAATATTCCTTTCTAGTGGATCAATAAATCCTTGAAATTTATCTGCATTACATGCTTGGTCCACATTCATTGCTCTTTGTGTGCTAAAATCCCGTATGAATGGATAACCAATTGGACAATGGCCTACAATTTTATTCTTTATAATCTCTTCTTGATGATTTAAAAAATCATCCCATCAAGATACATCTTGATCCCCAACATATGTTTTTTCACACTCAATCTATCTCTTCTTTTCCATAAGTACATGCATTGTTGGAAGGTGTATTTTTGGAAGAGCATTTTTGATGTAAAAAATTAGTAAAAAGTCAAAAAATTTGTAAAATATTTATGCAATGATTGTAAAAATAAGGAAGAGTCTTCCTTATGTGGTTGAGGATATCATGTAATTTTTGTAGAATTTTTAGAAACTCTTAGATAGCATTTCTTTAGAAAATTAGAGAAAAAGACCTAATTTCAAGTGTGAAAAGGGACACTTGAAAATGTATATAAGTCAATTTTCTCTATTTTGGAGAGGTTGGTTAGTTATTTGCTCAAGCTATCAATAGAGAAGAAAGAGTTTCTGCAAAATCGTGTTTTCTCCTGTTGAGTGTATTTCTTTTGATGTGTGAGCTTGTCTGTTGCTTAATCATGGAGATTTGTGAGTCATATGTGTGTATTACTGAGTAAGTTGTATGAAGAGAGAGACCTATTGCTGTAAATGAGTGGAAAGGACTGAAGGAAGTTCCAAAATTGTGAAAATCGTCTGTTGGTACAGAATCGCGATTGTCTCGTCTTTGTGATACAGGTGATATTTTTCAATTTTGAGTTCATATTTGTATTCTGCTAATGAAATGGCATGGTTTTGACATAAAGAACATAGAAAATGATGGAGATTTGCCTTAGTTATGGTAAACTCAAGATTTTCTCTTCATCTTCAATTTCTCTCAGCAATCCAGCCATCAATCTCTTATTTCCTTGAATCTATTATCTTGAAGGGGCTGTGGTCTTGTGGATATTCCTAGGATTGACAAAATAAAGATGATTTGTTGATTCTTTGTTACTTCATGATTGGAGAGGACAACTTGGAGTCCAAAACAAAACATTTTTTGGCGCCGTTGCCGGGGAACATTCCAAGAACTTCTTTGAAGTTGGACCTTTGCTGGATCTTCAGTTGATGATGGTAAACAAGGTAAAGCTCATCAATAAGGAAAAGTGCACATGAATAGGTAGATATCATTGTTTGTCTTTAGGGAAGAAGAAAGCAATGGATGTCTTGTAGAAGTGGAAGTGCTGAAATTTTTGTAGATTGATAGTTGCTCATCATTTTGGTGAAGTAAAAGTGCAGGTG
Source organism: Ceratopteris richardii (assembly GCA_020310875.1). Classification (NCBI taxonomy): domain Eukaryota; kingdom Viridiplantae; phylum Streptophyta; class Polypodiopsida; order Polypodiales; family Pteridaceae; genus Ceratopteris; species Ceratopteris richardii. The sequence goes on along the minus strand of CM035430.1, from coordinate 104,717,302 downwards.
TGTGGAGGATTTGAGCCAAGAAGCTGAAGATGGAGGTAACTTGAATCTATTCTTGCATTTCTAGATTTCTTTTTGCCCAAGTACTAGACACCATGGGTGATCTTGGGAAGATAACATGGTGATATTAAGGAAAGGACAGTTAAAGTAGCTAGATGTAAGAATGAGGGATTCAGTTGTTGACCAAGTCTGAGCATTAAATCTTGAGTTGTGCTGCATTTTGAAAAAAATCATATGATTGAGTTTATCTTTACAAAATTTGATTGCCTTTCATAACACTTTTTCATTGGAGAACCTTTCTTTGGTACTTTAGTGATAGCTAAGGACATAGAAACTCATAACCAATCAAGAACCATAGGATCAGTTGATTTCCAAAACCAGAAACCCTAAGTAAAATGTTCACCTTTATTTTTAGGGCAAAAATACCAAACAAATTCACAAAACTCATCAAAAACAATCAAACAAATTTCTTTTCTTGATAAGAAGTTGAAGTGAGGTGTTGTGAATTAGGAGTGATTGTGAAAAACTGGAAAAGAAAGCAAAAAATGATCAAAAAACCAGAAAATTGAAAAACACGATTCTCTGCACAGAATCGCGACTTTCTGAAAAAAGTAATTGATTTTGAAATAACATTGTAAGTGAAGGTTGAATTGAAGTTGTTGAAGGGTTTTGAAGGTAATCAAGAAGAAAAAGCTACTCAAAGTGGCATAAAATCAAAAATAGAGAAAAACACGATTTTCTGCACAAAGTCGCGATTTTCTGAAGGAGATTGTGATTTTGGTGCAAAAAATTCAGGAGCAGAGTTAATTACAAACAAAAGAAGGAATCGAAGCAAAACAAAGAGAAAGAAAGCTTAAAAAATAAAAAAATTATCAAAAAACCCAGAAAATTAGAAAACACGATTCTCTGAACAGAATCGCGATTTTCTATAAAAAAGTGTTGTTTTGAAAAAACTTTTCAGGTGACTCATGTATTGAAGTTGTGAAGGATATTGAGAGAAGGCAAGGACATAGAATACTCAAAATTTGCACAAGAAAGGATCTACAGAAAAAACACGATTCTTTACACAAAATCACGATTTTCTGTAAAGAAAGTTTTTTGGAATCTGTGGAAAATTTGGGTACATTGAGATAAGGAAGTGTAAGGAGGATTAGGTGGATTGAGTAAGTGAAAAGGAATAAGTGAAAGAGTGAGGAAAAGTAGAAATCACACAAAATCGCGATTTTCTGAACACTATAAAAACCTGAAATTCAAAGAAAAATTCATTTGAGTGAGAGAGAGGGAGAGAGAGAGTGTGCAGAGGCGAACAAAATCGCGATTTCCTGCTACCAGCAAGCTTTGGAGATATTTTCAACTTGGCAAGCAAGGTAAAAAGTCTAGTAGCATCTTGAGTACATATTTTTTGCATTAAAGTGATAAAATAACACAAAAAAGTAGGAAAATAATAAAATCACGAAATCGCGATTTCCTGTTTTTTTGGTTTTCATTAAGAAAAAATGTTTTTCAAAAAATTTCTTCATTGCATGTTAAAATTTTGATAAAGCGATTCTATAAGTGGAAAAATATTGAAAAAAGCAAAAAGTTGAAAATCTGCCAAATTTTGGACAAAATCGCGATTCTGAGTTTTACTCAAAATCGCGATTCTGTGAAAAGAGCCATCAACATCGCGATTCCCAGAACGCGATTTTCATAAGAAAATCGTGTTTTTTTACAATCTGTGAGCAATCACGATTGTCTGGGAACAAAATCGCAAAAAACACGATTTTGACACAAAATCGCAAAAAACACGATTCTGTGATCAAAATCGCAAAAAACACGATTTTGACACAAAATCGCAAAAAACACGATTTTGTGATCAAAATCACAAAAAAACACGATTTTGATACAAAATCGCAAAAAACACGATTCTGTGAACAAAATCGCAAAAAACACGATTTTGACACAAAATCGCAAAAAACACGATTCTGTGAACAAAATCGCAAAAAACACGATTCTGTGAACAAAATCGCAAAAAACACGATTTTGACACAAAATCGCAAAAAACACGATTTTGACACAAAATCGCAAAAAACACGATTCTGTGAACAAAATCGCAAAAAACACGATTTTGACACAAAATCGCAAAAAACACGATTCTGTGAACAAAATCGCAAAAAACACGATTTTGACACAAAATCGCAAAAAACATGATTCTGTGAACAAAATCGCAAAAAACACGATTTTGACACAAAATCGCAAAAAACACGATTCTGTGAACAAAATCGCAAAAAAACACGATTTTGACACAAAATCGCAAAAAACACGATTTTGACACAAAATCGTGAAAAACTCGATTTTCAACAGAAAATCGTGAAAAACTCACAAGTAGATAGAAAATCGTGAAAAACACGATTTTCAACAGAAAATCGTGAAAAACTCACAAGTAGACACAAAATCGTGAAAAACATCAAGTTCATCAGAAAATCGTGAAAAAGTCTAATTGCATGATAAAATCGTGAAAAACACGATTTTCATCTGAAATTTGTGAAAAAACACTTCTGGCAGTAGAAAATCGTGAAAAAACCTAAATTCATTAAGAAGTTGTGAAAAGCACAAAACATAGGAAGAAAATTAAAACACACACAATTTTGGACAAAAAACTGTGGAAAACCAATATATTGGTTAGGAAACTGTGACAAACACTCTGTTGAGTATTAGAAATTGGTCAAGAATAGTTGAATGATACTAAGGTCTGGAAATAAAATAAATTCAATTCTTAAACAAGACCTAACAAGGAAGGAAAAAGAGCCAGGAAGTAATAAAAGATCAGAAAGAAGTATAAGACAAGAAAATAACATGGAAAACCTAAATGAAACAAATGAGTCAATAGAAACTGGGGATTTTAGAAACATCCTTAAATACATGTATACAAATAGGTTTGGAACCTATATATACCAGGATGGAATGCATAAATTCCTCATTAGACTGAGAAATTTAGAAATTCCCCTGAATATAACTCCAGTAGCCCAATTCAAAGATGGAAGATATGAAGACAGGCAAGGATGTGTATACATCTTCTCTCAAGACCCAGAAAATTCAAATGATCTAGGGCAATGTGCTGACAAAGGACCTTGGGAACATAACATGGGACAACCAGACATACCTAGACCAAATGAAAACTACACTAATAATGAGCAAAATCATGGGAGAAGGACACATGCTTCACCAAATCCCTTTGACAGAGAACCAGAAGGAAACAATGACTTCCCGCTCAGAAGAAGACCTCATTGGCAACCTCAGGGTAGGATGCTTAGACCATACCAAGTAGCCAAATGCATGAAGAACCAATATGAAGGGTATTCAGATCCTCATGCTCATGCTGCAGAATTTAGACAACTGATTAGAGCAGAGGAAGTAGAAGATTACAAGGTACAATTTGAAGCATTTGGTCTAACCCTAACAGGGCCAGCCTTATCATGGTTCATTCCTTTGAGAAAAGAAATGTACCTAGACATTGAATCTTTCTTAGAAGCTTTCATTGGTGAATTCTCTAAGACTGGAATCAAACATAGTACAGCCACATTGATACACAGCTTCAAACAACAAAAGGAGGAAAATGTTAGAGAAGCAGCCAGAAGGTTTAAGCAGTACATTGATAGATGCCCAAGAGAAGAAGTACCTTCCATGGCAAAACAAGTATCCTTATTCATTGAGGGATTGAGAAGTGCCCAATTAAGGACCCTAGTGTACTATAGGAGATGTCCTGATTTAGCAGCCTGTGTTAAGGAAGCAATAGATTTGGAGGACAACAGAGGTCAAGATTTGTTAGCATTTGATCAACCCAGATCTTATGAAGACAAAATTCCTCCAGCAGAAGAGTTGGCTCAGGCTATTGCTAAAGCCCTAGAGGTAAGCACTAAAACTAATCTGATAAACTCTAGGATAAACACAAACAAGAAATGTTATATTTGTGGAGAAAATCATCTGGCACAACAATGCCCTTATCAGAAACCACAACAGTTACAAGATAGGAAGACACTCAAGTATTGTACACTAGAGAGAAAATGGACAAACCATACCAGGGAGGATTGCTTCTATAACAAACAACCTGTCAAGGAAAGAGACTATATGGCTCAGAGGGAATCAGGTTATACTGAGCAGCCAAGACCAGTATTGGGACAACAACCTCCCATTCCAACCAATGTGGTAACAGTTAAATATACACCCATTGATGAAGGAAATTCAAGATTCAGATCACCTTATAAGGAAGAATATCAATGGAGTGAGGGACATCAGGAAGAATGGGAAGATTATGAAATAAGGGAACCTGAGCTTAAAGCCCTAGATCTGGGAAATGGAAAAATTGAAATGGACACAGCAACATTCATGTACATTACTAACAACTACATGTCCAATCAAAAACCTCAATTCAAAGGGGGACCAAAGATAACATGTTATAGGTGTGGGGGAGAGCATTTCATTAGAGATTGTCCACAACCTCCAACATTCAGGATAGAGGGAGCATACTGTAAGGATTGTGGTAGAGAACATCTGATCAAGGACTGTCCAAAAAATCCCCAAAAACAACAGAACACACCTAATAACATACCTTTAAAAACAGTTAAAATTATGGAACAAGAGGAATTGAGTGACAATGATCAAATTGAACTTAATGTTATAACAAGGGCACAAGCCAAGCAACAAGGAACAATTAAAGAACAAAGTGAGGGTTCCACATCAAAAGGAAAGAAAAATAGACAAAAAGGGAAATGGGAAAAGAAGAGGAAAGTGGGCAAAAGTCTGGAAGAAGACAATCAGGAACAAACAAATTCAAAACATACTTCTCCTCAAAAGACCTAGAATCTGTCTGAATTAGGAAATTCTCATAGCCTAGACACCCTAATCAAAGCCTATAAAGGAAGGATTCAAGAGGGACCAAGCCCCGCAGACCATGCAATGGCTTATCCCATACCGGATTTAGAGCATGAAAGGATGCTAAAATGCAAACAAATTATCCAGGAAACACAACTCAGATTAGGGGAAGAAGACAGCTCTCGGAGAACATTTGATCAGCATGAAAAAACAAAAACCAAGGAAGATGATAAAGAAGGAAATCCACACATAACATTCCAAATGAGTTTAGATGAACATTGTAGTATTACATGTCATACAACATGGGAAAATTTGTTGAAACAAAATCCTCACCTACAAAACAAGATGAACAAGGAAGAAACAATATCTGGAAACCTTCATTCACCAACACAAGAATTAGAGGAACTATGGTATATTCCTATTGACAAAATAGGAGGATATTGTGAAGGAGAAGAAGGGAATTCAACCTTAAAATTACAATATGGAAAACATTCAGCAAAAGCCATTTTGGATAGTGGATCAGGAGTGGCTATAATGACTAAACAAACCTGGGAGAAATGGGGAAGAAAGGAATTATTACCCACTAAAATGAGATTACAACTTGCAGATGGACATATAGAAAAGCCCCTAGGAATTTGGGAAAAAGTGATTGTGGACATATGTGGCATAGAAATAGAGCATACCTTTGCTATAGTAGAATTTCCACAATCCACATCTTATGAAATTATCCTAGGAAGACCCTTCATGAGACAAATGCAAATTGTACAAGATTGGGGTAATGATTGTTTATATCTTCAGAACCAGGGGAGAATAACAAGAGTAAACTTAAGAAATGGCCACTATTGTGACATATCTCCTAGAGAATGGTATAAAATACATCAAAATCAACCAGAAAGTGAAGAATCAGAGAGGGAGGATCAGGAAGAAGGTGAATCAGCAGTTTGGAAGTGTAACATATTAAGAAATATCACAAATAGGAAAAGGAAGTTAAGGAGAGAAGATTGTGTGGAAGAAAGAGAAATACAAGATGAAAATTATGTGCCTCAACAATTCAAAGATGAAGAGTTTGAGCCTTATGGATGGAATCAAATCTTAGCTACCATGGATTTGGCCAGTGAGGAATATGTGGGAATGGAATTCCAAAATGAGGAAGGATTTGACATCTTCCACATTGGCATACACATGATAGGAGTATCAAAAAGAGAAGAGGATCAAAATCAAGAAATGATATTAACAGAAGGAAAATCACAATATTTGGAAACAGTAAAAGCTGAGGATGCAATCAAAGATAAAATCTCAGGCAAATACAAGGAACATAAACACAAAGAAATAGAAAGAGACCAGGAAAAAGAAAAGAAAGAGAAAGAGATAAACAGAGATCAATACTTTGATGTACCAGCAAACTTTAAAACTTATGAAGTAGAAGACAGACTACTTCTGAGAATGAAACCAAAAAGAGAGAAGAAGAAAGGGGAAGCATATGATAACGAAGAACAAACAAAGAAAATTGTAATTACACAGGAAGAAGGAGAAGAGAGACAAATAGTAATAGCTGATGACATGACATCACAAGAAGAAGAAGCATTAAGGAACCTAGCAAAGAACTATAGGGATGTATTTGCTTACAGTTATAAAGATTTGAAAGGAATTGATCCAAAAATTTGTGAGCATAAGATTCCTATGACACCTGATGCAAAACCAAGCAAACAGAGACATTATACATTTAATGACAAATACTCTGCCAAAATAAAGAAAGAAATTGACAAGTTGTTGGCTGCTAATTTCATTTATGAAATAGAGTACACTGAATGGATATCACCTATAGTTGTGGTGCCAAAAAAGAACGGGAAACTTAGGGTATGCATTAACTTGAAGAAAGTAAATGCAGCAACTATAAGGGATAGTTATCCACTGCCAATAACAGATCATCTTCTTGAGAGAGTTGCAGGAAAGGAAGTCTATAGTTTTCTAGATGGCTTCTCAGGATACAATCAAGTACCAATAGCTTTAGAGGACCAACATAAGACTGCCTTTTCTACAGAATGGGGGGTTTATGCTTTTAGGGTTATGCCCTTTGGATTGACCAATGCCCCAGCAACTTTTCAAAGGTTGATGTGTCATATTTTCAAAGAATTCCTGAGAAATGTGATGGAAATCTATGTAGATGACTTATGCACTTTTTCTTTAAAAAGACAAGATCATTTACAAGATTTGGAAAGAATATTCAGGAAGTGCAGGACATATAGAGTATGCTTAAACCCAGAAAAGTGTGTATTCTATGTCAGACAAGGAAGAATGTTGGGTCACATAGTGTCAAAAAATGGAATCTCTACTGATGAGAAGAAAATAAAAGCCATAATAGAGCTTCCTAGACCAACAAATGTGAAGGAACTCCAAACTTTTATGGGACATTGTGGGTACTACAGAAAATTTGTATACAAATTTGCTGATATAGCCAAGCCCTTATATGCCCTCATCACAAAGTTTGAGTGGACTGAAGAATGTGACCAAGCATTTGAAACATTAAAAACTTGTTTGGTGACAGCACCAATCTTAAAAACACCTCAGTGGGATAAAATCTTTCATGTACATGTCGATGCTTCAAATTATGCTCTGGGATGTGTGTTAGCACAACCAATAGAAGGAAGCAAATTAGATTTTCCAGTAGCATATGCAAGTAGACAATTAAACATTGCAGAAAAAAACTACACAACTACTGAGAGAGAAGGGTTGGGAATGATTTTTGCTGTCAAAAAATACAGACATTATCTATTGGCCAACAAGTTTAAATTCTTTGTGGATCACCAAGCTCTACTCTATTTAGTAAATAAACCATGTCATACAGGAAGAATAGTAAGATGGTTTCTTTTACTAATGGAATTTGAGTTTGAGGTGGTGGTTTAGACAAGGAAAAACACACTTGAGAGCAGATCATTTATCAAGAATTCAGTCAAAAGAACCTAGTTCACCTATAGATGATGATTTGCCAGATACATACTTATTCAAGGTGGAAAGTGTTCCTGAATGGTCGATGTCATTAATTCCCTTGCTAACCATGGGACCTTGTAGGTCATTAGCAAATAATACACATCTGGTGTTACAAAGCAGGAATTTCATGTTGTTAGCTGGACATTTGTATCACCTCAATCAGTCAGGTATACTGGAATATTGTACTCCAGAAGAGGAGCAATATGGATATGTAAGAAAAGCTCATTGCTGGAATCCATGTACTCATGCTTCTACGATTGTCACTCTAAGTAACCTTAATAGGATGGGAGTACATTGGCCAAATAAGATTCAAGATGTGGAGAGATATATTGATAATTGTCAAAAATGTCAAACATGGCAGAAATCAGAATTAATAACTCTATATTGGTTTCAGAAAAACCCTGAATGGAGTGAAAATATTGTTGAGAAGTTGAAGAGAAAGGAGAAAGGGGAACAAGTAATAGCTGGTGCTGATTCAAGAAATCTACAAGTGATCTCAGAAGAATATCAACTCATAGGAGAGCAATTATACAAGAGAGGAATGGATGGATATCTGAGAATCTGTGTTCCAGAAGAAAGGTATTTAGAGATATTGGAAATGGCACACTCAGGAGTAGCTGGAGGACATTTCTCAAGTGATAGAACAGCCAAACTCATCTTATATTCTGGCTTTTGGTGGCCAACCCTATTTCCCGATGCTAGAACTTATGTAAAAAGATGTGATGTCTGTCAAAGGGTAAGCCAACCAAACAAAAGAGATAACATGCCATTAATTCCTTTAATTTCAGCCAGAGCTTTTAGTAAATGGGGATTGGACTTTATTGGACCAATACATCCTCCAGCCAGACAATCTCATGCAGAATACATACTAGTAGCTACAGATTATTTGACAAAATGGGCTGAGGCCAAAGCTACTAAAAGAAATGATGCTCACACCACTGCTAGATTTTTGTATAAAAACATTATCACTAGATTTGGACTACCAATTGAATTGGTAAGTGATAGGGGGACTCATTTTTTAAATCAGATCATAGAAAACATGACTAATTATTTCATGATTAGTCACAATAAGTCAGCCCCATATCACCCACAAGCCAATGGATTAGCAGAAAGCACTAATAAAGTACTTTGCAATGTATTGTCCAAATTAGTCAACACAAACAGAAATGACTGGGATTATCAACTGAATCATGTTCTTTGGGCTTATAGAGTGGCATACAAAACAGCTTTAGGGACTACACCATTTAATTTGGTGTATGGCCAGAATGCGGTTTTACCCATGGAATTTCTTATTCCAACATTGAAGGTGGGTAGCCAATACAATTGGACAGGACATGAATTATCTGAGAGAGTCATAGACTTAGAAAAACTGGGAGCATCGAGACTCCAAGCAGTGATGAGTATATATACAAACAAGAAAAGACAAAAAGCTTATCATGATGTTCACATAAAAGACAAAGATCTACAAGAAGGAGACCTGGTCTTAGCTTACACAATCAAGGAACATCAGAAAAAGTTTGAGAAAAAAGGTCATGGGCCATATATCATACATCAGATAAGCAAAAGTGGAGCTATTCAGTTAGCCAATATTGATGGGGAAATCATGCCAAATTTCATAAGTGGATGTAGAGTAAAGAGGTATGAGTGCCCATTAACTACTGAGGAATGGAGAAGGTTGCAAAAGGCCCAAAATAGGAAAAAAGAAGAAGAAAGTATTAGAAAGGAGGCTCAACTAGAAGCCAAAGAGAGAATTAGAAAATTGAAACAAGTGTGCTTATGTGAAAACACTCTAAAGCAAAAAGAACATTTGCCTTTGATTATGATGAATTACCAGAATGAAAACATAAGGGTTTTGATAGACTCGGGAGCTCAAGTGAATCTAGTTAGCTCAGCCTTGATCAATAAGTTTAATCTTAAGAGAGCTGAAAGCAGAATTTTGATCAAAACCCTGGGAGGGAAAAGAATTCAAAGCATATCTTCACTTTCTATTAAAGTTAAATTTAATAATGAATATATGGAGATAGATTGTGAAGAGTGGCCAGACCATTTAATGACTGAAAAGCTGATTTTAGGGCAACCATGGCTCAAACAAGGTAAAGTCATCTTAAATTTTGAAAAAATGAAGCTTAATTTGACCATCAAGGACAAAAAGTTTTTAATGTTCTTTCTGAGTAATGAAGAGCAGGTAGTTCATATGGATGTTCATGAACCACATCTCGAAGGATTTGCTTTCTCAATGGAGGACAAGAACATTTTGACAATACAAAGTGATCAAGCTTCATACACTCAAGATCAGCAAAAGACTGAAGAGGTAAAGGTGGATGAGGAGACAAAACAGAGTAGACTATTATTGCCAAAGTTGCAATATCAACAAAACAGAACAAAAAGAATATGGAAACAGGTCATGCACAGTTATGGCTCACCAAAACAGGAAATTAAAACAAAATGGATATGGAAGCCAAAAAATGTCACAAAATGTTCATCCACAGAGCATGGATATTTCGAGAACAGAAGGACAAATGGAGTAAAACATTACTGGGTGAAAAAATCAGAATTGGGTCAATGGAAGAGGGATAATCCACAATGGACCTATTTTTGGAATTTTGAAGAGGACAGAAAAATATTTCCTTCTTTCCCCTTAGAAGAAAATTAGGAGGGGAAGGAAAGAAGACAGAAAAAAAAAAAAAAAAAAAAAAAAAAAAAAACCAGAAAAATATATTTTATTTTCTTGATTTTCTTTCTAAAAATAAAAAAAACACAAAGCAAGATATAGGGAGGGAAAGAGTAACTTATTATGGAAAAAAGTTGTTTTGTCTTATTGATTTTTAATTTTTTGAGATCATTTTTCTTTTTCACCACTAGTTTTTCAAAGTTTCTTCATTAATCATCTTTTCTAGCATCATCCTTCTAATTCAGGAATTGTTTTTTGAGCAAGGAAGTGACAATTGGAGAGAGCACAATAGATGTCTTGCTACACCTGTGTTGCTCACTTAAAATTGAGTCTCTTGAAAAAAAAGCAAAAATTGCTGGGAACTTGTCTTTCTTATTTTTTATATATGTCAGTAACATTCCAGAATAATATAGTATTTTCTCATGAAATCTTGTGACTCATGTGGGTGGAGTATTTTCTTTTCTGTTATATATAAATACAGGATGGTGAATACAAAGGAGTTGACAATCCATGACTTCAAAGCTGATTCAGTGACTCTGTCCAGAGGACACTGGTTTTTGGACAGTGATGCAGCTGAAGAACAAGTGGACTTAGAATCCGATGAAGACCAAGAAATCCCAGAAGTTGAAAAAATAGCAAAAGAACTTAAAGAAATTCTGGGAGTGATAGGACAGCATATCTTCACAGTAGCAGTGGGAGGATATAAGTACACTATGCTGTGCCAAGAATTTTACAGGTTTCAGAAAACTTCTGTCAACCTCAAAAGATGGAAAGCTGTGGGATTGCACAAGCTCTTAGAAGAACCTATTTTCTTTATTGACTTTGAAAGAGTAGCACAAGTGATGGGAACTTTGGAGGAAGTGGGAAAAGGCAATGATGCCTACTTCAGATGTAAAGTGAAGAATAAAGACAATCAGGAGGCAGGGATAGTCATCAAAGCAGAACATATCAGAGCCGCCTTACAGTTCTATCCAATGGGCACTAAACTGGACCAAAGTTTTGTCAAGAAAAATAAGGAGACTTACACGGGGTATGTAAAGTTCACTGACTTCAAGGGAAAAGAAAATGAAGAATATGCTATAAGAATGTTCTTGCAGTTCTTTTGTTTTCCGAAATTACCAAGGTATACCATGCCTCATAAGTCAGTAACTCTATTAATGTTCAATAACAAAGATAGAACCAAGCCATTTGGGGTGATGGATGTCTCACCTTACATCCATGAACAGCTGAAGGAAGCAGCAAAACACTGGGAGCAGAAGAAATTCATAAATGGAGCCCAGTTTTTGACAAAAATCATTTATCATGTTCTAGGAATGGAAGAACAGTTAAAGTTAGCTCCTGAGGCACAATACTTCAGAAATTTGATGTCAGGAATCAAAAGTCCCCCAAGAAAGGCACTTGGAAGAGAATCAGAAGGACAAACTCGCATGAGGGGAACAGGAATGAAGAGAAAAGTAATATCTGAGGAAGTGATTCCAGTAAAGAAAAGAAAGTTGGACCCCAGAAAAGTAGAGTTAGAACAGGCGGAAGAAACAAGAGAGGAACAGGTGGCAGCACAGAAAAAGGTACAATCCTCCAGTGAACCTCATCCTCCGCAAACAAGTAAAGAACAGCTTTACACTTATCTCACTCAAGGAAACAGCAAAAGAGCCATATACGAGGCACAATATCAAAAAATGTTGGAAGATTTTTCATGTAAAGCTACCGATTGGATCCAAGAAGAGGTGGAGCACTATGAAGCATTGCATGAAGAAATGATGGCAGTAGAAACTGAGGAGATATTTGTGAAGAAGGAGGTAGAATTGCTGGCATACTTCAAGGAGTTGCAAGGATCTCCAGAGGCCAGAACTACGGTGATAGTGAAAAAGAAGATGCCAAGGAAACCTGTTCAAAAGAAGAAGATGATAAAGAAAGGAAAAGGAAAAATGGCAGATGAACATGTGATGAAAGAAATGAAACAAGTAATTACAAAAGAAACACAGAAGCTAACCTCAGTGATGGAAGTGTCAAAGCCTACAGAACAAGAAGTGGGAGGATCTTCACGATTCTCATCTGATTCAGATAGCGACATTGAGAGTTTTTTGCTAAAAAGTTTAAATTTGTCAATACCCAACACTCCCAATATAGCTGTACAGGCTGTGGAGAAAGTGAAGACACCTGAGGATTCAAGTAAGAAACCTCAAGAGAAGCAGACACAGGAGGAAATAGTTCCACAGATGAGTGCTGAAGAAAAAAGAAGGCAGTTAAAAGGAAAGGCAAGAATGACAGAAGAGGAAAACCAGAGGAGAGATGGAGATAGTTCTGGAATAATGAATGTTGACAAAAATTCAATATGGACCAACCCATCACAGACACAATTCAAATTAAATGCAAGGTTGACTGCAAGTTTGGAGGAACTAGCAAAGAAAGTATTCGGCAGTTCAAATAATCAGCAGAAGGATGCATCCAAAGAACAGGAAAGCAAGGAGTTAGAATCAGAAAAGAATGCTCAAGAGGTCTTGGGACAAGTAATAGAGGAAGGAATTGTTCAAAGTATAAAGGATGTGCTGCAGGATATAAAAAGCAGTGAGGAATTTACATCTAAGAATGATCAAGAACAGGGGGTGGAAGCAGATTTTATGGACATTGAGGAGCAAGATCAGGAATACACAAATGAGAAAAGTAATGACCAGGTTGCTGGTACAAAAGAAATTAAATCAGTTGAAGTTCAGGAAAAGCAGGATCAGGAAGACCAACTCAGGAAAGTTCAACAAATTCTTGTTGAAAAGGACTCAAACAAAAGTCAGGAAACCCTAACACAAGAGAAGGAGATACTAATTAAGGGAGACCAGCTCTTCACAGAGAAGCAACAAGTATTGGAAGAAAAGAAGCCATTAGAAAAGAAGGAAGCTTCAGATTTTTCAGAGCAGAAGAGTGCAAATGATAGAGCACTAGTTTATGAAGAGGATGATAACAATTAGGATACAGAGAACTATGATCACAGTGATGAAGAACAAGACATGCAGGACATAGAAGATGAAACAGCAGCAGAAGAAGATGATGTGGATAAAGAAGATAAGCAAATTGAAGTTAGACAGACAGAAATAGAAGTAGGGTTGGAAAGAATACCCAAAAATATAAGATCAGCTTGTCAAATGATTATGAGCAACATTGAACAATTCAGACCATCTAGCAGAAATATGATCATATCAGGAATGGTGGCTGAATCAGAATTTGAAAAAGGCAGTTTAATTATCAAAGAACACAAGAAAGAAAAAGAGCAGATGACAGAGCAATTAAGGTTGATAAAGGAAAGGAATGAAGAATATCTCAATAGAATCATTGCTTTGGAAGAAGCTGAGGTTCAGAAGCAGAACAGGATCCAATATTTGGAAGAAAAGAGTGTAAAGTTATCAGAGCAGAATGCCAAAATGGAAATGGAACTTAAAACCATAGGAGGAAGATACAGAACTTTACAAACATCTTATCAAATTCTGACTAGAGCACACGAAGAGATTAATAAAGTGTTGTTAGAAGAAGGTCAACTACAAGGTGGAAGTAAATCTGTTCAATTGACAGAGGAAGAAAAGGAAGAGCTGCATAAAGAAATTCAAAGACTTCAAATAGAATTAAAAGAGGCCAAGGAAATGGAGAAACAGGCAAACACTCATGCTGCCACATCAATGAGAGGATATCATCAATTACATATGGAGGTAGAGAAGGAAAGAAGTGAATGGCAAGCAAAGATGGAGGAAGAAAGAAATGAGTGGAGGAAGGAAAAGGAGTTATGGGCAGCTCAGAACAAAAGTTCAATGATGACTATAGAAGAATTACAGAAACAGTTGGAGAAATCAAAAGTTCCAGAAGAAATTCAAGATCAAGTACAGGCAGAAGATACAGACAACAGGGAATATGAAACAGGGGATTTTGACAGGGAACAAGAGAACAAGGAATCAGCAGCCAAAGAAACAGAGGAAGAATATTCTGAAGATTTTGTACAGAAATTATTGACCAATAGAGAGTCAAGAATGGAATTTATCAGAAAAATGCATGATGAGTATGAAGATCAAATAGTTACCTTTGCTCTGAATAAAGGCATTAATCCAGATCAGCATCATTGGGCTGCAGATGGATTGGGAATACCTTTTTGTATGATTTTGGAGAGTATAAAGAATTATCAATTAGCCAGAGTAGGGCTATCTCCTAACAAATACCTTGAGTATGAAGAAGATATTAATGTCACGAAGGAGTTATTTGAAAGAGCAAATCCTAAATGGAGAAATAAGTGGTTGGATGCCAATAAGGAATGTAGGAAAATCTGGAAAGAGGCACCTTTGAATTTAAAGATCAACCCAGCCTATTGTCCAGTTGCCAGAAGAAGAGAATGGACTGTTTTTTGGGAAAGGAGAAAAACAGGGCAGATTCCAGCAAAATGGCTGAATTTTCCAAAAATAGCAGGTCCAAAGGCAGGCACTTGGCCTACAAAAAATTACATGGTGAATACTGCTGAGTCAGTTTTAACAACATATAAAGATGTTAATGATCCGTCTTGTATATTACTGGTCAGAATAATGAGGTTGATTCTAGCTTGTATAGAGACCTACACTGATACAGATATCAGAATTTTGAACTACATAGGGTTTAATTCACCAACAGATGCTCTTTTGTTTGATTTGAGTGAGACACCAGACAGGATCTGCTTAATGGCCTACTACAGCAGAATTATATTTTTGGGTAGCCATTACTTACAGATTTTTGAGGATGCTTTTGATTATGGGTTTTTTGAGAGGGAGTCAGAGATTTTTGGAAACCTATCAGTTGTTACAAAAGCAAGACTTACTGCCTATGAAGTTGCTTACACCGAATATTTGAAGAAGGATGTCATAGATAAGCCTGAAGCTGCAGTACAATGGAGGAAAGCCTTATTTGAAATGGTCAATAACTTGAATGTCACAGAAAGGAAGAGCCATGATTTGGTGTCACAAGTGTATCAAAGGAAGAAGAAATAAAGCTGAGCTCACATAAGAAAATCTTTCGTCAGGAGCCGAAAGGCTTAGGAGGGGAAGGATGTTGGAAGGTGTATTTTTGGAAGAGCATTTTTGATGTAAAAAATTAGTAAAAAGTCAAAAAATTTGTAAAATATTTATGCAATGATTGTAAAAATAAGGAAGAGTCTTCCTTATGTGGTTGAGGATATCATGTAATTTTTGTAGAATTTTTAGAAACTCTTAGATAGCATTTCTTTAGAAAATTAGAGAAAAAGACCTAATTTCAAGTGTGAAAAGGGACACTTGAAAATGTATATAAGTCAATTTTCTCTATTTTGGAGAGGTTGGTTAGTTATTTGCTCAAGCTATCAATAGAGAAGAAAGAGTTTCTGCAAAATCGTGTTTTCTCCTGTTGAGTGTATTTCTTTTGATGTGTGAGCTTGTCTCTTGCTTAATCATGGAGATTTGTGAGTCATATGTGTGTATTACTGAGTAAGTTGTATGAAGAGAGAGACCTATTGCTGTAAATGAGTGGAAAGGACTGAAGGAAGTTCCAAAATTGTGAAAATCGTCTGTTGGTACAGAATCGCGATTGTCTCGTCTTTGTGATACAGGTGATATTTTTCAATTTTGAGTTCATATTTGTATTCTGCTAATGAAATGGCATGGTTTTGACATAAAGAACATAGAAAATGATGGAGATTTGCCTTAGTTATGGTAAACTCAAGATTTTCTCTTCATCTTCAATTTCTCTCAGCAATCCAGCCATCAATCTCTTATTTCCTTGAATCTATTATCTTGAAGGGGCTGTGGTCTTGTGGATATTCCTAGGATTGACAAAATAAAGATGATTTGTTGATTCTTTGTTACTTCATGATTGGAGAGGACAACTTGGAGTCCAAAACAAAACATGCATCCACCTTTTTACTTTGCTAAACCACATCTCCACATCTTTCCATATTGCATTTATCTTCATATGATGTTTGTTCTGCACCATAAACAGTCAAATTAGGAACATGCAATAAAAATGTGGATCCATCTTTAGGCTTCCACCAAGGAGAACATGAATACTGCTTTGAAAATAAAAGAGCTACGTCATCAAGCCTCCTCATCAAGAATAAATGGTTGAAACTAATATTTTGCAAAATGAAACCCAAACCTTAGTACTGTTATCAATACCCGTTGAGCATAACTACTTAAATTCATAAATCTATGTAAGATGTTGAACATCAGGTTTTGGAGTATATGCTTCAAAAATCAACACAGATAATATTGGAAGAGTAAAAGCATTATGGTGTGCCAACCTCTTAGAGGGATGTGTTGAACATTTGATCAATGTGATCACGCCAAAGACTATATAATTTTTATTCTCTCTTGCAGTATTATCAAGGTGCGAATAGAAGTTTTGTGGCAAAAGACCCTCCCATGATTGCAAAAATTAATGAATCACAATGATCATAAGGTTTGGATCATTATGCACGTTGGGATATGTGAAGAAAACCTTAGAATTTATGGTTCCATTGTATACCAAAGCACCAAAAAAATGCATTTACACAAGCACTTCAGCTCCAGTATACTTAGGAATGCAAAAAAAATGGGGCATACATGTTTTCTTTTAATCGATAACATCAATCAACAAACACATATAATGCTCTGGATTTTTGAGTGCTTTACTTCGATGATGAATTGCCTTCTTTCTTTCTAAATCTTGAGTTTCATGATGGTTCTTGAGAAGAATTTTAAAATTATCTTTTTCTTGTGGTGTTGTGGCCCCCTTTTCCATGTTTTTCAAAGTGGTACAAATTGAGCATTCACCCATCCTAACTTTACGAGAAATACTCACATTGTTAAAATCTTCTTTCCATAATCGAGTAAAATGATGATACAACACATAATTCTCTTGTCTACTTTCCATCTCTTCTCTATAGAGTTGAAATAATTTTTGGCATGTAAAGTTACCTAATAAGTGTAACATTCTAATTGTAGGCATAACTTTGTTGATATATTTAGGTAGTGATTTGTGTGAACACACTAGGACCTCCGAGGCACTTTTTCCCTCTTTAGGAGGTTTTTTTCCCCCGGCTTGTATATATGCCTATTGCCCTAATGGGCTACTTATCTTTGTACATTCTCTAGTAATACATTCAGTATTGTGTGTTGTGCTCCAAGCTTCTTCTTCTTCCTTGTGTTGTTCGCATGCTTCCGCAGACATCTAACTACAACAATTGGTATCAGAGCATGTGGTCGCTTCATTTAGGGTGCCGTCGACACTCCTCCGGTTGCAGTCTCCGAATCACAAATTTTGATGAGCATACTCAACGTGTTTTTGAGATCAAAACAGCTTTGTTGTGTGGTGCCAAAATCGCGATCTGAGCTCGTTTCGGCCTCCGAATCCACTATCATAGCGCTTGTGCAGGCTATTTCATCTTTTTGTGCCAAAGGTATATACCAGTTTCTATTCGCCAGTATAAGCGTCTCGAAGTCTGCTATAGGTCTAGCAGAATTTTTCTAGGTAGTTCTGTTTAACTTTTTGAGATACAGTCAATTTTCTACATCAAGGTATTTTAGTCACCGGCCATGGCTGAAAGTAGTGATGTATTCCGTATGTTGGTTGTTGAGGATAAGTTGGATGGTACCAACTACCCGTTATGGGCTTATATGATGCGATATGTGTTGGTTGCAGAAGGACTGTGGAACATTGTGCACAGTGTCGAAAAACGTCCTATCAAACCTGCAACTGTTACAACTGCAAGTACTAAAGCTGATGCAAAAGGTGTCGAAGATGATGATATTCTGCATATTCCTATTCGTGCTACGGTTTCTGCTGCACCTACTATAGAGCAGATTTGCTGGGATGGCAGAGATGCCCCGGCACATGCATTGATAGCTTTGTCTATCAAACGTGCCATTATTCCTCACATTCGTTCTTGCAAAACAGCTAAGGATGCTTGGGATACACTTACCACATTGTACCAAGCTAGGAATGAGGCTCGTGTTGCTTACCTCCGAACATAGTTCGAGCGTGAGCACATGAATGAAGGTGATTCTATGGACAATTTCCTAATGAAGATCAAAGAATTGAAGGAACAATTGATTTTTGCTGATGAGGTTATACCAGATAGCTCACTTGTGTAGACCGTTTTGAATGGTCTTCCTGATTCATATCAGAGTTTTGATTCTACTCTTCGGTTAATGATGAAAGGCAATCCAAATGCCTTATCATTTGAGGAGTTGATCTCTCTTCTGTTGCAGGAAGATCAGTCCAGGCAGAACAGGTCCATTATGCGAGTTGCAGATCAAGCTTTCCAGGCTAGTCAGAAGGGCAAAGGAAAATGGAGCTCTTCAACTAGTAAGCAAAAATCTGCTAATTCTGCATATTCGAAGAAGGACGATAAAGATGAGAAGAAATCAGAAAAGCAGCAATTGTTTTGTAAGTACTGTAAAGGGAATGATCGTATCATAAAGAACTGTCCAAAACTGGCTGCTAAAGAGGCAAAGAAGAAAGAGGCTGGAATGGTTGTTGCAGAGGCCTCTACACCAAAAACAGAGTCTACTAATCTTGTGCAAGAAGAAGAATGGGCGTTTACTACTGTCTGTAGTTTTGACCCATCTTCTCATGAGCAGTACATGTCTGCAATAGACTCAGATGTTTGGTATTTTGATAGTGGGGCGACCAAACATATTACCTCATAGCGCAATTTCTTCTCTTCACTCGAGTCTTCCCCTACAGGGAATACTGTTACATGCACCAACAACTCCTCTTATCCTGTTATAGGAGTTGGTAAGATCATTTGACTACTGCTAATGGTAGTTCTTTCACTTTGTCAGATGCCTTATTTGTGCCAGGGATCAAGAAGAACCTGTTATCAGTTTCTGCATTAGCCAAGATTGTCTTGGTTGTGATATTTCTTGATGACAGGTGTACAGTTCATGATCTGTCAAATGGCGATGTGATTATTGCTTCTGGCATTTTATGTCGTGGGTTGTGTAAGCTGATAGACTATGAAAGATCTGTAAATCATTTGGCATGTGCAATAAATGATTCTCAGGCTATGTCAGATGCAAAGCTTTGGCATGCATGCTTTGGTCATCTAAATTTCGCTAGTTTGCTATGCCTACAGAAATCTGAAATGGTATCCTCTTTGCCCAAATTTGAGGCACCTAGAAAACATGTTTGTGAAGGCTGCATTTTGGGCAAAATGCAACGTTCGTCCTTTCCAAAAGATGGTTCAGTTCGGGCTACTCAGAAATTGTAGCTTGTACATAGTGATGTCTGTGGTCCTATGTAGACACCTTCTTTTGGGAATTATCTTTACTTCATGACTTTCATCGATGATTTTTCTAGGCATGCATGGGTATATCTATTGAAGACAAAGTTCGAAGTGTTCATGTGCTTCAAACAGTTTTTGGTTTTGGCTAAAAATCTGTCAGCATGTAAAATAGGCACCCTCCATTCTTATCGAGGGGGGGAATATATGTCTTCTAATTTTAATGCATTTCTGGCTGAACGTGGGAAAAACACCAGTGTATAGAGCCATATACACCTCAATAGAATGGAGTTGATAAACAAAAGAACATGTCACTCATGGAGATGGTGAGGTGTATGGTCAAGAGTCAGGCTTTACCACATAGTTTCTGGCTTGAGGTTGTCATGTGTGCAACATATGTACTGAACAGGTGTCCCACTAAAGCACTGCAATCTATCACTCCATATGAGGCTTGGCATGACCGCAAGCCATCTGTTGCTCATCGGTGTGTTTTTGGTTGTTTGGCATATGCATTAGTGCCTGAACAACATCGTAGAAAATTGGATGATAAAGCAGTAAAATGTATTTTTGTTGGGTACAGTTCTGAAAGTAAAGGCTATCGTTTGTATCATCTACAGACTAAACACATTCTGGATAGCTGTGATGTTGTTTTTGTGGAAGATGCTATTCAGCCATTGCTTTCATGTAATAAGGAGACATCTATTAGCTCCAAATACATGTATGATACTTTGCTGCCTCTTTTTACAGGTGGACAGTCTAGTGATGGTCCTAATGAGTCAACTTCTTAGCCTTTGCAGGTTTCATGTGATGATGCAAATAATTCCATTTCTGATGTAGATGTACATGATGCACTTATTGATGAGAGAGTTGATATTGAGCAGGCAAGAACTATGCCAAAATGGCTGGTGCAGACCTTGCACGACAGCAAATTAGATGCACCTCTGTCATATCGTACTCATTCAGGCTCTCATAGTGCCTCTTTTGCATCAGATTGCTATGTTATGCTACATCTAGTCTCTGTGATGAGAATGAGCCTGTTTCGTTTGATGAAGCACAAAATTCAGAAAATTGGATGGCTGCTATGCAATCTGAATATGATGCTATAATGAAGAATGGTACTTGGCCTTTATGTGACTTGCCTCCTGGCAAGAAGGCCATTGGCACTAAGTTGGTATACAAGTTGAAGCGTAAACCGGATGGTACAGTTGATAGGTATAAGGCTAGGCTTGTTGCAAAGGGTTATGCATAGGAAAGAGGCATTGATTTTGATGAGACCTTTGGACCTACATGTCGTATGAATACTGTTCGGAGCATCTGTGCACTTGCAGCTCATCATGGAATGTACATCAGTTGGACATTAAAACAACATTTCTAAATCTTGACTTGCATGAAGAAGTGTATGTTTTTTAGCCCCGTGGCTTTGTGTAGAAAGGGCATGAAAACCAGGTGTGTAGGTTAAAGAAGGCATCATATGGTTTAAAGCAAGCACCACATGCTTGGTATGATAAGATACATGCCTATCTGATTGCACATGGTTTTGAGAACAGTCCAACTAAAAGCACCTTATATGTTAAACATGCTAATGATGTGCTTCTGATCATTATTGTCTATGTTGACGACATGCTGCTCACTGGTCCTATTGAGAAGCATATTGCTGATTTTAAGGCTGATTTGCATGCCTCATTTGAGATGTCTGATTTGGGGCATTTGCCTCACTATTTAGGCATTCAGTTTATGCAAGCTGAAAGGGGAATGGCTTTGTGTCAAACGAAATATATTGACACATTATTACAGCGTTTTGGCGTTGAAGACTGTAAGCCTATTGTCACTCCTCTAGAGACAGGGTTACGATTGAGTCTTCATGATGCTGGAGATGCATTTGATGATGTTCTCTATCAGTAGGCTATTGGATGCTTGATTTACTTATGCATTACTCGGCCAGATATTGAGTTTGCTGTCTCACAGATGAGCAGGTTTATGCATTGCCCAGGAGTTAAGCATTGGCAGGCAGTTAAGCACATCTTTCGCTATTTGAGTGGTACTCAGCTACTTGGGTTGTTTTGTCCCAAGGGGGGATCACTACCGCCAGATTCGCATGCTTTTTCTCACTCTGATTTGGCTAGTTGCTATGACACTCGTGTGTCCACTAGTGGCTTTTGCTTCATGCTTGGTAGCTGATGTATATCTTGGTTGAGCAAGAAGTAGCCTACTGTGGCCACTTCTAGTTGTGAGGCTAACTATAGGGCATCTTTCACAATGACTGTTGAGTGTGTGTGGCTCATACACCTTATGGCTGATTTGGGTGTTGGTTAGACTTCTGCCACCACCATCTTCACTGACAGTCAGAGTGCATTGGCAGTTGTGAGGAACCCTGTGTTCCATGCTCGCACTAAGCACATTGAGGTGCATTATCACTATGTCAGGGAGAGGTTCTCTACTGGGAGATCAGCTTGGCATATGTGCCCACACAAGAGAACATTGCAGACCTTTTCGCGAAGGCTCTGCCTAGGGAGAAGTTTGAAGCTTTTTGCAAACCTTAAGGCTTACTTCCTTTTGTGGAGTGATTTCCACATAGCTTGACACTTCCTTATACATGAGTGCCAACTCCTTGTTCAGCGCATCACTCCCAAGGGGGATTTGTTGATATATTTAGGTAGTGATGTGTGTGAACACACTAGGACCATCGGGGCACTTTTTTCCCTCTTTAGGGGGTTTTTTTTCCCCATCTTGTGTATACGCCTATTGCCCTAATGGGCTACTTATCTTTGTACATTCTCTAGTAATACATTCAATATTGTGTGTTGTGCTCCAAGCTTCTTCTTCTTCCTTGTGCTATTCGCGTGCTTCCGTAGACATCTAACTCCAAACTTCACAATGCAAACTATAATCATCCAGCTCATTACATGATGACCAGTAGATCCTTTGGTCACAATTCCATAAGATGTATAAAAAATGAGATTTCCATTGATAATCCCTTGTTGAATCTTATGTATGCTTGGATCCCCCATGCCACACAATTTTAGATATAGCCCTAGAACATCGGATCCCTTGACTAAATTAATATTCAAAAGCAACATGTGTTAGTGACATGTTATCCTCAATCATTTGCATGTGAGCACCAAGGTATATATCTTGCCTCTCACCACTAAATTGAAGAATTTCTCTCTTAGCTATCTAAGTTTCTTCATTCCTAATTTATACAAACATTTTGAATCACAACAATGCTTCACAATGTCCAATGCAACTTGTCTATTTGAAGTAAGGAATTGAAATCTTCTTTGACTTACTTCATGAGGCCTTTGCTTAAGACACATGAACAAGCCTTGTATACTCTCCCTCTCTTTGTTGACGTCCTTTGTGCCACATGCACTTGAATTGGAAGAGAGATCAACGTGTGGATCAAGATCAACATTGATCCTATGATGATCATTGTTGCATCGAGAATCTAACTTAAATAACTCAACCAAGAACACAGAATCATTGAAACATTCTAAGCCACATAAAACTTTCATGGAAGGATCAACTGAAAAGAATGAATTTAAAAGTCTAGCAAGCTCAATAGAGATAGAGGAGGCCCAGGCATCTATCGAAAAGAGGGAGCTCATCTTCATTGACTAAAAGAGAATTGTTGAAGCATTCCCTTTATGGTGTAAGTAGTGGAAGTGTAACATCAAATGGTTATACCTCCCAAATCAAGACTCTAGATAATTATGAAGATGGATTGTGCCCATTAGTATGCATTGTACAACTGAATAGTCATGTCTTGACTTTATTATCAACAATGATTAGGAGGTACGATTTGATTACTGATCAATAATTGGACAAGAGCAGAAAGCCTTACACTCAATGTTATGGATGGAACCATTTATGAAGTGGTGATTAAATGTTGTAGGTATTAAATTTTCTGAGTATTAAATTAAAACAAAAATGAAATTAGTGCATTTTTTTGTTAAAACATACTATTGCATGAAATGGATGGAAGCATAAGAAATGAAGGCAATAAAGCCTTAAGTGTAGAAAAATTTATCCATAGGAATATTATGACCAAATTTTAATGTGGATTAGAGTTGCATCAAATGAAGGTTTCAATTTGATCAATCATGTAATTAGGTTCCCCACATACTTACATATGGTATTACATAAAAAAATCACTACTTATTATCAGCAAGCCAACAAATAAGTTAAGTCAATAAATAAATTATTGATTTGCATTATGAGACACATGGTATAATATATTTACAAGCATGAATACCTCTTCATTTGGTGTATGGGCTAGAAGATATTGTGCCCATGGAGTTCACTGATCCAATTCATAGATGGAAATGTAAAGTTGTTAAAGAAGATCTAGTTAGAGATAGACAACTCAAAATTTCTTCTTATATGGCTAAAGCAATTGAAATGCTCATATTCACCTTACTATTGTTGTTTTTGTTGTTGCCATTGTTATTGCTATGTTCTTCATGCTATTGTTGCTGTTCTCGCTTGGTACTTCTCCTCTACTTTTTCTCTTCTTGAACCTTTCTTCATCTTTCTTCTTTTAGTAGAAAGTTTACTTCCTCTTTTCTTTGATGCTCCTCTACCTCCATCTATCTTTTGTTGTCATCCTCATATTGTGGGTTTGCTTCCGCGTCTTTGATTCTACACCCATCACTTTGACCCTACTCTTCATCATGTTGTTGGAGATCTTCATGGCATCCTTTCACTTGTCTGATAAAAGAAATCCATCATCCATGATCAAAACCTCTGTGAGTATGTTTGATAAACCTTGTTCTAAGAAAAATGCACTCAAACGTCATGTCCAAAATAGTCACTTCCCCAAATTTTGGTGAAATTTGGTCTAGGTGCTGGTTCCAACAACTTCCGTCACATTTACTGTGTAACCATGGCTTCTTGTATCATCAAATAAACTCAAACACTAACACTACATGATTTTTTTTGCATGTTTAGAATGAAAATGAAGAACAAATTTATTATGACTTTGCACCATCAAGTTACACCAAGTTTGATCTAATTGATCTTGCTTACATCCTAGTTCAACTCTATAGTGAGTTGCACCATCAAGTTACACCTACTTTGATCATGTGGATCTTGGTTAGATCCTGATTCAACTTATTCAAATCTCTATAAATAGATGAGAGAAGTTGAGTCTTATTTTCCATTGAGCTACGAGTCGAGAGAGAGCATAGAGAGAAAATACATCACAACAAGAAAGCACACAAAAAGTAGAAAGTTCAGTAATGGAGAAGAAGGGTGTTGGTAGAATGCCTCACACATAAGCCAAATCTACAAAAAAAATAGAGATTCCAAAAATAATCCAATATTTAGTTAATGATTTTTTTTATTTTCTTGTTAATGAATTTGACTTAGATCCATTTCATGAATATTTAGTCAGCCCTATTTTGCAAGGAGCCAATGCAAGACATCACCTTTGAGGGCCAATTCGATGCTAGGCATCACCCTTAAGGACCAAGTCAATAAGAGGCATCGCCCTTGAGGGCCAAATTGATGCTAGGCATCACCCTTATGGACTAAGTCGATGCAAGACATCAACTTCTCACATAATCATGATGCTTGGCATCGACTTGGTCTTTAAGGGTGATTCCTAGCATCAACTTGGCCCTCACATAAAGTCCATGCTTGGCATGGACCGGATGGAAACATGTACTTGGCTAACCTTTTTCCTCATATAGTAGGGACATTGATAAGCACAAGGAGAATTCTGTAAAGAAGTTGAAACTGAAGCTTAGCTCATGTGAGCATGAAAGAGAAACACCCAATGAACAAGGGGCAAAATAAAAAAGGACCATTGTCATTGTGTCCTTTGAATGTGGTGGTAATCCAATGGGTCACTCATCAAGTGGCCATAACATTGTGAAACCAATCAAGGAAGAGGTAGAGAGAAAGGATAAGTGCAAAGAGATTGAAGTTGTGAAAAAAGAAAAGCCCCTACATGATATGACGAACCTTGACTGGTGTCTCCAATACATAGATGATAAAAATTGTCACTCTGCTTGTATTTGCGGGTGCCTATGGGAGGGGAAAGATGAAAACCACATAGGTCTTTCAATACGATTTGGTATTCAAAGTTGACTACAAGGATAATGACTCAAAGAACCTTTTGTTTTTGGTAGATACAACAAAAGGATTAAGGAATTCTATTTTCAAAATGCAAATGCTTTGCTCATATTGTTGTGTGCCAGAGAAGCTTGCACAAATGTGCATGCAATCTGAGAATCTTATTGTTGAATTATTGTCCTAGATACAAGGAAACATCATGCCAATGCAGCAATTGAATTTGATGCCTGTGAAGTGAAACGATAAGTAGTCAATACAAAAGAAGCCCTAGAAAAAGATGAACAAGAACACAGATGTAGAATCCATAGAGAGCTTTGACTCTCAGGATGAGATCATTGCCCTTGGTGGTGAACTTGTGTCTGGGATATTGTGAACTAAGAAAAATAAAATTAGGGAGGATTTTGTTAAGAGAAAGCTTGTGAGGAAGGGGAAAATTTTCCAACTTCCAATTACCATCATCCACACACCACCCATAGAACCACTCACAAGAAGGAGGCCTCTTGAGATAAGGGAACCCCATAACCTCCATGTTTAGAATCTCTATATTTTCCTTGTACCTATCGACTAGTGAATTGGGTGGACTTCTATGGTGGTCTTTGTTTAATTGTTTCCCTTTGAAACTTTCACAAATCCTCGAGCTGCATAAAATATTATGTTTATGTACACTATGTACCTTTCTAGAATTCTATAATTTTTAGAAGTATATTTCAATAGAGGTCCTATCTCTATCTTGAAATGGTTGAAAACTAGATTCATCTTCAACTTTCAATAGAAAGGAGAGGAATCTTCTGATATTCTTTACTTGATTTACTCTTCTATGTTCCCTTTCAAATAAAAATATACTTTCTTTGTATTTGCAGATCTTAGCTAACCATATGAGCTTAGAAAAGTGGGTGTACTTAGTCCTTGCCTATACATGCTCAATATCATGAGGAGATCTACTATCCTCTCATTCCTTGGAAAGTTAGATGGACTTATATCAATCACTAAGCTTTTCTTGAAACATAATGTTCAAGTATTCTGAGAGCAATATATCATAAACTTGATTCTGGAAAGTTCATTTCTTACTACAATTGTGATGATCATCCTTGATTTCCCCTAGATTGAGAATAAGAAGATTTCCTTGTTCTTATAGATCAATCCTTTTGAAAAAAATCTTCGATCTCCGAGACTTCATAGATCATGATTTTGAAATTGGAATTACTTGGTAGAACATTCTTTTATTTGTCTACCCAAGTTCTTCGTTCATCTTAGCTTACCAGGTTCTTCCAAATAATACTAGTACTAATTATTCAAATCCAAATCTGGTTCATACCATAGATAGTTAAATATCCTAACCTTAAAGGTCATCAATGCTTTGCAAAGAGGAAAAAATCATTTCTTATTTAACCAATTCCCTCAAATCCTCGAAGTAATTGAGGAAAAATAGTTATCAAGCCATCAAGATACCTTCTTGCTAGATATTCTATTTATTGAATGGAGTTAAATGATTCAATTTTTCTTTGTTTTTAGTTCCCAAGTCTTGCAAGAATGGATCTTTCTTGGAATCATATCCCAAACTCTTCTAGAAACTTCATGAAATTCTTGAATCACTTGTTTTCATCATCCAAGGATTCAAAAAATGAACTTTTATTATATCATTGAACGTCTTTGACTTGAATAGGCTTCACTTTTATATTTAAAATTAAATAATACATCAAGGTAAAATTCTTAATACATCAAGGTAAAAAATTACTTAATACATCAAGGTAAAAAAATAATATATATTTTTAGCAAGCTCCTCAATTTTGTCGTTTAACTTGGAAAACTTCTTAAAATTTTATCCTTTTATTTATCAAAATCTAGTATATAATATAACATTGAATATGCATTCTATTTAAAATAATACATCTTATTTAAGAGGATAATGGATAGCCTTGTCTACGGTAAATATCACCTTGTTCCATTTATCGATGAAAGCATGTTAATGTTTCTAAAAAAGTGAAGTCAAGGACATTGCTAATTAGCTGAAAATAATTGATTGCCATCTGAAACATGTGAGATTGCTATAAATGATTATGTTAGAATGAAAACCCATATGTACGACTTATTAAAATCGAGAAAATTAAATTTAAAGAAAAGTAAAAGCATTAGTGGGTTGGGCGAGGGTACTCCTATTTTGTAGTCATTATGTAGGAGGATTGATGATATGATTCTACCAAAAGTTTAACATCTTTTCATTTTGGTATAGCATCTTTCCAGAGTCAATTGTCTATGTAGAGAAGATTCTGTTATTTCCATACAAGCATATTGTCATTCTTCTAAGCTAGGCTTGCAAGTATTTCATCGCCTTACAAGGCATATTTCCACGTGTAAGAATTGTTGTATCCTACAAGTATTGATAGGTCTTACACAAGTGAATATCAAATGATCATAGAAGTAATGTTCCTATTTTTATCAAGAAAGATTCATAGATATTAGTAGCTACACAATCCATCCTACAAACAGTGATACGCATGTGAATATCAACGAATTCTACAGATCATATTCCCATTTCTTATCAACAAAGATTCTCATATTTTTGTAGCTACGCAAGGTAAAAATTCATCTAGAAGTTAGACACAAGTAATATATGAGGTTGTGGATGATTGTTGCAGGTTTAAAAGTGGTTTCACAATGTTCATTTAGTTTCATATTTTTCAATCATTGTATGCAACATCTGAGGTTGTGGATAATTTTTGTAGGTTTAAAAGTTATATAATAAGTCTAAATATGTAAGGGATGGAGCACATATTAATCGATCCTATATGTCATGTTCCTATTTCTTATCAACAAAGATTTGTTGATTTTTGTTGCTACACAATCCATCTTAAAAGTGGTGATAGGGTCTACACATGTGAATATCAAATGATCCTATAGGTCATGTTTCCATTTCTTATTAATAGAGACTCGCAGATTTCTATAGTTGTACAAAGTAAACAACATCTAGAATTTAGATAGGAGAAACATCCCAGGTTGTGGATGATTGTTGCAAGTTTAAAAGTAGTTTCACAATGTTCATTTAATTTCATATTGTTCACTCATTGTATGTAA
Organism: Ceratopteris richardii; assembly: GCA_020310875.1. NCBI lineage: Eukaryota > Viridiplantae > Streptophyta > Polypodiopsida > Polypodiales > Pteridaceae > Ceratopteris > Ceratopteris richardii. The sequence goes on along the minus strand of CM035430.1, from coordinate 104,688,413 downwards.
CATCTGAGGTCGTGGATGATTGTTGCAAGTTTAAAAGTACTATAACAAGTCTACATATGTAAGGGATGGAGAACATATCAACCGATCCCATAGGTCGTGTTCCCATTTCTTATCAACAAAGATTTGTATATTTCTATAGCTACACAATCCAGCATCTCTAGAAGTTAGCTATGAGTAACATTTGAGGTTGCGGATGATTGTTGCGCGTTTAAAAGTGGTTTCACATAGTTCATTTAGTTTCATATTATTCGATCATTGTACGTAACATATGAGGTTGTGGATGATTGTTGTAGATTTAAAAGCGGTATAACAAGTCTACATGTGTAAGGCATGGAGTATATTTTGATATCAAATGAACATACTCAACATAAAATCAATATAATAAAGTAGAATAATGATTGATTTCTATAACTACACAATCCAACATCTCTAGAAGTTAGATATGAGTAACATTTGAGGTTGTGGATGATTGTTGCATGTTTAAAAGTGGTTCCACAATGTTCATTTAGTTTCATATTATTCAATCATTGTATGTAACATATGAGGTTGTGGATGATTTTTGTAGATTTAAAAGTGGTATAACAAGACTACATGTGTAAGGGATGGAGCATATTTTGATATCCTATGAACATACTCAACATAAAATCAATGTAATAAAGTAGAATAATGATTGGTACATGTTATTGTATTTATGGTTTCTTCCTCATTTGTAATGTGTTTATGTAGGGAAAGCTCAGACAAGCAAATTGATGGAACTTAATACAATACCAATAGTGGATAGTGATCAACAAGCATTAAGATGTTACTAGAAGGAAGAAAACAGAAATCTAGAGACATGATAATGTCAAGGCTGGGAACTAATGTGGAGGGTAATGCTAATCACAGTTCAAGAAACTTATATGGAATTGTGGATAAGATCATCAAGCATATTAAAAATCAAACTAGTCACCTATGTTGTGAAGATAAAATGGAGGTACTCAATAGGATCTTGGAGGATCCATGTATTGGGAAATGTTTTGATGCAATGGGCAAAAGAAAAGATCATGTAACATCTAGACTTATCATCAATCTTCAAAACACACTACAAAGTATGAGACCAACATTGATGATGATTTTAAACGGTGATGTGATTGGCCGATTAAGTGCAGTTGAGTCTGATCATAACTTCTTGAAGGCAATTGGTAGATCTAATTATCATGTATCACATAAGAGGTCAAGGATCTGATTATCATGTTTTGGAAAATAGAGAGCAGGGTGTCACCAAATAAGACGGATTTATGCATGACTTGAACAAGCAAAAATCAATATTTGGAGCACCGTGTTCACCTTCTTGATGTATCTCAAGTAATCCTATTTTTTGTTGTGAGCTCATGGTTTTAGCTAATTAGACATAGTGAAAAGTTAATTAGTAATAGCTAACTAAACATAAGCTAATTAATATAACTTTTTAAGTAGTAACAAGCTAGTCATGAATAGCCACTATGGTAACAAGCAAATATTTAGTGGTAGAAGTTATGCATACCTAGTTAGCAAGTAACAAGGTAACAAGTAATAGTGAAAGCTACACATATCTAGAAAAATTTTAAAAAGAAAATTAGTAATAGTGTTCAAAATAAGCCCTTTAATAGTTGTTGTAATTAGCTATTACCAATTATCTTATTATCAGTTAGCTATTATGAAGTAGTTGATTTTGGGTTATTTGTTTGTAATAAGCTATTATTAATTAGCTTGTTACTAGTTAGCTATTACTAAGTAGCTGGTTATTGGTTAGTTGTTACAAAGCATTAGGTTGTTACAATTAGTTATTACTAAGTAGCTGATTCTTAGTTAGTTGCTAGTAAATATCTATTAGTAATTATCTTGTTTAGCTAGCTATTACTAAATAGTTGGTTCTTGGTTAGTTTTTTGTAATTAGCCACTACTAATTAGCTTGTTAGGAGTTAGCTATTACTAAGTAGCTATTTCTTGGTTAATTGTTTGTAGTTATCTATAAAAAATTATCTTGTTACCAATTACTTATTACGTAGTAGCTAGTTCTTGGTTAGTTATTATTAATTATCTTGTTCCGAATTAGTTGTTACTAAGTAGTTGGTTCTTATTTAGTTTTTTTTTTTTTTTTAAATGGAGGTTCGGCCGAGGCCTACTCCCCCTGACTTTAACTTTGAAATGAACAACTGTACAAGGAAGGGCATAGTACCCATGGGACCCCCCTTATCCCACAAGAACAGGGGCAGACGAGGTAGACGGCCCGAAGGCACATACAACGAGGTAGACGGCCCGAAGGCACAGCGGAGTTAACGCCCGAAGGCTGGTTTCAATGCCCGAAGGCGGTTTACATATCCCGCAGCGCTGGGGGGTTGAACCCTCGCCCCCGCCTCAAGAGGCGAGGGACCCAACCACTAGACCAGGCATCTTGGGATGGTTCTTATTTAGTTGTTAGTAATAAGTTATTATTAATTAGCTTGCTATTAGTTAGCTATTTCTACTAAGTATCTATTATTATTTAGCTTTTTCTTAGTTTGTTGATACTAAGTAGCTTGTTGCTAGTTAGCTATTTTTACTAAGTAGCTATTACTATTTAGATTGTTCTTAGTTTGGTTATACTAAGTAGCTTGTTACTAGTTATCTATTTCTACTAAGTAGATAATAATTAGATTGATCTTATGCAAAACAAGCTAATTAGTAATAGGTAATTACTAACAATTAACTAATAACAAGTTACTTAGTAATAGCTAACTAATTACAAGCAACTATGCAATAACTAGTTTCTTAGTAATAACTAATTGATAATAACCTGATTAGTAATAGCTAATTACTAACAACTAACTAAGAACCATCTACTTAGTAATAGCTAACTAGTAACAAGCTAATGCATTACAGCAACTAACCAAGGACCAGATACTTAGTAATAGCTATAATAACAAGCTAATTAATGATTGGTAATAGCCACATGTTTATGTAATGCAGATGGAACTATTTGTATGCTTGAAACTATGCCATCCCATGATAAGTATCTAGCTTCAAAAGTTTTTCGCGAAGAAGGAATGTTAGGATCTGGCTGGAAAGGAAGCATGGGGTCCTATATGAAGTGCCTCCCAAAGAGAAGACCACTCACTTATACAGAGTGGTGTTGTAAACAACTTCATTTCCAAGAATAGAAAGGGGTTTTTTCATGGAGATACTATTGGCCACACGACTTGGGCACTGGGTTTAACATGGGTGGGGTCATTCAGCCATGCTGAAGCCATATTTTGTTAAAAGATTGAAAGATAGACTCACATGTTGTTGCATTTATTAGTTCAAATGTCGTACCTTAAGAATGCAATCAATCTCCTACATCAATCAATCTCTATTGTGCATAGTTGTCTTTGTAATTGTGAGTGTTCTATTTGTCAAGTAGGGAAGACATTAAGCTGCAATACTTCAACAACTACATTTCGATCCATTAGAAGCTTCGACTACTACAGATGTGTGATGGGTGAGTGCTCTAATTGTGGAATAGTAAATTTCAAGTGGTGTTCGAGAGAGACTAGCATTGAGGAATATCATTTTCCTGTAAAGATCTTGGAAGATATCAAGTCAATGTATGAAGGACAAGTTTGTAAAAGGAAAGAATTGATAAAGAGGGACATGATTCCTAAAGTTGTAATAGGATTGTTTCAAAAAACTCTAAGGAAAATTTTCAAACACAATTTCATTTATTTATGGCAAGAAAACTAGTTCAAGATGTGTGTCTCTAAATTTCTAGGTGATGTTGTGGTTTTAGTGGTTGATTTTGTAAAAACTATATATTCCATGAGCAAAATGAAATAGAATCTATGCTTTGGAAGTCTCTGCAAGATAACTATTTTTATGCATATCATATATTTTCATATGGAGGGCATCTCTAAAAGGGTATTCCACTTCTTCATATCGAGTGATAAAAATCATGTTACCCTTTTCGTGCAACATCCTTTCCAATCACATTGGCAATGGTTGAGAGAGATACACCTTGACTCAAGTAAACATTGGGTATGATGAGATGGTGCAACTTCTCAACTTAAAGCTAAATGTCCATTTTACTTTGTAGGAGGATATCCAAGGCTAACTAACATGACTACGACATGGAGCTTCTTTCAGTCAAGGTATGGGAAGGAGAACATGATGGTGCAAGTGTAGTTGTGAAAAGGACACTAACCCATGAACAACTTAAGCCTCATGGTGCAATGCTAAGGTGTGATGCAAATGTTGTGGAATTTCTTAGAGGTAATTTCTCAGGTTCAAAAGGGAGATATGTCACATGAAACTTCTAGGAAGTGAAGATTGATGAAGTGAACATGGAGAAGTCTTGGGATTGTAAGGGGATATCTCAAGTTTGTTCCTTGCATTCAATTTGTGGATATTCAAGCATAGATGAACAATGCATTGGTTTTAGAGAACTAACATGTTATTGCTTTCATTATATTCAAGGTTAGTGGAAAAGATGCATGCATGAACAAATGCCACGTTCAAAATTGGGCATGTCGATGACATGATTTCTCCTAAATCCTTTCCATTTGTATCTGCATGAGTGCATCTCCATTTTGTATCTAGGAGGCACTACATTTCCATTTTATATTGTATCTTTTTTTTATTTGGGTACCTTTCCATTTTCTTCTACCTATGTATTCATTCTCCTTCGAGGGGTACTATCCCAGATTTGTTGTATTTTGGAGAGTCTCCTCCAACTCTATATAAGGAGGGTCTCTTCCCCCATTTGTACTTGGTTTGAAGCTTGATGAGCCTAATTCATGCTCTTTGCAAGCTAATTCTAACCCATGTGAGTTTACCCATTTCTTGGTCTACTCATTTTGAGTCTCACACAATCTTTCTATTTGTGAGTACACTCTTCTTTTCATTTTGTTGCCAAGCGTGTACTCTCTACATGGTATCAGAGCATTAGATGAAGATCTTGGTGGTGCATTTGGTGATTGTTTTGGTGGTGATGTTCGTAGAGCTTGGTGGTGTGGCTCTCCAATCATTGGGAGAGGCCTTTTTTCCATCTTTTCATGCTCTCTTTGGGTTACATTCTGCCCATTTTCCCAACCTCCCACCGTTGCTTTTGGCAGTATTTTGTGGTCATTTTAGTAGCATTAATCTTGCATCTGTTATGTTTTGAAGTATTTACCAATACTTTGACATTATTTTGTGTCATTGTTATGGTCATTCTATGAAGCCAATAGTGAATCTCAAGTATTGAAGTGTCTCTAAACACTCTTTTAGCATTCCTTATAATGCTTGTTTTGAATAGGCAATGTGATGTGTTCACAAACACTCCGTTCCTTGTCACATTGTAAGAAATTTCTTCTTTCATCTCCTGCTTGTCCATCACATAGGTATGCTAGCTTGGAGGTTCTCATTTATGGCTCTTAACATCATGAAATCACATCATGTATTGAGTTTTTGTGCAAAAGTCTACAAAAAAGATAGTGTACATACTTTCTAAAATATTCAAAAGACTCTCTACAATATTTGAAAGTTAGGAATTGTGGTGCATTGGAGAGTAACGTGTAGGCCAATTTCGGATTAGCCTTTACTCAACATTTCTTGTTGCACAAACAATCATAGTCTCTAGTGATCAGTCTCTCCATTAAAGAACTACTCGCCTCCCCCATTGAGGTTGATCATCTTGATAAGCAAAGGGTCATCTTTGCATATCATTTCAAAACATAAATGTAGTAGTGATCTTTTCAACTCATGATGGAGATATGAAGAAGTCTGCAGTAAAAAGAAATTAGAAGTTCCTTGGAAAAACTTCATCATAGAGGGAAGTACAAGCAATTCCAAGCTTAAATTTCATATTCATCACCTCCTCTATTTGAAATCTGTAAGGGTTGTACAATCGTGCGTAAGTCAAGTTGGCATCATTGATGAAGCTATCAATGTTTGCCAAGCAAGTGCAAACTTGGGGCATCATGGATCCCTTTGTGCACTTGAAATCCACATAATGCATTGAGATGCATTGCCGCTCAGCTTCAAAACAAAAACTCAGAGTGCAGCTAAGTGAAGGATGTGGACAAGGCACACATCTACAGAGGAGTCCCGAATCTTTGCAAACTTCGCATGTTACTAGTAATGATCTACTTGTGAAGATCTCCTCGATCATTCAAGGCTTCAATATCTATTGATTTATCACATAGAGACAGAGAGAGAAAGCTAGAGCATCTATGCCAACTTTTGAAGACCTCAAGTTTACCTACCTATACTCATAGAGAGCATTGTGTACCATTTCTACTCTCACCAAAGAGAGAGAGAGAGAGAAAGAGACAGAGAGAAAGAGAGAGAGAGAGAGAGAGAGAGAGAGAGAGAGAGAGAGAGAGAGAATTGTCTTTATGTTTTCCTACACAGTGGCATAAAAAATGCCTTGTTCTCTACTTGCGTGCCTCAGAAACACATACATGCACATTCTAGGTCTACGTGGAGAAGATGCAACAATGGAGTTGAAGAATGAGGAATGGATGAGTGAACCTTGGAGGATGTTGTTGGCATTCACTAACAAGATATGTGACCACTGATTGATGTTCACAGAGAGATAGAGAAAGAGTAATGCTTGGGAGTAGTTGTACCACTAAAGCATGCATTTTGTAGATCTTGCTAAAATTTCTCTATAGATCCTAGAGGGAGGGGAGCAACTAGTTTGTCTTCACTCCTAGAATTCACATCCAAACCTGTTCTTCAAAGTCACATTGTAGAGGTGAAGGAATCTCCTACATGTGGAGCACTCAAATTACAATTCCTCATGCTCTCAGGCTCTGTCCACTCTAAGCGCCATAAAGACCAATCGCAACAATGAGAGCTCAACAAAATTCTCTCTCTGCCATTGAGGAGTCTCTCTCATGAGAATGAGCGTGTTTCTTTTGATGAAGCACAAAATTCAAAAAAATGGATGGCTTTTATGCAATCAGAATATGATGCTATTATGAAAAATGCTACCTATACTTTATATGATTCTCTTCCAAGCAAAAAGTCCATTGGTACTAAATTGTTATACAAGATGAAATGTAAGCTTGATGGAACAATTGATAGGTATAAAGTTAGGCTTTTTGAAAAAGGTTATGCTCAAGAGAGAGGCATTGATTTTGATGAAACCTTTGCACCCACTTGCGGAATGACCAACTGTTCATTGCATCCATGCACTTGTAGCTCATCATGGTTGGTATGTACATCAATTGGATATTAAAACTGCATTTTTGAATAGTGACTTACATGAAGAAGTGTATGTATTTCATCCCCATGGTTTTGTGCAAAAAGTGCATGAAAACAAAGTATGCAGGTTGAAAAAGGCATTATATGATTTGAAGAAAGCACCACATGATTGAAATGAAAAGATACATGCTTATTTGATTGCACATGGTTTTGAGAACAATCCAATTGAGAGCGCCTTATATGTTAAGCATGCAGATGAGATGCTTCTGATCTTGTTGTGTATGTTGATGGCATACTGCTCACTGGTCCTAATGAGAAGCACATTGCTGAATTCAAGGCTGATTTGCATGCCTCTTTTGAGATGTTATATTTGGGGCATTTTCATAATTTCTTGAGCATTAAGCTTATGCAAGTTGATGGGGGAACAGCTTTGTGTCAAAAAAAATATATTGACACATTATTGCAGCATTTTGCCTTGAGGATTGCAAACCTATTGTCAATCCTATGGAAACATGTTTAGGGTTGAGTCTTCATGATGCTAGAGATGCATTTGATGTGATGTTGTTCTCTATTAGTAGGTTGTTGGATGCTTGATTTACTTATCCATAACTCGGCTTGGTATTCAATTTTCTATCTCTCAAAAGAGAAAGTTTATGCATTTCCCAAGTGTCAAGCATTGACAGGTGATTAAACACATCTTTTGCAACTTGAGTGGTACCTGGTTACTTGGACTATTTTATCCCAAGAGGGGATCATCTCCTCTGTCAGACCATGTTGAATGTTTGGGGGTCCCTTTAAATTCAATTTCCATTACCAAATGATCTGACCTATTTCATTCTTTTTACTTGCCCGATGTTCACTTGGGCTCATGATTACCCCTTGCCATAAACACTAGTATAGGATCAGTTTGAGTTCATCACTAAAAACCGTTGTAAATATCATCTCACCTTTTTCCAACTCCATTTTGTTCAAGCCAAGGAGTCCTTGAGCATGAGGAGTATTAGAAGTATCTTCATACCAATTTTCATAATTTTTAGACTTCGTTTGAGCCCTCAAATAAGCTCTGGAACCTAATTTTTAACTAGGCCAGACACTAGGTCTGGACATGGCCAAAAACACTCAAAAAACTATAAAAAGGTTTTTGAGCAATAAAACATCAGAGTTGACAGACACTTGCACGTGTTGTTGGCTAGTTTTTGGGCTATGCATTCACCCTTTTAGTGTCATTTTATTGCATATATTGAGCACGTACACACCCTCTACACTTCTGTGGATATCGCTCATGTACATCCATGTGGTCATTGATATAACGATTATGTTTTTTGCATAAAGCCTTTTACATTTGATAAAGAGGGTCATGTTGAGGTTTTCTTAACTGGGAGATACCGAGATGCTGGGGTCTCTTCGATCATGCAGGTGGAAGACTTACCCAACCTCGCCATAGGAGATGTATGATAGTTGTTCATAGGTTCTGGACAAGTCTAGTTGGCTTCTATTGGGTAACTGGTTATATGCAGTGGAGTCAATGATTCACTATGTAGGTAAACATGTCAATACTTGCAGTTTTATGATATTTTGACACTAGTCATATCCTCATTTTGCAAAGGATACTATGGCAAAAGTTTTCCAGATTTTTGGTTTTACAACTATATAGTGGTCAATTTACTCCTTGATACACTTATTCATTGGTGTTTGGACTCTTCTAGCTCCATTATCATTTTATTCAATTCTCTACGATCATGCCATCAGAGGTCTCAAGCGCATCTGGTGGAACAGGGTCTAGTGCCAGTGTTTCAAGAAGGAGCTATAACTTGCAGGGAAAAGACCATTTTGAGATCCAAAAATTTGATAGCACAAACTTTGCTTTATGGAGGAATCAGATTAAAGATGTGCTGATTCAAAGGAGGTAATGGAAGTAAGTAAATGGGATTTCAAAGAAGCCAACCGACATGGATGAAGATGATTGGAATAAGTTAGATGAAATGGCCAAGTCTACCATTCACTTGCACCTAGCAGATAATGTTTACTTTACAGTATTAGATTGTGAAAGTGAAGAGGAGCTTTGGAAGAAGTCATGCAATATATATGAAAAAGAGACGACATCAAAATAAAGTGTATGTGATGAGAAAATTGTATAACCTTCACATGAGGACACATATAGTGTTCCTGCTCATCTAAATGAGTCTGATGCTATATTCTCCTAGTTACAGGTGCAAAAATGAATATGGATAATGAAATGAAAGCAGTATCGTTGTTATGCACCTTGCCATCATCATGTGATACCTTTTGCATAGCTATTAGCAATAGTCCACTTGGTGGTAAACTCATCTATGATGACATCTGCGTGTTGAAGAATCACTCACAAATTTGACATACAGACAGATATAAAAGGATAAAGAAAGATGAAGAAAAGCAGAAGAAAGCATTCAGGATAATCAAAGCCTTAGTGAAGGGATAAATTCACGCCTGTAATATACAGTGTAGAAGTTTCCAGAATTACGAGTTTGTTGAAACCGAGATAAAAAACTGTATATAAGAGAGCTGGGAGATATAGAGTAATATATGTATACATAAAGGAAAGATAAGAGTCTAGAACCTGAAGTGTCGGGTATTCATCTGAGAGAGATGGTAAGGAATAACTACTCAGAGTAGGAGAGTTTTCCATAGCTATGAGCAAAGTGAGGCCAAGCTATTTTTGTACACATCTTCTCTAATAGAAAACACATGTTCATGTGGAAGTTTTGAGCGCATTCTTCGTATGTGAAGAAATCTAAGTAATTTCATGTTACTGTGAAAGTTAGTTAACAATTACAGTTTTCTCAGTAAACATTTTCCGGTACATCTACAAGTTAGATCTCGCAACATAGTGTAAAGTTTTTTATGAGAGATAGCTCATCTTGAAGCTAGGAGTCTGAACTACAAACTGATCAAAAGAGTTTTGTGAAACGGGACATGTACATAGTACAAAGTCTGACCGTAAAAGGCATTCTAAACTGGTGAAGTTTTTTCTTAAACTTCAGAAAGAGTTCATTTACTGAAGGAAGCTCAGGTATTACTTCTTTACTTCATCTACAATCATTTGAAGTAATCACAAACAGAATTGCAGTTGATTCCGGTAAGATTTCGGTAAGATTACGGTGATATTCCGGTGACAGTCTGGTGAAGTTCCGGTGAAATTTCGGTGAGTTCAAAATACAGTTGTAAAGGTTTCAGTTTCAGAAAGTTTTCTAAGCTATTGATGATTATAGAGGTGTTCTAATATTGCTCTATCTTAGTTCTTGTGACGTGGTGAATCCCGTAGTTGAGCTTTAGTTAGTTAAGCTCACTTGTTGCGTTAACAAGTAGTACAAGAGCTCAACAGTTGATGATGGTTCGTTAGAGCTCAACAAGTGACAATTTTCCGCAGTCTTGTTAGTGAACAAGCTTTTGTCACGAATCAACAGTGGTATCAGAGCGAAAGGTTCTGAAGAGCAGAAAAGGTTTCTCAGAAGTAGAAACGGAAGTAAAGATACAAGAGAATTTGAAGAACTTTCACAAGAATGGTGAAAGCTGAGATGATCAACAACAAACGGCGTCAAGAAACGTTCCGAAGTAATTTTCAAGGGTAAAGGTTTGTAAAAGGTAAAACCTTTTAACATTACACTCACCGGATGTAATAGAAACAAGAAGATAATGGTAGATCATATCTCTATTGACAAATTGGACAGAGATAATTATCCCGCATGGGTAATGCGCATGGAAGCTTTACTTATGAGTAAAGACTTAATGATATATGTGACAGGAGAAGAAAAGAAGCCGACTTTCGAAGACGACAGTCAATCGAAGAAAGAAGAGTTAGAAGCCTTGAAGTTGTGGCAGAAGAAAGATGCAACGGCAAGAGCTTATATCTACAATACAATTACAGATCATCTACTACCGGACATTAGAGGTTTGGAGAAAGCGGAAGACATATGGAGTGCATTGGAAGATCATTTCCAAAATACGATGAAAGCTAGGAAGACTAGCTTATGGTCAGAGTCTACAATGTTCAAGAAAAAGCAAAGTCAAAGCATTAGTGATTATGTCACTAAGATGAAAGACTTGGCGGATAGTCTTGGATATATTGATGAAGATATCGAAGATCACAGGTTGATAGCACAAGTGCTTGCAGAATTGAGAGGAGATGAAAGGTGGAAACCTTTTGTACTCTCAACTGAACTTTCTTTAAATCATTTTGTACCAGACTTAAATCAATTGCTTGGACTAATGCTAACGTTTGAGCAAGATTTGAAGACAGATGGAGATAAAGGACATAGTTCGGCTATGTACGCAAAGAATAAGAAGAAAGGTGATAAAGGTAAAGAAAAAGATGAAGAAGAGATGTCTACTCAAGCAAATTTTGCAAAAGGAAGAGGTAATGCTAGAAGTAAAAGAGGTAAAAGAAGAGGTAATCAGACTAACAACAAGAAGACTTGTTGGATCTGTGGATTAAGCAATCATTTGGCTCATGATTGCTGGCATAATTCTCAAGGATCAAGTCAGAATCAGAACAATAACAGTAGAGGCAGAAGCGGAAGATATCAAAGAGGTAGACAAAGCCAAAGAGGTGGATATGGTAGAGGTGGAGCAAGAAGTTGGGGACAGAATCAGTCTCACAACACTACCTACTACAACTATGCGAATGATACGCATAATGTCAGTCATACAACGTTGATGATGAACTCGATAAGTGTGACAGAAAACGAAGACCTCAAGGTATTCTATGTTGACTTTGGTTGTTCAAATCATTTGTCAAGAAATATAGAATTGTTATCAAAACTTGAAGGAGGTATTTCAAATCATACAGTACAAACAGGTGATAACACAAAACATAATGTAAGGTCAATTGGAAAAGTAAAGTGTAAGAATGGAGCTGACCTACTAACAAATGTTTTGTATGTTCCAACAATCCCGAAGAATCTGATCAGTGTGGGTCAGATAGTAGAAAAATGTTTTCAAGTCAGGTTTACAAATGGAGTATTTGTTGAAGATCCAGAGAATGGATACAATCAGATTGTCCATGGTAAAAAGGAAGGTAGACTTTTTACTCTTAAAGTACAAGGAAATTTTGGTCAAGCCTTGATCACACATGGTGATGAAGTATTCACAGAGTTAGACCTCTGGCATAAGAGGTTAGGACATTTTAATGAAACAAGAATCAAAACTATGGTGGAGAAACAATCCGTGAGAGGATTACCAAATATGAAGAATCAACATATGATTCACAAGTGTGAATCTTGTCAGATGGGAAAAGCCCACAGGTTACCATTTCAGAAGAAAGGGTACAAACACGATGATGTGTTAGAACTTATACCTACAAATGTATGGGGACCAACAAAAGAAGAATCTATCAGCAGCTCAAGGTATTATTTTCTTTTTATTGATGATGCAACAAGATGGATAACTCTTTATGTTTTGAAAGAGAAGTCAGAAGTATTTGAAGCTTTTAGGCATTTTCATGCATATGCTGAAAGACTTACATGGCAAAAACTCAAAAGACTAAGGTCTGATGGAGGAGGAGAATATTTTTCTCGAGAGTTCAATGATTATCTGTGGAATGCAGGTATCAAAAGAGAAATAACTTGCAGGTATACACCGCAACAAAATGGAGTAGCAGAAAGAAGAAACCGAACTCTAATTGAGTTTGCAAGAGCAATGCTAAAGGAGAAGAATTGTCCAAATTATCTTTGGGTTGAGGCTGTAAATACAGCAACATATCTGGTAAATAGATTACCATGTATAGCTTTAAATGGGATGACCCCTTATGAAGCTTGGTGGGGCAAGAAACCAACACTTGATCATTGTAAAGTGTTTGGATGAGTTGCTTATGCTTATGTACCATCACAACTGAGACATAAGCTTGAACCAAAAGCTGAAAAATATGTGTTCATCGGATATGATGAAAAACAAATGGGTTATAGGTTATGGAGTCCTCTAACCAAAGAATTTAGTGTTTCCAGAGATGTGACATTTGATGAAGGAAAGAGCTGGTATACAGATAAAGAGCATAGTGTTGAAACACTTGAAGAAGAGATACGAAGGAAAGAAAAAGGAAAATCACATATGCAGGTGAATGGAGATGAAGATCATATGCTTGGTAAGTACGTCCAGGATTGGATCAGGTATGAGAAACGAAGAGGAAGCAAGATTTGATGAAGATTTGTATTCAGATACACATGAAGAATATGAGCTAAGAAGGTCAAACAGAGTAAGGAAACAACCAACAAGGTATTCCTATGACACTTCTTATTTGAATCAGAAAAACTATGCTTACTTAGTAAAGGAAGATGAAGAACCTCAGAATTACGGTGAAGCAAAAGGTAAGAAACAATGGGAAGTAGCAATGAAGGAGGAGTTCAATGCTCTTGAAGAGAACAAGACTTGGGAACTTGTTCCAAAACCAAATGGTAAGAAAGTGATTGGAAATAAATGGGTTTACAAAGTTAAGAAACTTGCAGATGGAAGGATAGACAGATACAAAGCTAGATTGGTGGTCAAAGGTATGCTCAGACGCATGGCATAGATTATGATGAGACGTTTAGTCCGGTGGCAAAGATGTCAACCATAAGGACATTGATTGCTATAGCAGCATCAAAAGGATGGAAGCTAAGTGAGCTGGATATAAAGAATGCATTTTTGAATGGATATATATCAGATGAAGTCTACATGGAACTGCCTGAAGGGTTTGTAAGTTCCAGTTACCCAGATCATGTTTGCAGATTAAGAAGAGCTCTCTATGGATTGAAGCAAGCTCCAAGAGCTTGGAATTACAGACTTGTGAAGTATCTCAATGACCTTGGATATCAAAGCTCAAAGGTTGATGCAAGTCTACTCGTTAAGAGAACAGATGAAGGTATGATCTACATTTGTATTTATGTAGATGACATAATAATCACAGGAACCTCAGATGAAGGAATCAAGGAGGTAAAAAGATTTCTTGAAAAAGACTTCAAGATCAGTGATCTAAGAAAGTTATCATACTTTCTTGGAATGGAAGTTACATATACAGATCATGGCATATATGTTTCGCAAGAAAGGTATCTCCTAAACTTACTGAAGAAGTTTAATATGGAGAATTACAGAGAAGCTTCAATACCGCTTGAAGTAAATCATAAACTCAGCAAATATGATGGTGCAGAGGTTAAAGATATGAGGAAGTATCAATCGTTAGTGGGAAGCTTAATTTATGCTACACTAACAAGACCGGATCTCAGTTATGCAGTGGGAGTTCTCTCACAGTTCATGCATTGTCCGAAAGATCAACATTGGGTTGCAGGACAAAGATTTCTTAGATATAGCAAAAGAACTATAAAAGAAGGATTATATTATCCTTTTACGTCAGATATACAGCTGAGAGCATACAATGACTCAGATTGGGCAAGAATAAAAGAAAGAAGAATATATGAAAGATCGGAGAATGCAAATTAGTGATTGAGGGGGAGCTGTTGAAGAATCACTCACAAATTTGACATATAGATAGATATAAAAGGATAAATAAAGACAAAGAAAAGCAAAAGAAAGCATTCAGGAAAATCAAAGCCTTAGTGAAGGGACAAATTCACGTCTGTAATATACAGCGTAGAAGTTTCCAAAATTACGAGTTTGTTGAAACCCAGATCAAAACTGTATATAAGAGAGCTGAGAGATATAGAGTAATATATATATACATAGAGGAAAGATAAGTGTTGCAGAGCAAAGAGAGCACAAGGCAGAGAAAAAGAAGGGCCCCAAAATTTTTCCGATTTGGACACCTTATTTTTGTATTACAACCATTCTTGTAATATATTTTCCGATGTAAATGCACTAGAGGAGTCCTCTAGATGCATCCCCACAGAAGATTAGAAGCTTACCCATGTAAATTAGTAGGAAATTAGTTTTTTAGTAAATAAAGTGCCGGTCTCTTGTGTGAAAGGACCTTTTTTAGGGCACAAGTATATAAGTCAATTTGTGACTCTTTGTAAAAACTTTTGGCCATTGTGAGAATCAAGAGCATAGAAATTCGAATTTGTGTCTTCTCCTCTCTGTATCTTCTTCTTTGTGAGCTTGTATGCATGGGTGTTGCTTGGAAAGAGTGTTAGGAAGTGTTGTCTATCCATGAAAGCTTTTGTTTGTTGTGGTTAGGGTGTGTGTGAAGTGTAGGAAGTGCTGAAGTGTAGTAAGGTCATTCCCAAGACTCAGTATTTTGCTCATAACTTGAAGTAGAAGCGTCAGAATTGAGTGAAAATACCACCATTGGATGCATCTTTTCGAGAGCTTCAAAACACATATGCTATTTGCTATATTTGGAGTTCGGAGCTGAGAGAAAAGCTCAATTTAGTGTTGGTTGTTGTTCCAAGTATCTTGACACCATGACTGACAGTTGAAGCTTGTTTGGATTAGTCTTTGCCTTGGTTGCACTCTTTGAGTAACTCATTTGCATTGATCGTCATTTGAATGCATGTCTTCATACACTCGGCTAGATTTTGATACTCATCGGATTGATAATTAAAGCGTGAATCCCCACTATATGCACTTGAGGGGGATTGAGGTATAGTCTCTTTCTCCACAAGTCCCAGTTGGTTCTTAGGTACACACATTTTTTGGCACCGTTACCGGGGAGTGTCGAATCAAATCGAGGCATTCGTGTGATGGTAAGTAGCTTTTTGCATTGAAGCGAGAGGAGGAGTAGTGATTTTCTCTTCTTTGGTAAGTCACTTTTATCTGCACTTACTACTTCTCACTCTTGAAGTGTGTGTAGTGAGTTATTAGTCTAGGGAAGTGAGTGGAGTGAGTAGAGTAGGAGGAGTAAGGGAGTAGGTTAAGTAATTAGAGTAGCTTTCAGTCATTGTCTTGTTGTTCTTCTTTTTTAGTGAGTAGGAAAATTCAAAAGTATAAAAGCTAAAAAAATGCCATTCTGTAAGTCACTTGTCTTTTAAACAAGTATCGTGAGAGGTGGTGTCGAGTATCGTGGGCTAGATCCGAGCTTGTGGAGCTGCGCAGAGCTAGTTAGAGTTGTTAAAGGGTTGAGAGAGAGTAGCCGAGGTGAGCACACTCTTCATTCACTCATTCTTGCCACCTAAATTCAGCATTTTAGAAAAAAACAATCTGCGTGAAGTATCGTGTTAATCATACAGGGGTAGAAAAGAAGAAAATTTCTGATTCAGGCTAAAAAGGGAGAGTAGATGCACTCTAGGCACATGTGTATGAAATTAAAATCCAAAAAAACACTTGCAAAAAGTTAAAAAGTGCCAAGTATCGTGTTCTCCCGTGGTCGAGTATCACGATACGTGACAAGTATCATGGTCTCCTATGGTCGAGTATCGCGATATTGCACAAATATCGTGTATCGTGATTGCCTGATTGCGATACTTCACAAGTATCGTGTATCGAGTATCGCGTTTTTTCAAGTATCGGGTATCGTGATTGCCTGATTGCGATACTTCACAAGTAGTATATCGTGTATAGCGTTTGCTCAAGTATCGAGTATCACGTTTGCTCAAGTGTCGAGTTGTTTGCTCAAGTAGCAAGTATCGTGTTTGCTCAAGTAGCAAGTATCGTGTTTGCTCAAGTATCATGTATCGAATATCGCGTTTGCTCAAGTATCGTGTATCGACTTCTTCAACGATCGTGTATCGTGTTTGACCGATCGTGATACTTCACAGAGATCGTGTATCGCGTTTGACCGATCGCGATACTTCACAGAGATCGTGTATCGCGTTTGACTGATCGTGATACTTCACAGAGATCGTGTATCACGTTTGACCGATCGCGATACTTCACAGAGATCGTGTATCGTGTTAACTCAAGTGTCGTGTATCATGTCTACTGAGTATCAGGTATCGTCTTTATCCAAGTATCGAGTATCG
The DNA here is from genome assembly GCA_020310875.1 of Ceratopteris richardii. Classification (NCBI taxonomy): domain Eukaryota; kingdom Viridiplantae; phylum Streptophyta; class Polypodiopsida; order Polypodiales; family Pteridaceae; genus Ceratopteris; species Ceratopteris richardii. The sequence continues at coordinate 104,671,386 of CM035430.1, read as the reverse complement.
TCTCCCTTGAAGTATCGTGTATCGTCTTGGGTAGATATCATGTATCGTCTGAGTTAAAGGTCGAGTATCGTGAAATTTTTTGGAGGTCAAGTATCGTGACTTGAGATTTCATGGTGAGTCCTTTTCCAGCCAAATTTTTCTAGGATTCTGACCTTGAGTGAAGAACTCTAGAAGTTGGGGGTTGGCAAGGTTAAATAGAACTTTAAAGTGGATGAACCTAAGATCTGGGAGAACTCTAGGAAGCCGAAGAAGTGTAATCTCTTCTGTAGGTAGTGTAGCCGAGCCAAGTAGCCATTCACATTATTCTGAAACCTCTAGTGAGTCAGAAGAAGAAATTCCTATGGCTTCAGAGGATATGCAAAACATTGTACCAATGATTGGCATGATGTCAATTATTGAGGGAGAATATAGGACATCTTTGGAATATGTGAACACCAACCAAAATGATATACCTATCTACTTAGATGGGCTAAACAGATCAGTGGTTAGACTGAAAAAGGCTTCAGAGGCGTACATAGTGGCTAGACCAGCAGTCAAGTATGCGGGAGGATTTTATATGGATAAAAGGGACATCCAGTATGTGGTTACCGAACACCCTGAAAACATTAATGAACTTGGGGAAGAAAACAATGCTCATAACCCTAATGGTGAAGGAAATGAAGAGCGAGTGACCACACCTAGAGGGAGATCTACTGTTGTTAGGGTTTGGAGAGGAGACCTGATTCCCCAAGATGACTCCTTAATGGATGTGTATTTGATTAATGGAATGGAGCATCTCCTTAGAGCCCACTCTTCATTATGGGAAGCAGCCCCTAACCTAGTGACTGTTTATGAGTTACAAGATCCTGACTTCCCCACCATCATCACATATTTGGACAAAAACCAGAGGAGGTATTGGCCCTTAACAGAGTTGGAAAGAGCCGAATTAAAGTATCAGAATATTTCTGTGTTTCCCCCTAGGAATCAAGCCACTACGTCACAAAACCCACATGGAACATCTCAGAATAATTCATTCCAACAGTCAGGACAAACACAACAAACACAAATCCCAGTTCGATCACATGTACAGTTTGCTATGCCTGCAAATAATCCTAATTATCGGCCTCAGCCACCTGTTGACCCATGGAATGGAATTCCTGCCCCAGTTAGACCACCTGTAGCAAGAGGACCTGGTATACCCATTGGAAGACCAGTTTTCCCTGTGATGCCTAGACCACCTGAAGGAGGAAGAAGATTAAGGCCAATTCAAGTGGCCAAATGCATGAGAAATCACTATGATGGATCTAGTGAACCTTACAATCATATAGCTGAATTCAAGCAAGTAATTAGAGCCGAACAAGTAGAAGATTTTTTGATCCAATATGAATTATTTGGTCTAACTCTGACAGAAACGTCTTTAGCTTGGTTCCAGCCACTAGATCCTAATAATTTTCAAAATATGGAACAAGTCTATCAAGAAATGATTGAAGAATTCACTAAATCTGGAATTAAAAATAATTCTTCCTCATTGATCCATAGCTTTAAGCAAGCTCCAACAGAATCAGTGAGATTGGCAGCAAGAAGATTCAAACAATATGTGGATAGGTGCCCCGTGGAAGAGAGGCCCACCCAAAACAAAATGGTGTCATTATTTTTGGAAGGATTATTGAATGGATCATTAAGATCTCTGGTGTACGTGAAGAGAGTTCAAACCTTGCAAGAATGCATGAAAGAATGTATTGACCTAGAGGACAATCTAGTTGAGGATCCGAAAATACCTCAAGGTAGCGTGAAAAGTGAAGATTCAGCCAGCAGCACATCAAACCCTAAGAACAATGTTGAGGAAATAGCCGACCTAGTAGCAAAGAAGCTGAACGTCCAAGGACAGAGGAACTACCCCAACAACCCAATGAGAGTGCCCATGCTTAGAAGTTGTATGCATTGTGGAGGTGATCATCCCTCTCATTTGTGCACTAGGGGAATAGTTGTTGAAAGTTTTTCAAGCTCAAGAGTGTGGGAACATGCCCCAAATTGAACCTTCCACATCATCCACAATCAAAGGAGGCTGATTTCCATGAGTTGGAGGCATCAAATCATGCCCATAATGGAAAGAATTTGATTAGAGAAGATTTAGCTCACCTCTTGATGTGATTGGACCTCACTTTTGACATGTATATGCTTTTGATTGGTTAAAGAGGTTAGTATGAGGTCTTTAAAACCTCTAATGAGTTGTATTATGACTTAGACTCGTGGAAATACGTGCCCAAGCTGCCCCCTTGCTTAAGCACACCCCCTACTAGCTGGTCTTTGCATATTTTGCAGAAATTTCACTTTTACACACTCTATCTATCTAGATGTTTTTGGCAGACCCCCCGGTCTTGTAATTGTTGTTTCTCCTTCATCTGGAATCCATTTTCAATGATTTTTGTCTTGTTGAAAAGCTTATAAGTTCTACTTTGTCTGGTATAAGTCTCAGGTTCAGTGCCTGCACATGTGCAAAGAAATGTCCAGAATAGTGTCTGTCTAGTTAGCTCATACTCTATGGAGAGATCAAGTTGTCTGTTTTGTTGCAGCTGGTTGAGGCATCATCTAGTATCCAAATGGAGTGATTTTACTCTCATTTGAAAGCGCTTAAAGTCTAGTTTATGCCTGCAAAATTTCATTTTCAATCTCTGCATATACTCAGAGAAACTCAGAAAATACAGAGCCTATGTCTGAAAAATTTCAGGATCCTAGGAGGGTTCATTTGCTTTTGTTGTGCACATAGGAGTGTTTATCCTCCAACATTGGTATCAGAGCTATAAGTGGAGTATCAAAGAGAGAAGAAGGAGCTACTGAAGTGAAGTAAAGACTTCATCAAAGTTTGAAGGAAGGAAGCAAAGAACGGGCACGTCAACAACAAGGGGAAGCAAATACATCATCAAATCAAAGACGAAGCTTCATCAAGAGGAGTAGCTCTATTTTTTGAGGTAAAAGCCATCCTTTTCAACTTCATTGCATCAAGGGGGAGGTTCAAAAGAGTTAGGAGGCACCATGGCTGATCTCAATGCTCACATTGAGAAGCTCGAAAAAGGAAACTACCAACCGTGGCGATTTAGAATAAGCAATTTTTTGATGGGGAAAGGTTTGTGGGGACTTCTGAGTGGTGGAGAGCCAAAACCCTACATAGATGAGGTAAATCCAACCAATGATCAGAGACGAGCAGTAAGAGAGTGGGATGAAAGGGACAAAAGGGTCATTTTCATTTTATCTCAGCATATTAGCAACTCTATGGTAGGGCATATTCAAGATTTGGATACATCAAAGAAGGTGTGGGAGTGCTTGGAGAGATTGTATTCAACCTCCACAAAAGCTAGAAAAATTCAGCTCAAGAATGAGCTAAATAATCTTAGGAAAATCCCCTCTCAAGGTGCTAATGATTACATATTAAAGGTTAAAGAGCTCGCAGATGCACTAGGGTCAATCGGTTGTGCCCTAGATGATGACGATCTTGTCGCCCACACCCTAAATGGACTTAGGGATGATGAAAAATGGAGGGCTTTCACAACTTCAGTGTATGTAAGGGACTCTCTTCCTGATTTTGATCAACTAATCACTCTCATGGTGACAGAGGAGATGAACCTTGGTGGTCATAACGCCAAGGATATCCAAGGGCAATTGTTGTATGCAGGTAGAGGAAGAGGAAGACACAACCGAGGTGCTTCAAGAGGAAGAGGAAGATATCAAAGCAACCAAGGAGGTCAAGGACAACAAGAAAATGCAGTTCAAAGAGGTGGAAGAGCCACAAATAGAGGAAGAGGTGCAAGATTTGGTGGAAGAGGACAAGCCACTTCAAATGGATGCTTTGTATGGGGTAAGCCCGGTCATTTTGCAAATGAATGCTATCATAGAGCTCAAAGACAAGGGAATCAAAGCAACAACAACAACAATTATAGAGGGCAAGGTAATTATGCAAACACATCATCCAGCTAAGGGAATGATTATTTACTTGCCATGAGGTATGGTGAAGATACAACTCAAGCTAGTGAAGATGTATGGTATGTAGACAGTGGATGTAGCAATCATATGTCATGTCGAAAGGAGTTTTTTAGTAATTTGCAGGTTCCAAAGCATCAAGGGCATGTGGAAACAGGTGATAACTCAGAGCATATCATTCAACATGTGGGAGATATCAGTTTGGAAGGAAATCAAAGAGCAAAGTGCTTATCAGAGGTATTACATGTCCCTACTATTACCAAAAACTTGATTTCGGTAGGCCAAATGGTAGAAAAAGGCTATCAAGTTAGGTTCAATGAAAAAGGATGTTTTGTTGAGGATTCAAGGGCAGGTTTCAAGCTCATAGCAAAAGGAAAAAAGCAAGGGAGAATGTTCACAATGGACATAAATCAACCACACCATTCAATGTATGTCACATATGGAGACAAGAGGATAGCAGATTTGGATCTATGGCATAAACGAATAGGTCACATCAACCTACAAAAGCTCAAGGACATGCAAAGGAGGAGCTTGGTAAGAGGCCTACCAAATTTTACATCTAAAATGTTGCATGAAATTTGTGTAGCTTGCCAACAAGGAAAACAATCAAGGCTACCCTTCAAGAAGAGTACCTATGTAAGTGCAAATGTTTTAGACCTCATTCACACGGATGTTTGGGGTCCAACAAGAGAAGCATCCCTTGCTGGAAATAGGTATTTTGTAACCTTCATTGATGAGTTTTCAAGGAAAGTGTGGTTGTATTGCATTAGAAACAAATCAGATGTGTTCCACTACTTCAAGAAATTCAAAGCACAGGTGGAGAAGGAATCTGGCAAGTTTATCAAAACTTTGAGATCCGATGGAGGGGGAGAGTACTTCTCCCATGAATTTTCTGAATTTTTGCAGGTCAATGGCATCAAAAGACAATTTACATGCAGGTATACCCCTCAACAAAATGGGGTAGCAGAGAGAAAGAACAGACACATAGCAGAGGTAGCAAGGTGTATGCTCAATGAAATGAATATGCCGCATTGTTATTGGGGAGAGGCTACATATACAGCCACATACATCATGAATAGATGTCCTACATCAGGTATACATCATCTAACCCCTGAGGAAGCATGGAGTGGAAGAAAACCTTGCATTTCACATCTTAGAATCTTTGGTTGTATATGCTATGTACATGTACCTCAAGAGTTGAGGTCAAAGTTAGATGCCAAATCTGAAAGGTGTATTTTTTTGGGATATTCTATGGAACAAAAGGGGTATAAATGCTATAATCCCATCACCAACGAGCTGAAGGTAAGTAGGGATGTTGTCTTTGATGAGTTGAAGCCTTGGTATGCATGCACAAGTCCATTGCAGGTTGAAGACATAGGTGAGACAGATTTGAAGAATGATGATAGAGTTCAAGAAAGCATGGATTTGAGTGGTCCAAGCAACTCATGCAACACAAGGACACCCTCACCATGGAGTGGAAGGCTTAGGGAAAGAGAGACCAGCTCTGAAGAAAGCAAAGTCAAAGGCAAAGAGAAGATTTCAGTTGAAGAAGGAAGCTATGTGGACGAGAGCATGTTGGAAGATGAAGAGATAGAAGAAGTTCAAACTCCAGGAGTGGCCAAACAAAGAAAGAAGATGGCAACCACACCAAAAGGAAGTGAAAGAAGGTCTTCAAGAGTAAGATATCCAGTACAAAGGTTAACATATGATAATTTCATTGCAAAGCATTATGCATACATGACTCAGGTAATCAAGGACAAAGAACCAACTAGTTATGAAGAAGCTAAGGATTGCAAGGAATGGCAAGCGGCAATGAAGGAAGAGCTCAAAGCACTTGATGAGAACCATACTTGGAGCTTTGTACCAGCTCAAGAAGGCATGAAGGTGATAGGTAATAAGTGGGTTTACAAAATTAAAAGAAATTCAGATGGTTCCATTGCTAGGTACAAAGCAAGGTTGGTGGCGAAAGGCTTCTCCCAAAGCTACGGGATAGATTATGATGAAACTTTCAGCCCCGTAGCCCAGATGCCAACAATTAGGACTTTGATTGCAGTGGCCACATCAAGGAAATGGAGCTTATATCAGTTGGATGTGAAGAATGCCTTCCTCAATGGAGAGCTTGAAGAAGTAGTCTACATGAGCCAACCTCAAGGATTTGCTAGTATGAGGTACCCAAATCATGTTTGCAAGCTAAGGAAAGCACTATATGGACTAAAGCAAGCCCCAAGGGCCTGGAATCAGAGGTTAGTGGATTATTTATCAAGTTGTGGATACAAAGAAAGTGTTGCAGATCCATCACTTTACATGAAGAAGCAAGGAGACAAGACGGTATATATATGCATCTATGTGGACGATTTGATCATCACAGGAAGTGATATTGCAGGTATTAAAGATATCAAATCAAAGCTAGGAAAGGAGTTCAAGATATCTGATCTTGGAACACTAAAATACTTCTTGGGAATAGAGGTAATCTATGCACACAATGACATCTTCTTGATTCAAAGAAAATACTTGTTGGATGTGCTATACAGGTTTGATATGAGTGGTTGTAAGCCACTTTCTCAGCCCATGGAGCCCAATACAAAGTTGGTTGCAGGTCAAGGAGAGGCTATACAAGATATTACACTATATAGAAGCATAATTGGTTCATTAATTTATGCGACATTCACTAGACCTGATCTTGCATATGTAGTAGGTGTTCTCTCTCAATTTTTGCATACACCTACTCATGATCATCTTATGGCGGCAAGAAAGGTGCTTCGTTACATCAAGCACACCATCAACCAAGGTCTATTTTACTCATATGATGCTGATCTAAGTGTCAAAGGATATAGTGATGCTGATTGGGCAGGTAGCAAGGATGATCGAAGGAGTACATCGGGTTATGTTTTCATGATAGGTACAAAAGTGATCTCTTGGAGCTCTAAGAAGCAACCCACTGTTGCTCTTTCATCCACAGAGGCTGAGTACAGAGGTTTAGCATTGGCTACATGTGAGCTATTATGGCTTAAGAAGCTACTTAAGGACTTGGAAGTGGAAGTGCAGGAGTTTCCTCTTTATGGAGACAACATTTCAAGCATCTATCTAGCTAACAATCCCATGTTTCATGCAAGGAGCAAGCACATAGAGGTTCATTACCACTTCGTTAGAGAAAAGGTGATGGCAAAAGAGCTAGATATAAGGTATGTGAACACTAAAATGCAGGTTGCAGACATGATGACAAAGTTTCTTGAAGGTACAAAGCTCGGAGGATTCAAGGAAGCTATCAACATAAGAGACATAGGCTGAAGCAACAAAGGAAAAGACTTGAGCTTGAGGGGGAGTGTTGAAAGTTTTTCAAGCTCAAGAGTGTGGGAACATGCCCCAAATTGAACCTTCCACATCATCCACAATCAAAGGAGGCTGATTTCCACGAGTTGGAGGCATCAAATCATGCCCATAATGGAAAGAATTTGATTAGAGAAGATTTAGCTCACCTCTTGATGTTTTGACATGTATATGCTTTTGATTGGTTAAAGAGGTTAGTATGAGGTCTTTAAAACCTCTAATGAGTTGTATTATGACTTAGAGTCGTGGAAATACGTGCCCAAGCTGCCCCCTTGCTTAAGCACACCCCCTACTAGCTGGTCTCTGCATATTTTGCAGAAATTTCACTTTTACACACTCTATCTATCTAGATGTTTTTGGCAGACCCCCCGGTCTAGTAATTGTTGTTTCTCCTTCAGCCGGAATCCATTTTCAATGATTTTTGTCTTGTTGGAAAGCCTATAAGTTCTACTTTGTCTGGTATAAGTCTCAGGTTCAGTGCCTGCACATGTGCAGAGAAATGTCGAGAACAGTGTCTGTCTAGTTAGCTCATACTCTATGGAGAGATCAAGTTGTCTGTTTTGTTGCAGCTCTTTGAGGCATCATCCAGTATCTAAATGGAGTGATTTTACTCTCATTTGAAAGCTCTTAAAGTCTAGTTTATGCCTGCAAAATTTCATTTTCAGTCTCTGCATATACTTAGAGAAACTCAGAAAATACAGAGCCTATGTTTGAAAAATTTCAGGATCCTAGGAGGGTTCATTTGCTTTTGTTGTGCACATAGGAGTGTTTATCCTCCAACAATAGTCCCACCACCTGCTTATGCTTACAATAGACCACTTAGGCCAGGCCCTTTACAATATTGTAGCATAGAACAAAAATACACAAATCACAGCATAGGAAATTGTCCTTACAATAGACAAGCAAGACCAACACAGCCGCTCATGAGACCTTATGGATACCCTCAGAGAGATCAAGGAGGTGAAGCCTTCAAATATCCCACATATCAGCAGCTGGCACCATATGCTTATCAAGGTTACAATCAACCACAACCGGTGTTAGGACAACAACCACCCCATCCTCAGAATGTTGTCCTAGTGAAAATAGCTCAACCTGAAGAAAACTTAGAGAGAACAATAGTCCCAACCACACCATTGACTAGCAATGAATCATATGATTCATCCTATGACCATAGCCAAGGAAACTATCCCACTTATGAGAGCTCTATGATAGAATATGGACAAACGTACGAACCATATGCCTATGGCATGGAAGTGCCAGATAGTTCCTATGAATATGAGTAGGACTATGTGTCATTGATGTACACAGCCCCTAGGGCACCCATACCCCCCGACCTATGAACAGACCGCCTGTACCTAGAGGACCATGTTATAGATGCGGAGGTGATCATTATATCAGAGAGTGTACACTACCAAACCTACCACCACCACAGCGAGTCTAGGAAGGATACTGTAGTGATTGTGGTAAAGAACACCTTTTCAGAGATTGCCCCAAGAACCCCAACAAAGTTAACTCTAATGTGCAGATTAACGTGATAGAAGTGATAGAATCATCAGGAAGCGATAAGGAGTACACTATACCATTGAAAGCAATAACTAGAGCCAAAGCTAGAGAAACCCCAGACAAAGTTGAAGAAAATGATCAAGGTGACAGAGAAATGAACATACCTACACCTCAAATAGTTGAAGACTCGGAAGAGCCTGAGAAAAGTGTTGTAAGCAAACGGACACAAAGATCGAAGAACCGTAGAGATAGGATAAAGGAAAAGAAATTACTACAAAAAAAGGAAAATGAGAAGAGCGAACAAAATCAAGGAGAGAAACAGGAAGTGGAAGTAGAAAATGGGAAAGAAAAGTCTAAAAAAGAAGAGGTAGGATCAATTTTAGCAGATCCCATGCCTGAGGAATTAGCTATGTGGATTCAGTTAGAAAAACCTGCTTTTCCACTACCCAATACACGAGAAACCCGAAGCAGGTAAGACACATAATGGAAATTATGGTAACACACATTGTTCCCGAAGTAGAAGGGGAATGGTCTAAAGATTTGTGAATGATCACGAGAAACCCGAAGCAGGTAAGACACATAATGGAAATTATGGTAACACACATTGTTCCCGAAGTAGAAGGGGAATGGTCTAAAGATTTGTGGGCAAGAGTCCAAGAAGACAGATGGAAGAAAGTGGAAGGAATTGAACCACCCTTTGAAGAGCTAGAAGCAGAAGATGGAATAGAGGATTCAATACCTGAGTTGAATTCAGAAGAAATATAACCAATTGATCCAAGTAACGAAGAAAATGATAGTGTAAAGGTTTTGCCAAATTACACAGGAGAGTATGAACATAATTCGGAACTATATTGCATTCCTTCAATAAGGAAAAAAGAACCTAACCCATTAGTCCAAATATCAGATATCATACAACATCTCAAAAAAAAAATCCCTTGTACCCTAACATTGGAAGAACTTTTGAAGATCAAACCACATTTGAAGGAGAAACTGACCAGCCAATTGGAGATCAAGACGGAAGAAAAAGAGATATCTGATGAAGTAAACACAGTAAAGATCCCAGTCGATAAGGTTGGAGATTTCAGTGAGGGAGATGAAGGAAATACTTGCCTTCCAATTACCTATAGGGGTTACACCACCAAAGCCATTTTAGATACAGGAGCTGGAGTAGGAATAGCAACTAAAGAAATCTGGGAGAAATGGGGAAAACCAGCTTTAAGACCCACACGCATGAAGATACAAATGGCAGATGGACACACTGAACGACCCTTGGGGATATTGGAACGAGTAGTTTTCACCACTTGTGGAGTTGAATTCGAGCACACCTTAGCAATTTGTCAATTTGAAAGGCCTAGCAATTATGAAATGATACTTGGAAGACCTTTCATGAGACAATTAAAGGTAGTGCAAGATTGGGGAAAAGACGCGGTATACCTACAACATGAAGGAACCATCACAAGAATAAATCTCCACACATATACATATCAAGATGTTCCCCCCTTACAATGGAATCAGATTCATAAGGAGGAAGATAATCAGTCGATTCATAGTATAGGTTCAAGTGAACAATCATGGATGAACGAAGACACTCATCTATGGATACGGCAAACTGCGAAAAAGGAGGAAGATAGGAGAAAAGGATGGCAGCAAAAGCAAGGAGTTGCTAGATCAGTACAAGATCTAGCTTATATGCCTCAAATATTCTTAGATGAAGAATTTGAACCTCTTGGTTGGATGGAGATTTTAGCTACTCTCGATGTATGTGTAAACGAAGAAGTACTAACCCTGAATGAATGCATTGATGGGGAAGGCTATGATGTTAGTCTATATGTGGTAGTCCTTCAGGAGGCTGAAGAAGGAGAAGTGATAGAAAAAGAATGGAAGGAAGACTATGAGAGTATTGAAATGGAGCAAGAGCCAATGGAACCGGAAAATGAAAATAAAAAAATAGGTGGCATAGCTAATGAAATTAATCAGGAATTGACACACGATGAAGAGCTCAGGATAGATAACGAACCAAAAGATGGAGAAAACAAACCACAGGATCAATTTGAAGTACCGGCTCACTTCAAAAAATATGAAGTAGAAGAGAGGAGAATTGCTATTCAAATGCCAAAACGAGAAGCACAACCAGGAATAGCATATGACAACAAAGAGCAGACCAAGAAAATAGTAGTAACCTTAGAGGAAGGAGAAGAACGATGTACTTTTATAGGACAAGATGTCTCAATGGAGGAAGAACAAGAGTTAATACGCCTCATAAGGGAATATCGGGATGTCTTTGCCTGGACATATAAGGATTTGAAAGGAGTAGACCCTTCTATATGTGCACATAGAATCCCTATGACATTTGAAGCTAAACCTTCCAAACAAAGACCTTACACATATAACGATGTTTACTCGGCGAAGATTAAAGAAGAGATAGATAAGTTGTTAGAAGCTGGGTTCATATATGAGATCGAACACACGGAATGGGTGTCGCCTTTGGTGGTTGTACCGAAAAAGAATGGTAAGTTGAGGGTATGCATTAATCTGAAAAAAGTGAATGCCGCCACCATAAGAGACAATTACCCATTGCCCATCACGGATCATCTTTTGGAAAGAGTGGCAAGGAAGGAAGTGTATAGTTTTTTGGACGGCTTTTCAGGATATAATCAGGTAGCCATTGCTCTTGAAGACCAACATCAAACAGCCTTTGCAACTGAATGGGGAGTGTACGCCTTTAGGGTTATGCCTTTCGACCTAACTAATGCCCCAGCCACCTTCCAAAGATTGATGTGTCATGTATTCAAGGAGTTATTGAGAAAGAGTATGGAGGTATACGTGGACGATCTATGTACTTATTCAGCTATACGATCACAGCATATCCGTGAACTAGGAAAGATCTTTGCCAAATGTCGACAATATCCAGTATGCCTCAATCCAGAAAAGTGTGTCTTCATGGTTCGACAAGGAAAGATATTAGGACATATTGTCTCTAAAAATGGAATTTGAAGACAAAATCAAAGTAATTCTGGATTTACCGAGACCAAAGACTGCTAAAGAAGTACAAGCATTTATGGGACATTGTGGATACTACCGAAGTTTTATACATATGTATGCCATAATTGCTAGACCTCTTTATGCATTATTGACATAGTTTAACTGGACTGAAGAATGTGAAAAAGCCTTTAATGAATTAAAGAGTCCATTGAGTTCAGCCCCAATCCTTCGAGTACCTAATTGGAACAAACCATTTCATATCCACGTAGATGCTTCCAAGTTTGCCATTGGTTGCATCTTAGCTCAACCCGCAGATGCAGGAAAGTTAGATCACCCTATAGCCTATGCCAGTAGACAATTGAATCAAGCAGAACGCAATTATACCACGACTGAAAGAGAAGGCCTAGGAATGGTGTATGCACTAAAGAAGTTTCGACACTACTTATTGGCAAACAAATTCAAATTCTTCATTGATCATCAAGCCCTACTGTACTTAGTCAATAAGCCTTGTAATACAAGACGACTAGTACGATGGTTTCTATTGTTGATGGAATTTGATTTTGAAGTAGTAGTCAAGAAAGGAAATACCCACATAAGAGCAGATCACCTATCAAGAATGACACATGGGGAGCCACCCATAGGAGTACCCGATGATCTGCCAGACACGTACCTGTTTAACCTCGAAGTATGTCCCCAATGGGCAGAAAAATTGATCCCCATACTCACGCATGGACCTAAAGATGGGATCACACCAAACCGAACTCAAGACCTATGGAAGTCTAAAAACCTTCATATCATTGCTGGAAGCTTGTATCACCAAGACTCAAATGGATTACTCATGAGATGCGTAGAAGAAGAGGAACAAGAAATGTGGCTTCAGAAAGCATATGTAAACCAATGGAAAACTCATCTAAATGCGAACGGAACATGGCAAACACTAAGGAGATTGGGCATATATTGGCCAACCATGTAGAGGGATGCGCATAACTATGTATTAGCCTGCCCAACCTGTCAAGAACCGAATCCAGAAGAGAACTCCACTCTACGCTACTCCACTGTAGCACCAAGATGGAGCATGCCTCTGGTGAAGTTCTTAAAGACCCAAGAGTACCCAGAAGGAGAAACTTTAGCAAGAAAACGAGCACTTTTTGAACAAAGCAAGGACTATGCTCTTATTGGAAAACAACTCTTCAAATGAGGAAGAGATAATCATTTTCGAATGTGCATTCATGAAGATGAGTATCTTGCTGTTTTAGAGATGGCACATACAAGACCTGCAGGAGGACATTTCTCTGCAGATAAAACAGCAAAAATGATTCTCTTTGCAGGAATGTGGTGGCCAACTTTACATCAGGATGCAGTCACATATGTTCAACGATGTGATACATGTCAACGAACGAAATATCCAATTAGAAGGGATGAAATGCCACTAAAACACATGATGAGTGCCAGCACTTTTACTAAATGGGGAATGGACTTCATAGGACCTATTAGCCCCCCAGCTAAAGGATCCCATGTCGAATATATAATTGTAGCCACAGACTATGTGACCAAATGGGTTGAAGCCAAAGCAACCAAGAAAAATGATGCAAGAACTACTGCCAAGTTTCTCTTCGAGAACGTTTTCACTAGATTTGGACTTGTTGAGCCCATAAATGTCATGTTGGTCAAAGTCAACTGCAGACAAAGTCAACAGGTCAAAGTCAACAAGGTCAAGGTCAAAGTCAACAGGTGCAAAGTCAAAGTGCGTAAGTGCAGGTGTCAAAGTGCACAGGTAGTGCACAATGAATGGTCCACAAAGGGTAAACTGGAGAAAATAGGTTGCAGGTTGCAGAGGTACTTTCTCTAATTTCCCTAAGGTTCAAAGCGTGTTTTAAAGTGTTTTGGAAGGTTCAGGTGAACCCCCCTTATGTGCAAAAGTGAAGAATTAAAAGGAAATGTGAAGGCATGTGAAGCGGCAAAGTGTACGCACAGGTGAAAGTATGGCCCCCCATTAAAATTTTTGGTTTTAGACTAAAGTCACTACAGGACAAAACAGTGAGTAGTTGGCTGCCACTTGTGAGAGCAATCTTGGGACATCAAAGTGAGCACCAAGAGTCACTTGCAGTTAGGAGCGTACGTGATCGGCACACTAAAATCAAGGAAGAGCCATTCTTGGACCAAGGTTAGAGTAAGCAAGAGAGCATAGACTAAGGGGAGCAAGAGAGGGAAGTGCAAGAGACACCAGAGTACGTCGCACAGAAGTGGAAGTGCAAGGTGCATAGAGAGTGACCAAGGATTGTGGTGCAGAGGTGTGCTAAGCTAGAGTTCCCCCAAGTATCTCAAGGTCCTTTGGCAGTGTACGCTTGCCGACAGCAGGTATTCACTCCTCCCCCCTTTGTGGAAGCTTGGTGCAAGGTGTGCACAAGGAGAAGCTTGAAGCAGGTGGAGGTCTGTTGCAGAGGAGGTCGGCAGCAAGAGGACATTGGAATCTTGGATATCTTGTAATTGGGCACTCTGTGGGATTGTGCACAGAGGTATTGGTGTATCTTGTATTTCAAACATTGTACTTTTCTTATTGTAATCAAACGGCAGAAACTTCCAAGGTGTATTTTCTCTTTTGGTCTTTTCATTTCCTCCTACAAACCCTCAAACTCCTTCTTGTCAAAGAATCCCCCAACAAATTTGGCACACCCGGTGGGACATCCAAGGAGCTTTGAGCATAGGAGACTATATATATTGCCATTGAAGGACAACATTCCAGTGTCGACAACATTACTCCAGTGGGCCAAAAGGTATATCCTTTTATCAAGTGTCTCATTTTTAAGTGGACTATGAATAGCTCATGACCGCGACCCGGTCACAAACCTTGAGAATCAAGTGCAAGCAGACAAGAAGAAAGACGAACCGAAGATCAACAAGTCCACTTTCATCGACTTCATCGGTAGGAAGCATGGCAGGGCAGGTGGACCTAGAAATCTTGCTCTCCAGGTTAAACATAAAATTCCCCTCCTTCAGAGGTTTAGCCCATGAGGACCCAGATGAGCACATTCGACGATTTCTTTCATTATGTAAGACTAGGGGACTAATGGGTAGGGAAGATGCTTTCTTGATACTCTTCCCCGCCACATTGGAGGGTCTGGCAGACAAGTGGTTTAGTCAGTTTGCCGAAAATCACTTTACCTCTTGGGATATGATGAAAGAGGCCTTTAAGAATCAATTTCAACAGGGCAACACGGCTGAAATCATTATAGAAGAATTGGAAAACTTGAAGTTGGGTCCAGGAGAGAAGTTCCCCGAATTCGTGACCAGGGCAAAAGCATTAATGGCCAAATTACCGGATCCACCACACGACTTCTTTGTCAAGAAGTGGTTAGCCAAACCTTTACCTGTGGTCACCCAATGCAAAATAAAAGAGTTGGTGCTACCTACAGCCTCCATAGAGGAGTTCATCACCACGGCTACAAGACTGGAGCAAATAAGGCACCAATATGGGACAACTTCTTCACCACCAACATATGGTACAGAGATGGAGGATCCAGTGACCCAGCTGAGGAGGGAGTTGGAGGGCTTAAAGAGAAATAAGCCCTACAAAGAGGAGGAGACTGCTGTGGCTCAATTGAGAAGGGAGATTGAAGCACTCAAGCTTCAAAAGGAAGAGGAGGCCCAAGCAGAGGAATTAGCTCAGCTGCGACAGGAGTTGCAGGAGCTCAAAGGAGGGGGCATCAAGAGTGGTCTTTGGTGTTCCATGTGCAGCAAACAAGGGCATATAGTAAGTGAGTGTCCTCTGTTAAGTGTAACTTGCCAATTATGCAGGAAGGTTGGCCATGAGGCCCATGAATGCCAATCAAGAGGAATGCCTGCAACGACATACTGGACCCAAGGAGGACCCCCAACAACCACAAATGTGATGGCTGCACAAAATCAAGGTAACAACTATAACCCTAGACAGAGAAATAATTTTGGAAATGGGCCTAGGAGGCCAATAATCTGTTTTAGGTGCGGAGAATGTGGGCACTACCAAAGTAGGTGCACCCTA
This sequence comes from Ceratopteris richardii, assembly GCA_020310875.1. NCBI lineage: Eukaryota > Viridiplantae > Streptophyta > Polypodiopsida > Polypodiales > Pteridaceae > Ceratopteris > Ceratopteris richardii. Next base: position 104,655,602 of record CM035430.1, on the reverse strand, counting down.
CCAGAGAATGCACCTCCTTGCAGGAACTGCCCTGAGGCCAGAGACCATTATACATATGGTTGTCCTAAGAATCAAGCCTCTTCATCAGGGCCCCATATCCAAATGATTTCTGTAAAGGAAGAAGAAATGGCAAATCAAGTTAAGGTGCCATCACCATCTACCAGGGTGGTGCAGTTAGAAGAAATTGACTCTTTTACTGTGCAGACAAGAAGCAAGGGGATGGCTCCAGTGGACATGGGTCAAGAATCATTGATTAATGGATTAAACAGAGACAAAGGTGTGTCAGAAGACCTAGCCACCACAAGTGCAGACAAAAGGCAAAAGGAAAATTGCACAGGTACCAGTGATGCCATTGGACATGCATTCAGCAGGGCTCATGAGGAGTTGGATAAGTCAAATGGAGCCCAAGCTCTTAAGGAATCAGAAGCCTCCAGACTGCTCAAATCCATGAAAAAGGAGGTTAGTATTTTTGATTTAATAAAGATGGATGGGAAGTTCAGGTCAGAACTCTTGCAGATAATTGATGAAGCTTCCACTACAAGTTTGGTGGCAAAGAATGCTGTTGTACATGAAGAAAAAATTGTAAGGGAAGCACCCCTTACAGATTATAAAAGTCCTCGGCTGACAGTATCTATCAAGGGTCATGAATTTAAAGGAGTTATTGTGGATGGTGGTTCTGGCATTAACTTGATGCCTGAACATACAATGAAAAGAATTGGACTCCACCCTTCAAGGCCTGCAAATTTCACTGTCACTTTGGCAGATCAAAGCAAAGTAAGGCCCTTGGGAGTAGTCCCAAAAGTTCCACTTGAAGTACAAGGTAATTTATTCATCCTGGATTTTGTGGTTTTAAGATTACCCCAGGTTGAAGGAGGATTTCCTCTCTTAATTGGACGACCATGGCTGAGGCACGCAAGTGTCATTCATGATTGGGGCAAGGATACTATGTGGGTACAAAAGAAAGGGCAGGAGCTGACACAGATTCATTTAGAAGAGGGCCCAGATAATCAAGGAAACACTAGCATGATGCAAGCAGTTGGCATTTGCATAGAAACAGAATCGGAGGATCAACCCCAAATAGATTTTGAGGAAGAAGAGGATATTCTAAATTGGCTTCAAGCAGGCAACTCTTCCTCTTGTTTTGGAATTTTTCTTAATAATTGTTGTACAAATGAAGGTTATGATGAAGATAAGGAAAAAGTCCAGGTTGATGGGTTGGGAGAGCCCATTACAAACCACAGAAGGGGCAGGAAGACAACCCTCAATTGCAATTTTGAGGAGGATATGACTACTACAGAAAATGAAGTTAATAAAGCTAAAGGCAAGGTAAAAGATTCTAGTGAAGAGTGTTCTTTTCCAATTCAAGAAATACCTGTAGGATGGATGCAGGATAAGGAAGAACAGATTGAAATCCAAAACACCCCTGCTTATGAAGCAATGCAAGAAAAGCTAGAAGACAAAGACAAGGAAGGAGAGGAGAAGGAGGATACTCTGGTAGAGAGAAATCCTGTCCAAGAAATACAATTAGGCAATCAAGACAATGATCGGCCAGTTTTGGTGGCCACTTGGTTGTGGAGCCACCCAGGGCTCCTTGAAAAGGTAAAATCATTCTTGACCAAATATATAGATGTTTTTGCTTGGCATTATAAAGACTTAGAAGGAGTGCCGGCAACTTATGGAGAGCATAGAATCCCTCTGGTTGATGGAGCAAAACCTATAAGAGGGAAGAGTTATAGACTTAACCCAAAATATGCTGAAGCTGTCTATGTGGAAATCCAGAAGATGGAGGATGCAGGAATCATCATTCCTGTAGAACACTCAGAGTGGCTCTCCCCTATGGTTATAGTACCAAAGAAGAATACTAATAAAATCAGAATTTGTGTTGATTTTAGAGCACTCAATAAGGTGACCATTCCAGATGGTTTCCCAATGCCTTTTGCAGAACAGGTCATTGAAGAAGTAGCTGGGCATGCCTTATATAGCTTTATGGATGGATTTAGTGGCTATAATCAAATATCAATACACCCAGAGGATCGAGAAAAGACTGCTTTTATCACACCTTGGGGAACATATGTGTATGTAAAAATGCCATTTGGGCTCAGAAATGCCCCAGCCACCTTTAACAGAACGGTCAATCTCATCTTTGGCCCCCTATTGCTGGAATCACTTAGAATCTTCATGGATGACTTCTCTTCGTTTTCAGGATCTCACAAAGAAACTCCTCTAGATTGTTTGGACCACCATCTGAGGCAGCTGCATAATGTTTTCAAAAGATGCAGAGAAACTAAGTTAAAGCTCAATCCAAACAAATGTCATTTTCTTGTGACAGAAGGAACTCTCTTAGGACATGTGGTGTCAGCTAAAGGTATGGCCCCAGATCCTGACAAAATCATTTCTATCTTAAAGTTGCCTAAACTTAAAACCCCTAAAGAGATCCAGAGTTTTTTGGGGCATACTGGATACCATAGAAGGTTTATTAAAATGTATGCAGAGATAGCTAGACCTCTGGCTAGACTTACAGGTAAGGAAGTACCTTTTAAATGGGAAGAAGAGGAAGAAAAAGCATATCAAACATTGCGGTCCAGGTTAGTGTCTGCTCCTATTTTGATCACACCTGAATGGTCAAGAATCTTTCATATACATGTAGATGCCAGTGCCTATGCAGTGGGGGCAGTTTTGACACAACCTAGTGAAGAATTTAAGATGGACAGACCAATTCAGTATGCTAGTAGAATTTTGACTAAGGCCGAAAGGAATTACAGCACCACTGAAAGGGAAGCCTTAGCAATGGTTTTTGCGGTCCAAAAATTTCGTCATTACTTGTTGGGAGTAAAATTCGTTATTATAACTGACCACCAACCTCTCAAGTACTTGCTCAACAAACCACAAGCCACTGGTAGAATATGGAGGTGGTTATTGTTATTCCAAGAGTTCGATTTTTCTGTGGTCCACAGACCAGGTAAAGAGAATGTTATGGCGGACCACCTTTCCAGAATCAACATGATGGAGCAAGTTAGTGGAATCAATGATGATTTTCCAGATGCTCATCTGTTTGCTGTCCAGGCCCAAGGTTGGTATTATGATATCAAGAATTTCATTAAAACAGGGATGTATCCAGAAAAGGCTAGTGCTGTGCAAAGGAAGAGATTGCTACTCAAGAGCAGACCATACACCTTCCTGGAAGATCAATTATATAGACAGGGAAAGGATGACAGACTTAGGAAGTGCTTGGAGGAAGAAGAAGTGAGGAAAGTCCTTCACTCTGCACATGAAGGACCAGGTGGTGGGCACCTTCCAGGGCATATTATGAGTCAGAGGATATTAGATGCTGGTCTATGGTGGCCTACACTCTTTAAGGATGCAGATGAATGGGGAAAGGCATGTGATGTTTGCCAGAGGTGTGGACCTAAGCCCACAACGCAGAGACATAACCCCTTGATTGTTTCCACTTCCTGGCAACCATTTGAAAAGTGGGGGCTGGATTTTGTAGGGCCCATCTATCCTCCGACAATTCCAAAAAGAGAGAAATATCTCTTGATAGCTACCGATTATGCGACCAAGTGGGCTGAAGCTATTGCTTCCCCCGACTGCACTGCCCAAACTGTTGCCGATTTCATTTATAGTAACATCATTTGCAGGTTTGGATGCCCATTTGAAATTTGTACAGATCAAGGTACACATTTTGTCAATAAGGTCCTGCAGGAGATTTTTAACAGGTATAAAATTCTACATAGGACTTCTTGTGCTTGCTATCCAAGAGCCAATGGACAGGCTGAATCGACAAATAAACTTTTGATCTCAATGTTAAGGAAGGAATGTATGTTACAACCCACTTCCTGGGGCATTGCTTATCAAGGTACCCTATGGGCATACAGGTTAGCTTACAAAGAGGCCACAGGATATTCTCCATTTCAACTGGTTTATGGAATATTGCCCATTGAGCCCTTTGAATTTTTACATGGCTCACCTAAGATAGCATACATGCAGGGCAAAAAAGACTGTGATGTCTCTCAGAGAATAGGGGCACTACATAAATTGGAGGAGATTCGTCTCCTAGCAACAAAACAATTGATCGAGACTCAGATGAAGAGGAAAGAGGCACATGATCGACACCTGTGGACAAACAACATTGAAGCAGGCATGTTGGTTCTTCTCCATAGACCTAACCTTCATACACAACTGAGAGGAAAATGGCTTCCAAATTGGGAAGGACCTTATAGAGTCAAAACAATGCTAAACTTGGGTGCTGTGGAGTTAGAGACGCTGAAAGGAGAGGCCTTGCCACTGGTCAACATTTCAAGGTTGAAGGCCTATCATCAACACACTTAATGACGTATGGATCACCTGGAACTGCCAAATATGTCCAGGTTGTACATAACTTTCTCATCATATTTTGCTCAGTTTTAGTAGTTTTCCTTATCAATTTCATCTTTGTTATTGGTGTTTTTAGAAAACCTAGGAGATATTGCAAAACCACGGCCAAGCAAGCTCTTTTTCTAGCAATTTTAGCATTTTTCTAGCAATTTTTATCCCTTTCCGATGTCTTTTTTATTGCCCAATTTGAGGAATAAATGGAGGGTCTCTGTGGGTTGATGAAGGATTTTAGGCTCAACATGAAGAAATTTCATCAGAATTTTTTCAGATTTTTTTAGAATTTTTTGGCCAATTTTTGGCATTTTTTTTGATTTTTCCTTGATTTTTCTCTAAATTGGGCTATTTAAAAAATTAAAAAAATTATAAATTAAATTAAAAAAAAAAAAAAAAAAAAAAAAAAAAAAGCCCCCTAAGAATTGCGGGTTCCCAAAAAAAAAAAAAAAAAAAAAAAAAAAAAAAAAAAAATATATATATATATATATATATATATATATATATCCCCCCCCCCCCCCCCCGCCCCCCCCCCCCCCCCCCGCCCCCCCCCGCCCCCCCGCCCCCCCCCCCCCCCCCCCGCCCCCCCCCCCCGCCCCCCCGCCCCCCCCCCCCCCCCGCCCCCCCCGCCCCCCCCCCCCCCCCCCCCCCCCCCCCCCCCCCCCCCCCCCGCCCCCCCGCCCCCCCCCCCCCCCCCCCCGCCCCCCCCCCCCCCCCCCCCCCCCCCCCCCCTATATAAAGGCCCCCCCTTCTTCTTTTTTACGTCTCAGCCGGCAGCGTGCGCCCCTCCAGGTACCATTTCATTTTATTTTTTGTTTTTTGTTTTTTTTTTTTTTTTTTTTTCTTTTTTTTACTCTTTCTTTTTATTTTTGTTGTTTATTTTCTTTTTATTTCCTTATTTATTCCTTTCTTTTCTTTCTTTCTTTTTTTTTTTCTGTATTTGTTTTTTGTATAGCATTTTCTTTCTTTGTTTCTTTTTTTTTCTTATTCCACCTCTCGGTTTTTCATGTTCTTATAGTCGTTTTTAGGATAATTGATCGTGCCGAATCCATTTTTTGGGTTCTCGGTCTCAGTTTAGGTCTTTTTTCTTCAGTTCTCATGTACCATATCGATTAGCCTTCTTACAACCTTGTCTCCTGTGATTGCATGGCTTCAGCACTTGTGACAGAGTTTTTCGTCTGCACATATGGCATCTTCCGCTCCTCAGCAGGATTCATCCATGGCTACTGAGGCATACTCAGAGTTTGCCCCTTCGGCTTTGGCTCTCGGTACTCTCCCTCCTGAGGTAGGCCCCCTTCTCCCTAGGACCTCGTCCCTCTCTGCCCCCCTCGCCCCCAACCCGCCCGTCCCTGTCACGATCCTTTCTCATGCCCCTAGGGCAACCCTCCCCCCCATTATCCACCCAGTCCCTCGCGCACCAGTCCCACGCCCTGTCACACCTTCCACCCCTATCCCTCTACCTGGTAGCCAGCCCTTCGCGGGTTCACTTCCGTGTGTATCCCTCTCAGGTTCCTCGTTATATAGCCCCGGCTCTCTTCCCCCTGGTCACCACCTTCCCGTTACAGCACCCCACATCGCAGTGCCGACACAATCCGATGAGTCTAGTGGACACCCCGCTCGCAGCTCAGGTAGTCATTCCACCTCCCCCGTTCCCCGTCCCCCGTCGTCGACCATAGTTGACCATAGAGACCCCTCTTCGACCACATCCCTCCGCCTGCATTTAGCTTTGCCTCCAATTCCGCTCATAGATCTCCTTCCAGAGGGTTGCCTCCGTCAGGCTGGTCTGTGGCGCCTGGCCTCCCTACTCTTATCCGAGGCAGAGGGGTCCGACATTCGCACGGCGCTGCTTGATTTCCCTCATTTTCCTTCCGGCTCACTCACCCCTGCGGTCGTAGCTGCGGGTATAGGTTCGAGCCTCACTTCGTTTCATGCTCCCCAGACCCTCTACTCGGGGTTATCTCGAGCCGATACCATCGCCTTCTGTTTGTCTTTATATGGCGTGGATGCCATCCCCACTCACTACCAGCTCGCCGTTCTCCACTCGTTCATTTTCTTCTTTTTATTTCGTAGTCCCTCCTCGGAACTTCCCTTGCATGATATCCATATAGCCGACCCGCTTTTCTGTTTTTTACATGGCCGACCATTTCCCTATGGGACACTCATGTTCCAGTCCTTTCTCCTTCGTTCTCGACGTTTCCATGATGCCCTCCATCGCGGAACTCGTTCATTTTCTGTTTATTCCGCCCCCGTCTTAGCTTGGCTCTTCCATTTGCCTGGTACACGCACCATAGCATCTCGCCATTGTATTGACCTCCCTCATCTTACACATTCAATTGCCCAGTCTCCCCACGCCCATCCTCAGCCATCCGTCGCCCTACAGTCGGATCCTTGCTCTCTTCCGCCGCCACTTCCTTCCAGGACCGCCTCCCCTCCTCCTCCCGCTCGGAGAGTCCGTACCCGGCTGATGGATTCCTTTCCCACCCCCGTCCCTGCCTCACCCATCCCGTCACCCCCCCCGGCAGTTGCCTCCCAGCCCCCTCCATCTCCTGCCATCTCTGTTGAGTCTGCCTCCACCTCCCATCCGCATCACTCGCCTCCAGCATCTCCCATTTTTCCACAGCCTATTCCGGCACCACCACCCCCACCTCCCCCATCGCAGCCTTCCATCCCTGCCAGCCTCGACGATGATCCACCTTTCTTGGGGCTACTTCGAGATGCGAGCGTCGTAGCGAGCGATGGGGCCGATGCTGCCCGTCTCTCTCTTGATTCTGTTTCCGCGACGGCTGCGCTTCACCAGCAGTATGCTCAGACGATTGATCGTATTCGTGCGGCTGCAGCGGCTCAGTGGCAGACGTCGCGCGAGGCATTGCGGGCCATGCAGCAGGACCGCGACCGCTACAGAGATGAGGCTGATGCGGCGACTCGAGCTCTTATGGAGATCAGCCAGCGTGCGGCCTTAGGCATTTGCGATAGCCCGGCGTGTCGCTTGGTCCGACGCGAGCGCGATCATCTCCGCCGCTACCGGAGCCGGATTGCTGCTTGGACTGAGGAGGCAGCTATCATCCCTCCCGCCTCACCCGACTTACCTCTTCCTCGGGACGACGTTCCCCCTGGGGAGAGGCCGCCTTCTCCGCCGGTGCCTTAGTTAGATGTTCCGTCTCTCTCGCCTACTTCTAGGAGTTCTACACGCTTCGGTTTCCCTAGTTTCATTTGCTTTATCCTCGCCTCTTTTTGTTGTGAGGCTTAGTGTCGGATGCATATACTTATCTTTTGGATCTGTTGCCCCTCATTGGTTCCTGGGCACTTCATGTACTTATCATGGATAGTTGTTTCCTTGTTCCCTTCTGCTTTTATATGCGCTTCTGGTTCAGTATTCATGGTGTGTTCCTTGTGCACTCTCGGGTCTATTATGGTTCGTTTTATTACTATGACTGTGTATTGGTTGGTCTCTTTCATTTCCCCACCCTCCACTCCCCATCATTTCCCACAAACCCCCCCCTTCCACACCTTTCCCCTCCCCACAGGGCTCAGGGCTCAGTAATTTTGGTGGATTTGGTTGCTGCTCCGATGTCCTCTTCCACTTCTACAGTACTCTTTTCATGGTGTCTGTATGCTCTCCGGGACGGAGAGCCCATTAGGTGGTGGGCAACTGTTGAGCCCATAAATGTCATGTTGGTCAAAGTCAACTGCAGACAAAGTCAACAGGTCAAAGTCAACAAGGTCAAGGTCAAAGTCAACAGGTGCAAAGTCAAAGTGCGTAAGTGCAGGTGTCAAAGTGCACAGGTAGTGCACAATGAATGGTCCACAAAGGGTAAACTGGAGAAAATAGGTTGCAGGTTGCAGAGGTACTTTCTCTAATTTCCCTAAGGTTCAAAGCGTGTTTTAAAGTGTTTTGGAAGGTTCAGGTGAACCCCCCTTATGTGCAAAAGTGAAGAATTAAAAGGAAATGTGAAGGCATGTGAAGCGGCAAAGTGTATGCACAGGTGAAAGTATGGCCCCCCATTAAAATTTTTGGTTTTAGACTAAAGTCACTACAGGACAAAACAGTGAGTAGTTGGCTGCCACTTGTGAGAGCAATCTTGGGACATCAAAGTGAGCACCAAGAGTCACTTGCAGTTAGGAGCGTACGTGATCGGCACACTAAAATCAAGGAAGAGCCATTCTTGGACCAAGGTTAGAGTAAGCAAGAGAGCATAGACTAAGGGGAGCAAGAGAGGGAAGTGCAAGAGACACCAGAGTACGTCGCACAGAAGTGGAAGTGCAAGGTGCATAGAGAGTGACCAAGGATTGTGGTGCAGAGGTGTGCTAAGCTAGAGTTCCCCCAAGTATCTCAAGGTCCTTTGGCAGTGTACGCTTGCCGACAGCAGGTATTCACTCCTCCCCCCTTTGTGGAAGCTTGGTGCAAGGTGTGCACAAGGAGAAGCTTGAAGCAGGTGGAGGTCTGTTGCAGAGGAGGTCGGCAGCAAGAGGACATTGGAATCTTGGATATCTTGTAATTGGGCACTCTGTGGGATTGTGCACAGAGGTATTGGTGTATCTTGTATTTCAAACATTGTACTTTTCTTATTGTAATCAAACGGCAGAAACTTCCAAGGTGTATTTTCTCTTTTGGTCTTTTCATTTCCTCCTACAAACCCTCAAACTCCTTCTTGTCAAAGAATCCCCCAACAGGACTACCGATAGAAATTGTGAGTGATAGAGGTACGCACTTTGTGAATGAAGTTATAGAAGCCTTACTGAATGAATTCTTGGTAATTCATAAGAAATCAGCCCCTTATCACCCACAAGCCAATGGACAAGCCGAAAGTTCCAATAAAATCTTATGCACAATTCTCACAAAAATTGTGAACAATGGTAGATCTGATTGGGATAAACAATTACATCACGCTTTATGGGCATTCAGAGTAGCCTACAAAACCGCCATAGGCACTACTCCTTTTAACTTAGTGTATGGACAAAATGCTATTTTGCCAATTGATTTCTTAATACCCACTCTCAGAGTAGCAACAACTTATGAGTGGACAGGACATGAACTCTGAGCTCAATTGGATCAAATAGAGAAGTTACATGAAACTAGGTTACAAGCAGTAGCAGGGATTTATGCTGCTAAAAGGCGACATAAAGCCTACTTTGATGCTCATATTAAAGATAAAAATTTGAAGGAAGGAGATTTAGTCTTGGTATATACTCTGAAACAACACGCTAAGAAGTTGCAGAAGAGAGGATATGGCCCATTGATCATCAATCGTATATCTACGAGTGGAGCCATCAGTCTAGCAACCCTAGATGGAGAAGTACTACCAAACTATATCAGTGGGTGTCGAGTGAAAAAATATCTAGAACCATTGACTGAAGAAACAATGTCACGATTAATCAAGGGCAAGAATAGACAAATCGAGGAGGAAAGGATACGGGAAGAAGCGAGATAGGAAGCACTAGAACGAATCAAGAAACGAAAAGAGTGGATGAGAGAGAGAGATGAGAGATATCGACTAGGAGAAGAACTCATCCCAATGGCTAATTTTAGAGCCACTGAAAACCTAGGTCAACAGAGGACACAACCATATTTGAATTTGGGAGCCCGAAAAAAGGAATACCACTTAGTGGATGCTCTCATCGACACAGGAGCCGCCATAAGTTGTATCAAACTTTCATTGACTCAAAAACTCAAGGAGGAATTACGTCCATCAAAGGCACAATTGATAGGAATAGGGGGAACAATTACTCAATGTATGGGTGAAGTAGCCTTACCTCTACATATTGGAAACAATACTATGGAACAGAAGCTCTTAGTATGTCATGATCAGGACTTACTCGAAGACATAGTGTTAGGTCAAGATTGGATATACGAATATGAAGTGACTATCCAATTGGCCTTAGGATATATCTCAGCCAAGATAGGACATCAAGAGGTATTCAACATGTTAGACGAACGACCAATCAAAGCCAAGGATATAGCCCTGAGAGCCCATTCAAATAAACATGATGATGAATGTATGTTCATTAGCACTATGGAAACCCCTTCATCGAGTACTTCAAGTGAGGATACACGGAATTCTGCTTGCACACCATCCTCTAATCTAGCAAGTCACAAGAGTGTCATTCTATCTGAAAACAGCCTTAGCGAAGAACCATGCACAAGAGAGACTAGTTCTCCGAATAATCCCAAGTCTGCACCTATTAGAATATACCCCATTCCTTACACTCGACAAGCTTGGATAAGGAAGTACCAAATGGATGCATATCTTCAACAGAAGAACTGCTTGCTACAGCAGAAGAACCCACAGAACCAATATGGAAATCGCTCTGGATATTTAGTTACACAAAGAATTGCTAAAGTATGGATCCCGAAGAAGGTGATAACTGCCTAGTCGGACCGAACTCAAATATGGATTCCCAAGTCATGTACTCAAAGGGCAATCACCAGAAAGAATGAACCATTGCATAAGGAGAATCGGGATGGTCTAAAGACAAGACAACCAAAGATGAACTACTACAGGACAGAGTTGGAGTCTACATACAATTCACTTGTCATTCCAAGATTAAAAAAGCAGACAAAGCAGAAGCACCAGATGAGAAGCATCACAATCACCAGGAGGGTTGGGAACATGATTTCTTCCAACAAAATAAAGCAGATTTGGATGCCGAAAGACAAAGCAATTTGTATACATCTGCCAAATAATTCGAGTTGCACGCATTTGGAGTTACCAGAATCCAAAGTATGCATGATAGGGCCACATTACAAAGCCACGCATTCGACACAATATTCTTCTATTTCAAGAGAGTGAAGCACATTTTCCTCTTGGGAAATAGGAGAGCACTTGTACATAATTTAAAGAAAATTACTAAAAAAAATTAATAACCGCTTCGGCTATGAACTAACTTTTCTGTTTTTCTTTCAAACAAAAAAAAACATAAAAATACCTAAAAATATGAAAAATCCCAGGTATTACCTTTCTCACACCCACGGGGAAGGGACGACACCATTCACTCGGAGCAATGTCAATCTTATGAAAGACAAATGAAGGAGGATTTCTAATACTATCTGGCCACTAATTCATACTCTATATTGAGTGCAGATGGCCTCTACTAATTCCGAAGCTACGCAAGAGGAAGAGGTCCAGCTTCTTCCATTAGAATCAATAACAAAAGCAAGAGGCCATTGGTTTCTGGATGACCAACCGGTGTCGGACCTCATTTTCATGGCTACCATCAAGATTATGGACAGGGATCACTACTTCCCTATTATGTCCCAAGACTTTAAGACCATCATACAAGGATTACCACGCATGACGGATGTCTGGACACAAGCAGGAATAGATGCATTTCTCAGACTACCTATTTATCTGCCAGATTTCCAGAGGTGTACGCAAGTTATGAATACACTCCAGCCTGCACCAAATAAGATATCAGTTCCTGAAGCAAGAGTACTGGACAAAGTGGGTACATGGAAAACAATTCAATTCACTCATGAATTGATCAACAAAGCTTTTGGATGGAACCAAGAAGGGCTCACTAATGTCAAGGAGGAATGTCATGATCCAAAAAAGAGATCCTTTTTGGATATCAACAGAAATGATATTGAAGAGGTTGTCCGCTTAGTGCATCAGCACTTTTGTTTTCCTAGTATGCATAGATACACAGCACCTCAAAAGATTGTTGTGCAACTATTATCACATGCGATGAGGCAAGTCGGCAATAAAGTAAACATGACGCCTTATGTTCAAGACCGATTATTTGAAGCCAAGAAGAAGTGGGGTCAGAAAAAGTTTCTCAATGGCAGTTCAACTTTGACCTTACTCATCTATGAGGCACTTGATATGAAAAACTGCTTGCGTGAGATGCCAACCTCGGAGGGGTTAGCCCAATATGCCAAGTCCGCTACGGTTCCCAAGAAAAAGAAAGCAGCTATCCCTGTTGAAGAAGTAGGAACCAGTTCACAAAAACCCATGAGGGGCACAAAGCGCCTTAGAGAGGAAGAAGCCCAGGCTACACCTCAATCAAAGAGGACACATACTTTGCCGAAGATTCCTGTAGCCCAAATACCAATCACCAAGAGAGACCTCTCCGCAGCCCTAGAAGAGACACATCAGTACATGCAAGGGCAAGTAAATCTAAATGTTCAAGGTCATCATTACAGACAAGCAAGTCAAGAGAAGCAACAACGGAGTAAAGAAAAGACCCCAGAACAAGCCACCAGATACAAAGAATTGGGCTTAGAAGACTCGAGTTCCAATGAAGAATCTAGTCCTGAGAAAGATACTTTGGACACAGACATAAGGATAGAAACTCACGAGGAAGAATGGACAGAGATTAATCAAGTTGAAGTCATGCCAGACAATCACCAAGAAAAGGCAAAAAACATAGAAGAATCCATTGAACCTGAGCATGTAATTCAATTAAATGATAAGTCAAAGATTAGTATCAAGGAAACTACACTATCGAATAAAGGAGTAATGCCACCTATCAAGGAAGAAATGCAATCTCCAGTTGATGAAGATTCAGATCTACACAAAAATAGACAGCAAATTGTGATTGAAGTGCCGGATAATACACCTCAAGGCAAGATGGACCACATGGAGGCTGAGCCAAGGATACAACTCCACATTAGGCAGCCCCATGACACTACATTACACGTAGCACAAGGAAAAGATGTAACAACAGGAGCAGAACCGAGTATTCCTACCACATGGTTAAATGTGGATGTCACACAATTAAAACCTGTGGTCAAGTAGATGATACAAACGGCCATGGATACACAACAACAGATGATGGATACAGATGCTGATTATGACAAGGCCATGAGGGAAAAGAATCAGTTCCAAATTATGAGTGAACAACTATCTGCATAATTAATCCAGGCACAAAAAGAGATTGCCGCCAAAGGAATTGAGTTACTTGAGGTAAAAACACAATGTGACACATTGATGACCCAACATCGTCAACTCCAGACACAACTAATGGACTTACAAAGATTACATGAAGCCAGCGAGGCCGACAAAGAGCGAATTAAAGCTAGGAGTCACCTGCTTGAAACACAACTGAAGCTATACATGGAGGAGAATGAAACTTTACGAAACAGAAACAAAGAATTAATGAAGTCATTGCTATATGATCAACCCATCAAAAAACAAGAAACAACAGATATTGATCAGAAAGAGTTAAGCGATCAGATAGCAAAATATGCAGATTTGCTGAAACAAGAGCAAGAATTGAGAGAAGAATGGGAACCTAAGTACATTCAAGAAACAAATGAGCTAAAAAAGCAGTTGAATATAGCCCATGGAAAACTTGCAACAAGTTACAGCGAAAACATGGACAATGTAGCAGAAATTGGCAATGAACTGCTTGCAGCAAAAGAAGCACTCAAAGCAGCCATGCAAGAAAATTAAGAGAAGACTGAATGTATAGCACAATTAGAGATCCAGATAAATCAAAAAGCACCAATCGGGGCACTAGTAGAGCCAAAAAAAGAGAATCCTACTGACGAGGTAGAGGTACGTCCTCTATCTCCCCCGATTTATAATTCTCCAATCAACGAGCAGATGGCGGACATACATGATGATCATCCAATGCCATACAATGCAGAAATAGGTCAGAGGGAACGGGCACTATTGGTGTCCCGGTTGACAGAAAATTTTGAAAATGAACTCATCAAAGTCATGAAGGAAGCAAAGATCAAGGGTAAAGACTTGGATATGATTACATAATTATTTACCTACAGAAGATTACATGGTAAAAACAATCAAATTATGGTTGCAGATTATGCTACCGTACCAGATTTAACTATCAAGCTGACAAATAAAATACTCAATATGATACTTACAGTATTGAAGGTCTTCAAGCATGCGGTGTATACATTTCTGAACTTTATTGGAATTAACCAGGGAACAGATATCCTTGTTTTTGATCTGTCCGTCATGCCTAGCCGACCTACAATAATGGCTTATTACTCCAGACTCATGTTTTTGCCAAGTACCTATATGCAAACTTTCGAAGAAGCGTTTTTTACAAGGTTTTTTGAAATAGATTCAGAAATCTTTTTGAAGATGTCATCCTACCTAAATGCAAGATTAGTGGCATATGAACTTAGTTTTTTTGCTGATCATAGACAACCACCTAACGATGGAGTAAAGGCAGAACAGTGGAAACAATTAATGATACGTGAAGCCAATTTGCTTAATGAAATAGAGCAAAAAGTGTATAGAACATACTCCCGTCGACTTCCAAAGCCTATCGAGGACGACAGAGTTCAGGAGGGGGGCAGTGTTCAGGGAGAATCAAGCAAAAAGAAGAAAAGAAGAAGACAACGAAAGAAGCTTCACTAAAAAGGTAATATTTGAAGACATATCTCTGCAAGAAGCCCCGCAGGGGCACAACACCCATCTCTGCACAGAGCCCCGCAGGGGCACGCATCAAGGAAAAGCACGTAAGTGGAAGGAGGGACCAGGGCCAGGAAAGTATCCATGAAGATGTGCAAGAAGATAATTGGCAGGTACTAATCCTTCTGCTAACAGCGTGTGGTGGAAAGAAAGTAAACAGGCTCAAAGCAATACAACAGGGTCACATGTGTGCAACCAGGACAAATCAGAGGACCACAAGCAAGACAAAGGTCACTAGTGGCGTGCGTGGCAACCCAACTGAATACAGCAACCCAGATATGTGATATACGGAATACCAAGGGGCAAAACAGAAGCAAAGGACATAGATCAGATAAAATAACAAATTCTCTGACGATCCTTATTGCTTCTCCGACCACTGGGTGCATGTATTCAGACCTCTTAAAGCAAGCCAAAGACAGAAGCAAAGGACAAATCTCAGATAAGATAACCAATTGTCTGACGGTCCTTATTGCTTCTTCGACCACTGGATGCGTGCACTCAAAAGACTTAAACAAGCAGCCAATGAGAAGATCAAGCCTGTGAGACAACAGACTGAATATCTGGCCGAGTAATACATAAGTAAATCAAGCATCCAATAGCCTGCTGATAGAGAACATCATCAAATGCATCTCCAACATCCCGAAGACTCAATCACAAACCTATCTCCATAGGAGTGGCAATAGGCGTACAGTCTTCAAGGTCGAAACATTGCAATAATGTGTCAATATATTTCCTTTGACACAAAGCCATTCCACCATCAACGTGCATAAACTGAATGCCCAAATAGTGATGCAAATGCCCTAAATCAGACATCTCAAAAAAGGCATGTAAATCAGCCTTAAAATCAGCAATATGCCTCTCATGAGGACCAGTGAGCAGCATGTTATCAACATAAACAACAATCATCAGAAGTACATCATTAGCACGCTTAACATATAAGGTGCTTTCAGTTGGACTATTCTCAAAACCATGTGCAATCAGATAGGCATGTATCTTCTCATGCCATGCACGTGGTGCTTGCTTTAAACCATATAATGCCTTCTTTAACCTGCACACCTCGTTTTCATGCCGTTTCTACACAAAGCCACGGGGCTGCAAAACATACACTTGTTCATGAAAGTCACCATTCAAAAATGCAGTTTTAATGTCCAACTGATGTACATTCCAAGCATGATGGGCTGCAAGTGCACAGATGCTCTGAACAGTAGTCATACGGCATGTAGGTGCAAAGGTCTCATCAAAATCAATGCCTCTTTCCTGTGCATAACCCTTTGCAACAAGCCTAGCCTTATACCTATCAAGTGTACCATCAGGTCTATGCTTCAACTTGTATACCCACTTAGTGCCAATGGCCTTCTTGCAAGGAGGCAAGTCACATAGAGACCAATTACCATTCTTCATTATTGCATCATATTCATCCAATTTTCTGAATTTTGTGCTTCGTCAAATGAAACAAGCTCATTCTCATCACAGAGACTAGATGCAGCCATAGCATAGCAATTTGATGCAAAAGAGGCACTATGAGAGCCTGAACGAGTACGATATGACAAAGGTGCATCTTATTTTCTGTCATGCAAAGTCTGCACCAGCCATTTTGGCATAGTTTTTGCCTGCTCAATATTAGCTCTCTCATCAACAAGTGCATCATGTAAATCTGCATAGAAAATGGAATGATCTGCATCATCACATGAAACCTGCAAAGGTTGAGAAGTTGCCTCATTAGGACTGGCACTAGACTGTCCACCTGTAAAAAGAGGCAGCAAAGTATCATACATGTCTTTGGAGCTAACAAATGTCTCCTTAGTACATGAAAGCAATGGCTGAATAGCATCTTCCACAAAAACAACATCACGGCTAACAAGAATGTGTTTATTCTGTGGATGATACAGAGGATAGCCTTTAATTTCAGAACTGTACCCAACAAAAATACATTTTACTACTTTATCATCCAATTTTTTGCAATGTTGTTCGGGCACTAATGCATATGCCAAACAACCAAAAACACACAGATGAGCAACAGATGGCTTGCGATCATGCCAAGCCTCATATGGAGTGATAGACTACAACGCTTTAGTGGGACACCTATTCAGTACATATGCTGCACACATGACAGCCTAAAGCCAGAAACTATGTGGTAAAGCCTGACTCTTCACCATACATTTCGCCATCTCCATGAGTAACCTGTTCTTTCATTCAGCAACTCCATTCTGTTGAGGTGTATACGACACTCTACACTCCTTTTTTATCCCATGTTCAGCCAGAAATGCATTAAAATTAGAAGACATATATTACCCCCCTTGATCAGAACGAAGGGTGCCCGTTTTACATGCTGATAAATTTTCAGCCAAAACCAAAAACTGTTTAAAGCACATGAACACTTCGGACTTTGCCTTCAATGGATATACCCATACATGCCTGGAGAAATCATCGATAAAATTCATGAAGTAAAGATAATTTCCAAAAGAAGGTATTTGCATAGGACCACAGCCATCACTATGTACAAGCTGCAATTTTTGAGTAGCCTGAACTGAACCATCTTTTGGAAAGGATGAACACTGCATTTTGCCCAAAATATAGCGTTCACAAACATGTTTTCCAGGTGCCTATCAAGTTTGGGCAAAGAGGACACCATTTCAAATTTTTGCATGCATAGCAAATTAGCAAAATTCAGATGACCAAAGCGTGCATGCCAAAGCTTTGCATCTGACATAGCCTAAGAATCATGTACTACACATGCCGAATCATTTACAGATTTTTCATAGTCTATGAGCTTATACAACCCATGACATAAAATGCCAGAAGCAATAATCACGTCGCCATTTGACAGATCATGAACTCTACATCTGTCATCAACAAATTTCACAACCAAGCCGATCTTGGCTAGTGCAGAAACTGATAATAGATTTTTCTTGATCCCTGGCACAAACAAAGCATTTGACAAAGTGAAAGAACTACCATCAGCAGTAGTCAAAATGATCTTACCAACTCCCATAACAGGATAAGAGGAGTTGTTAGCACATGTAAGAGTATTCCCTGTAGGGGCAGGCTCAAGTGAAGAGAAGAAACTGCGCTGCGATGTAATATGTTTGGTCACCCCACTGTCAAAGTACCAAACATCTGAGTCTACTGCAGACATGCACTGCTCATGAGAAGATGGGTCAAAACTGCAAACAGTAGTAAACACCCATTCTTCTTCCTGTACAAGATTAGCAAACTCGGTTTTTAGTGTAGAGGCCTCTGCAACAACCATTCCAACCTCTTTCTTCTTTGCCTCTTTAGCAGCCAGTTTTGGACAGTTCTTTATGATATGATGATTTCTGCCTACTAGTTGAAGAGCTCCATTTTCTTTTGCCCTTCTGACTAGCCAGGAAAGCTTGATCTCCAACATGCATAATGGACCTATTCTGCCTGGACTGATCCTCTTGCAATAGAACAGAGACTAACTCCTCAAATGACAAGGCATTTGGATTGCTTTCATCATCAACCGAAGAGTAGAAGCAAAACTCTGATATGAATCAGGAAGACCATTCAGGACGGTCTGAACGTGAGCTATCTCGTATAACCTGTTACACTCCAATTTGGAACCCGGAATTGCTATCATTATGTCGTAAATTGGGATTCCGACCCTTAATTTTGTACCCTACTTTGGCTATGTATTTCCACTTGAAGTTACAAATTGACACCATAAGAACACCTTGAAATGATGGCTCATAACCCTTGGAGATGGATATAGTCTTCCCTTGATTATTCCCCTTGGACATGCATACACTTGCCTTTGGATTTTATGTAATTCCCTTGGATGTAAGAATCACGGATGTCGTAATTGCCTATGTTACTAGCCATCATACACACATGGTAACTACTCTATAACCTTTTGGGTATGAGCTGGAAAAGGCACTGGGCATTTTCTACCTCTCCCTATTAAGCACGTGGATATTGGACTTCCTACTTGGGAGAAATTCAAGGCCGTTGTCCTCGCATTAAATTTTGTAAAAGGATATTGGATTTAATGAAAAAAGGGGATTGGAGGACGTGTATCCCTAGAAGATGGAGGTGTATATACCTCCCTTTCTTCTATGGTTATTCTTCTTCTGATCTTTTTGGGGATTTCCTTTTTTCATTGTTGTTCTTCTCCTTCCCTCTCTTTCCTCTCTCCTAAGCTCCTACGTGGAGCTATGGAGGGAGGTGAAGAAGGCTGTGCAATAAAATTTTTAGTAGGTTTTTTTTTTCTTTTTATGTTAAGTCAATCCCCCTCTCCCCCCGTGTGGACTGCAAGATGTTACACATAGATCAAGCATAAACCATATCCCAAATCTCATTACTACAGGGATGTTCTATATCCGAAAATTCATATGTATGATGTTGGCATGAAAAAAAAAAGGTGTTCATGAATTTCCATTTTATGTTCACCCTAGGATTTGGGAGAAAGAAAATGTCTCTAGTGAAGCTTTGGAAACTGCTCATATTGCCTGTAACAAGTACATGACCAAGTATGCTGGAAACGATGCATTTCATCTGAGAATACGTGTTCATCCATTTCACGTCCTTTGTATCAACAAGATGCTTTCCTGAGCTAGAGCAGACAGGCACCAGACAGGTATGAGAGGGGCCTTTGGAAAACCTCAGGGAACTTGTGCCCATGTGGATATCAGACAGGTCTTGTTGTCTGTACGTTGAAGGGATAACAACGAAGTTCATGCTCAAGAGGCACTTAGACGTGCCAAGTTCAAGTTTGCAGGAAGACAAAAGATTATTCTTAGCAGGAAATCGGGTTTCACTGAATTTACGTGGACAAACACGTATGCTGGGAGAGAGCAGGTCAAGGAATCTGCATGGTATGATGTGCCCGCTTTGGGTCCCAGCAAAACACGTAGATTAGATACACTTTTTGGACCATTGCTACGTCCATCTACCAACATAGATCATATGATGGGGGATGCTGAAGGTGGTGGTAATGGTAGAAGAGAATAGAAGAGTTGTCCTTTGTCTCTTCTAAGTAGATACGCTTTGAATTTGGGAAGTGGAAAGTCAATGTCCATACCTTGATTCCAAAAGCGTACAAGCCACTGTGCCTCCTCCACATCATAGTTTGTCCGCAAGCTCTCAACTGATATCTCCATGCTTTCTAACGCTTGATCTAAAAAATATACGACAAGGTCGAACAGAGCGCTCTGGTATACTTGATCAGCTATTGGTCGCCTAGTCCTCAGTGATCCTGCACAGTAACACACTCGGTTTACCAGTTTCTGCAATTCCTGCAACCAGAAGGTAAATTGCTTGAAAAAGTAGAGATAGGACTTCTTGTTTTGTTCTCGTATCCAACCACAGATCTCTCGTAAGAGCACCCAAATCACGCAAAAAAGTGTCATCATCCAACGGCTCACTCGAAGTCCTGTCCATGCACATTCACCTATCGATCCTTGTACGTTTTGCTCGCTATCCTGACATCTAATCCCATCAAACCTCCTTTGAATAACTCTGGCATGCTCCACATGAGCCAATCCTAACTCCTTTAGGCCGTCGCCATTCTTACACATCTTCTTTGCATGAAGCACTTTACTCACTGTACTCTTTTCTGGTGCATTTCCTAATGCATGTTCTTTCTCCAATCCTTCACGTCTGAAAATCCTCTCTTTACCACCATCTAGGTTCTCCTTATCTCTTCCTTTCAAGAGGTTCTCCCTTCGATCAACTAATTCGTTACTAGAACTGTCATGATCCACACACCACTTTTTTCTCCTAGATCTACCTTTGCCCTCGTGCTCTCCTTTGCATGTACCCTTGCTCATGGCATCATGTACTCTCCTGGTGCTAGACGACAGCTGACGGTTATGGTTCCTTGTCAACTTTTGATCATATCCTTGATTACGAGTTCCAAAAGAGCATTTCCCATCCTTCGAAGAGTTTTCCCTCCTTGCATGAGGATCCACCACCTGGCTCATTTTCTTCTCCTTCTCCACCGGGTCGATGTGCATTGTATAGCACTCAGCCTTGCCTGTACTTGCCAACCATCCTAGAAATTCCTGATCGGAATCGTCTTTATAGAGCAACGGATTTTGATATTCTCCCAGCTTCGTGTCTTGATTCTTGGAGAGCTGCAAGTTGAACCCATCTTGAAGCAGATTCTTGTAGGTGTCTGTGTTCAAAGAAAACCTAGCTCGTGCCATCTCTTGCCTTACTTACTCCTTTGCTTTCTTTTCCATCTCATCGACTATTATTTTCTTCTTGTTGTCGGTCGAGTTTGAAGATACTTGGATTTGAATCCGATCAGAGTTTGGCCCTATAGAAATGAAACATGTGCGCCAGTCATGCACACAATTGGCTTGCATAAGCCATGGCCGTCCGAGTAGAATCGAGAAAGTGGCCTCTGGGGTCCTTGGTCTTACTATCAGATAATCAACTTTAAATTCTAGACCACCCACAACTGTGCTTACATTCTTCAAAAGACCCGCAGGCTTCACTTGTGTTTGATCTGCCATCCTCAAGGACATTGGAGTTCTTCCATGTGGTTGAGGCCCAAAGCTTTCATCATGTACTCAGTCATTAGGTTGATTGCGGCTCCACTATCTAACTGAGCACCAGGGACTGCATACCCTTTAATCTCGACCGTCACAGCTGGAGCATTCGAATCAATTTGCGTAGTAATACTTTGAATCATACCTTGAACATCTTTATCCTGTCTTTTTTTATTCCGAGCTTTCCTCCGATTCTTGATATATTCATTGTAGAATTGTCTCCTATATGCATGTGAACATTTCGCCAAGGTGCCAATGTCCAATGAAGACGTCACCAGGTTCTGCATTTCTTTGCGCTTGAAATCACTGTAGCTCAGGTATGAAGAGGACATCTGGAGTCCAACCCTGATCCATAGACACAACTATGC
Organism: Ceratopteris richardii; assembly: GCA_020310875.1. NCBI lineage: Eukaryota > Viridiplantae > Streptophyta > Polypodiopsida > Polypodiales > Pteridaceae > Ceratopteris > Ceratopteris richardii. The sequence continues at coordinate 104,633,972 of CM035430.1, read as the reverse complement.
CCGTGCTTGGAAACAGAAAAAACCTGATTCAATGCATCTCCGAATGCATCCCATTCCCCGATCGAGCTACAAATATCTTAAAAGTTTGTAACAATAATCGATCCTCTAGATCATTGCAGACTAGGAAATAAGAAATGGATTACGAGAATTTTCGCCCTTAATAGACTAGGAAAAACTGAAGACGGCCATATCAATTCAAGCTCTGATCCGCAGGTATCCAAACAGATAAGCGACAGTGGAGTTTTCATTCTCTTTCAAACACACATGGGCGATGATGGGATCAGCAAAAACCCAGGCAAAGTGATAAGCAAGGCCACGTTCTATTGCTCCTGCACTCGGGTGGATGCAAAAAAAAACAATCACAGGGGAGATAATGAATCTAGCAGACGGTGCCTTACCAATGTGACATCCATGTACCATATAGTGGTGCTTGTGCAGGAGACCAAGGACGATAGAAGCTCAGCAAGCCACACTCCTCCTCTTGTCCTCCGATCTCTGTTAACCTCCAGTCTTTGACGATGAAGGGAAAACCCCCTAGAGCTCGTAGAAGCATAACACTTTTTTTTTTGCAAGCTCCCGGCCTGACCTGGAACACCTAGTCTCCCTCGTGAGTAGCCAGGGAAAAAAAAATCCCCCTTTGTTCCGCCGCTAGCTGCTAAAAACGCGAGCCCCTCTCCTTCAATGCACTATAGAAAAGCCGCCTTCTTTTGGAGGTATCCCCCCCCCCCTTCTTGTCCTCTACTGCGCACCTGCTCAAGAGAACCAGAAGAACCCAGAGATAACCTCCCCTCTATCTGACTCACTGACACATAATTCATGTAAAAGAAACAAAGAAAAACTTCCTCTATTATGCACACAAACGGAAAGCCGGTAGCTTGTCTGACAATTAAAACTGAAAGTGAACCACCATAGCTCGCTCGTGCAACCAACTAGCTTTTAACAGCCGAATGAATTGGGGAAATATACAATTTATTGAATAATGAAACATCAAAATCTCCTCAATGAATATTGAAGCATGCTAGTGTGGGTGCATCTTGTGTTTTATGCATCTTAACCTCAAAATATTACTTAACTGCCTTTAAAAAGGCTTCATGCATACATCTTGGCAGTAGTCTTCATTTGATGAGCCCATTTTTTCCACTCTGTGTGATAAACACCAGGCAGGTCAACTTTCTCATATGGATGTGCACCAAAATAATCCCTTTGTGCTTGCACCAAATTTGTGGGAAGTCTTCCACGGCGATAAGTGTCAACATATGCCAAACTTGCACTCATTCCAAAGGTGCATGTACCTGTGTTCATAGCCAAAACAACCACTCTTCTCCATGTAGCTTGCCTTTCAACCATCTCTTTTGAAAATTCAGGGTTTATAAGGAGGCTAGCTAGCTTTGGATTGCGATTATAAGCTTTTTTTTTTTATGCGATCAAGAAATACATCACGAATGATACATCCTCCTTTCCAGATTCAAGCAAGTTCACCAAGATTGAGGTTCCATGTCTTTTCAGTACTCTTTACCCTCAAGAGATTCATTCCTTAGGCATAACTACAGATCTTGGAAGCACAAAGAGGCTTTCTAACATCGTCAACTAGTTGTTTCTTGTCTGCAATGGTGGAACTTGCCACTTTTGTAAGCCCATACTCTCTAAATATTTGAGCAGCAATCTCTCTTTCCTACTTCAGGCCACACGGAAAATGAAAATCTAGGGAGGCAGCAATTGTAGGAGCAGCTATAGAAAGCTCTGCTGCTTGTTACACAGTCCACTTCCCAGTACCTTTCATACTAGACTTATTAAGGATTCTATCAGCTAGTTCACCCCCAGCCAGATCATCCTTTACAGTGAAAATGTCAGTAGTGATTTCCACAAGAAAGCTTTCCAATTCACCCCTGTTCCATTCAGTAAAATATCTGCTATTCTTCATTAGACAGGCCTCCCATCAACCGTCTGATCAACTCTTTGAGTATCTGTAGTCAAGCATAATTTTTTTGTGCCCAATAGAAACGTATTTGTGCATAAAAACCAACCATTTTCTGAGCTAACAGCAACCTATACCAAAGAGGCAAAGATGGTTATCTAAGATTGTGCATTCACAAATCAGACTATTTGAAAGTCTTAGAAACTGCACATAACGGTGTTGCAGGTGGACACTTCGGTCCTGATCGAGTAATCAAGACCATTCTATTCTCAAGAATTTGGTGGCCCACTCTTGATATGGATGTACATACCTATGTGAAGAAATGTGATACATGTCAACGTGCACAATATCTGATCAAAAAAGATGAGATGCCTTTGAGGCCAATGATGGGAGGACATGTATTCTCGAAGTGGGGTATAGACTTTGTAGGTCCCATTAACCCCCCAGCTAGAAACTCCCATGCAGAGTACATTATTGTAGCCACAGATTACCTTACAAAATGGGTAGAAGTAAAATCCACTACAAAGAATGATGCTCAAATGACGACTAAGTTCTTATTCGAGAATGTGTTCACTAGATAGGGGTTACCAATAGAGTTAGTAAGTGATAGAGGTACGCACTTCTTGAACAAAGTTATTGAAAATCTTCTCCAAGAATTCATGGTGATACATAAGAAGTCTGCCCCCTATCATCCACACGCTAACAGACAAGCCAAGAGCACAAATAAGATCCTATGTAACGTATTGACAAAATTGGTAAGTAATAAATGCTCTGATTGGGACACATAGCTTCATCATGTTGTTTGGGCGTACCGAGTTGCCTACAAAATGGTAATCAATGCCACCCCATTTCAGATGGTTTTCGATCAGAATGGTGTGCTACCATTGGACTTCCTAATCCCAAATTTAAAGCTAGCACAAGAGCACGAGTGGAATGGACATGAGTTGTCCTCCAGGATCTTTGATCTAGAATTCTTAGGTGAGATGAGGCTATGAGCGGTAGCAGGCATTTATGCTATAAAGAAAAGGAAAAAAGGCATACTTTGATGCCCATATAAAGGATAAAGGATCTAAAGAAGGATGTAATAAAGTAAGTCTATGATCTAGGGATCCGATGGCTTCAGACAGATCTGAAATCGGATACCGTTTGGTCACTCGTCTGTAGGACCAAAGATCTCAAGAGTAGACTCAAGCATAAGTCATGTGCTCTCATATTCAAGTAATCCACTTAGCCTAGTGGTTAAGTCTCATGGTTGTGAAGGAAGAGTTCTTGGGTTCAACTCCCATGGGGAGCATGGGAAGAGAGTTTTGCCCAAAGAGCTCTAGAGCCTTCTAACTCAAGTTAACGTGAGTTAACTTGAGACCAGTGGACTTAACTCAAGAGGTGAGTACAACAACCACTAGTGGACTCTAGTGGAAGGTACTAAAGTAGTGGTCGAGATCACTCCAGCCACTAATAGACTCTAGTGGTGGATATGAAAGGAGTGGAGGAGATTGCACATGCACTTGTGGACTCTAGTTACATTTGTGGTCCTCATTAGTTCAAGCAGCTATATATACAGGCATAAGGTTGGGAGGAGAGTCATCTCTCAAGCATGTGGTGGTCGTAATCTTCATTCTCTTGCATTGGTATCAGGGCCAAGCTCTAATGGTGACCTTGGAGTGGGTTCATCATCTTTCTCTCCATAACTTCTTGCTCATTACTTTATGCGTGCATTTCTTGGAAAATTCTCGTTCGCGGCTGTCTTGTATTGCGTGCCGAATTCATCTTGGTGGCGACAGCCTTAGCTTGAGAAGAAGCATAGTAAAATGAAACATTAGACTCTGTGTGTGGCTGAGGGGAATCGATCCCCGCTCCCCTCATTAGGACTGCTATGCTTACCCAAGGTGCCAACGGGCGGATCACGTGCATATCGCTGCAGATTATGTTCTTTTGCTAAAGATTGGCGCTGTAAATCCTTCATCAAGCTCTAGCTAAAGACTAAAAGGAGGTATCCCACGCTGCTGCCGGTGGGGATCGATCTCAGATCGCTCCATTGGAAGATCAGCGACGCAGCCACGCGCCCACCTTGATTTACTTGGCTACTGAACAAAGTCTGCTAAAGGAGTAATCAGAGCTGAAGTACAACTTCTTTTATCCATCCAAGAAATTAAATCCCCTCATCCATCCAAAGACCCAAATCAGTTCTTGCAGCCTGGAACCAGAGGATTATTTTGCTTTTATCCAAAGAAACAAGAAAGGACAATTTAAGTTTGAGCAAAGCCTGAAGGAAGAGGAGCTGTGGAGTGAAGATCCGGAGGCCTAACTTCGTCAACCTTGACGGACCAAATCATCCAGGACTATTTCTTGATGAGGAAGCTTCAAGAATGGTGAATAGCTCCTGGCAAGGAACAAAGGATGGATGAAGCTATGATTAAAGCTATGTATTTTCCAGTTTTTGCTTGGCCTTAATGCTTGATTTATTTTGTTTTCATTATTCTACACTTAATCCTAGATGCACATTGAAATAGCCAAGATTTCAATTGATTAAGTCTAGATTAGAATAATGAATCAATCAATTTCTCATTCCAAGCATTAGTTTGCATTAAGGAAAGACTTGATTTCAAAAAGATCCTTGTGCATCAAAGAATGTATTTTGGTAGTTTAAATACATATTTCCTTTCCATTGAGTAAGTTTTCTATTGCACCTCAAGGGTATGTTTTTATATCATAGTGCATTAGGACAAAGGAAAGAATATACATGCATCAGGATTGCATGATATACATTCTTAGTACAAGAAAAAATCGTGCATCAAGCTCATGCATGATTGTTGTATTATTTTTTGGGCATGCAAAGAACATGCATGCATACGCATGTGAGCATATGCTTTTGCATGTAGATACATGCATTTGCATGATAGAATGGAATGTTGTTTGCAAGTAGATATGAGAATGTACTCTCTTAGTATTTAGCTTACTTTATAAAGCTCGCAGTTTGACATTAAGGAAGACCAAGGACTAGTTAGTTGCAAAGACATACTAGTTCTAGTTTGCAACTCAAGTAATTAGTCGATTTCTTCCCAAGTCGATACTCCGCTATCAAAGACAAATACTTAATGACAATTAAGTATGATAGATGTCTTGCTAGGTATAAGTAAGCACTAGGAGAAAGTTAAGTAATAAATTTTCTTGATAACCAAGAAAATTTAATTACTTGCAAACTCTTTTATGATGTATGATGATAATTAGAAAGTCATGCGGATAAGCTTTACTTGATTAGTTATACTTTATGTAACTTCTCAAGCATCCCAAGGTTGGATGAGAACATCAACTATATTTCCAAGTTTCATGAGCACTCTTCTATTTAGAAGATTTCGAAAGTTTAAAGAAGTTTCTTTGTGGTTTCAAGATTTGTATCTCATGATGAAACCTCGGTAAGTAACTTTTTGGAATTGAGATATGAAATAGTCAAGCCTTCTATTTCATGTGAGATCATTCTCCTACCATGTTCAAGATGAATTTATTTTTGGGAAGGTAGATGTTCCAAAGTAGAGGATCTTAATTGATTCATGAACTCTTCCCAAAATACACATAAATTCATATTATATGATAGGTCCAAGGAATGATGAAGGCAAAACCTCTTTAGGATATAAATGTTTTGCCAAGATATAAAGGTACCAATCTTTTATAAATGTTCATTTGATTTCATCCCAAGGGGTGATGGAAATCAAAGGTTAAACCTCAACATCAATTGATCCTTGACGTCAATAAAAGGATGTTAGGTTCTATAGTTGCATCTCTAGTAAATGATGCAACTAGCTAAGCAATCTTTAGGAAAATAATATAAGTCCCTAAGGACTTGAAGCAAGTGTGAACTTTTCATTTAGGAATAGAAAGTTCCAAGAAATGGATTTTCAATCCATGAACTTCTCCTAAACAAGTTATAAAGTTCAAAGTTGTGTTCACAGCAACATTACTATTGGATCAATCATCAATAGATGCTTGGACTTTAAACATAATTTTGATTGGTGAAATATGTTTAAAGGACTCTAGTAACATCTGAAGATTGACCAATAATAATGAGTTTTGTATCAAACTCAAGAATAGAAGTCGATATCACATAAAAGAAAGTTCAAGCATAAACTTTCATAGTGGCATGGGAAACCATATCCAAAAGGTGATATTTAGCCTCTAGTTTGATACTCAAGAAATGAATACAATTGAATCAGTAAATTTTTTGGATATTATTTGAAAGAATTTCTTTCAAATGTTCTTTTAATATTGCAAAAGATTCCAAGATGAATCATTTGCTCCAGTTCTTCCTTAGAAGGAATCTCAAGTCTTTGAAGAAATGGCATTCTTTCAAGTATTGAGAACTAAATTCTTCATACTCTTTAAACAATAAGTAAGTAGTTCCCGGACATCCCAAACCACTAGAAGTGGTATTTCAAGTCCTATTTGTGATATAACCTAAAGGTATATCAAAGATTCTTAGCTTTGGAATATGAGAGGCATAAGTGTATGCTTGGACTTGAGAAAGATCTCTAAAAATCCTGCAGGTAAGCAAAGAAGCTTTAGATAGTTTAAGAGATCTTAAAAGATAAAGACTAAGTCTTTATTTTTGTCGCAAGTATCAACCAGACTTGATCAAATTTGGCCATGATTGTCCAAAGAATGTGTGATTGGAACTACTTTGTAGATTGCCCAAGTATTGGCAATAAAATTCCTTTTGGGAATTATTCACTCAAGTTCCATTTATTGAATGGAAAATTGTGAAAAAAAAAAAGTAAGTTGTTCCAAGTCTGAACAGAGTAAAGAAATTCCAAGAATGTAGTCTGCAACCGTGAAAATGGTAATTAAGTCTGTGGAAGGTAAAACATAAGTGTTTACCTATCCTTAAAGGGATTTTGGTACAAATCCAGAAAGCATGAGCGGATGCTTAAGACTTAAGCAGTAAAGAGATTCCTAAATAAAGTCCCTGGGGTAGGTACCTAAAGCAACAGTAAACAAAGGAATCTAAAGACAAGAAGTCAAAAGCTCTTGTCACTACAAAATTGGTCAAGAATAATCCAATTGAACTTGAATCTATGAAAATTCAAGTACTTGGAATTTTGATTGGTTTTCATTTGAAAACCCTAGCAAAGAAGAATTGATATTCTGTTAAGAGGTTTTCAAGTTCCCAAGGTAAAGCACATGATTGTGAGACGATCATGTGAAGGAATCAAAACCTAGAAAATCTAGTTAGAGGTAATACCTGGAATTTCTAAATTCTCGTAAAAGAATTGAAGAGATAAGGTACTCTATGAAGAGATGTATAGACTTTAGGATAAGAATCACCCACACATTAATGTGAATATAAAATAGGGTGGTATGGGACACCAGATTTTATACTCAGATTGATGTAGGAAAGATGGTATGGGACATCGGACCGTGGGATGATAATTATCTTTTAGTCCTAGTTTGGATTTTTGAAGTTAGGTTTCATCCTCAAGGGAATTAAGACTTCAAGGAAAGTTTAATTCGTAAAGAATGAAAGTAGTATCTTATGATACTTCAAGGTAACTTCAAGATCAAGGAAACTGAAGATATGAAGTAAGTAACTTCCAAGATCTTCTTAGAACACTTCAAGCTTAAGTGTTATTGATCAGAAATATTTGATAAATTTCTGAAAGAAGTTGGACTTTGACTTTGAGTTGATCTTTTCAACTAAAGATTCAATTGACTAAGTCAAGTATCAAGTTCCTAGTGTAACTTGATAAATTCACTCTTTTAGACTCAAAGAAATGCACAAGAATTGCATTCACGATTAGGAGTCGAAAAGACTGAATGTGACATGAACTTAGTCTCAAGTGAAGCATTATTTGAAAACTAAACTCATCGATAGAACCTCAGTGGGTCGACACACTGATGTTAGTTACCACACTAGTATCTTGTGGTTGGATGATGTTTTTGATTTTCTTTGAATATTTTTGAGAATCCAGCTTATTTCTCTTAAAGATAAAGACAATGCTTCAATACCTTGTTGAAATTGATCATTGAAAAGTTAAAGTCCTGAGTCAACTAGACTTTGACTCATAGAAATTTACGTATGTTCGAAGTTTGAATTGGTTGTACATAGTTTTAGTTATTTCTTTCCGCTTTTCAAATCTTTTGGAATTGGCTCAGACATGGTATCTGATTCCTTTTGCAAAAGAATAGGGTTAGCCGGTTAGAATAAAATAACTAACTTGAACATCCTAGATAGATGTTATGTACAAGAATCTTTTCAATCTTCATTAGATGATAAGTCTAAGTGGACTTATTCATTTGAGTTTGCTTCAAGTTATAGCATAAATGATTTCGTAGAGTCTAGTATACTCTAGAATAAAGAAGTTAGGAATTGCTCAGTAGATTGACAATTCTCAAGAACTTTCAGTTAAAGTCTTTGAGAAAAGTGTCCTAAGTTGGACAAATTTCATTATGGATTTGTATTGGGTAAGTTATAGTATGGTTGACTCAAAGAAAATGGTAACTTTCTCTTACAGTTTATATAGGATTTTTTCAACTCATTAGGACAAAGTAACTGTCCTCTAGTGGGGTAGAAAAATCAAGTAACTGTTGGATCAAAGTAAACCATTATATAAACATCCAAGTTAGATGTTTGAGACAACCAAACTTCAAGTTCTCCAAAAACAAATTCAAGTGAATCAAGAATTCTCAAAGTCTTGCGAGGGATAAGAATCCCACCTTCATTACTAAGCTCATGCACCAGTTATGCCTAGAAATGGACTAGTAATTTGAATCCACCTAGTTCACATGTTTGTGCCTAGATCGCACATTTAGAAACTATGAATTGGCCAGGGATGTGTTTAGGTCCACCCTTATTATTCTTCACTAGTTTGTACTTTGTCCTGTTCATCAAAGTGCAAACCCGGATAGTGTTTTGAATTATTTGGGCAGGGATGCCACCACAGAGATGAGACATGTTCTTCCAGTTCTAGAACATGACCATGTTCTTCCAGTTTTAGAACATGAGGCTCGGGGGTTTCCTACAGTTATATATATAGCTTTATTTTCGGGGACGAAAATCTTTCCCAAGGGGGGAAGAATGTAATAAAGTAAGTCTATGATCTAGGGATCCGATGGCTTCAGACAGATCTGAAATCGGATACCGTTTGGTCACTCGTTTGTAGGACCAAAGATCTCAAGAGTAGACTCAAGCATAAGTTATGTGCTCTCATATTCAAGTAATCCACTTAGCCTAGTGGTTAAGTCTCATGGTTGTGAAGGAAGAGGTCTTGGGTTCAACTCCCATGGGGAGCATGGGAAGAGAGTTTTGCCCAAAGAGCTCTAGAGCCTTCTAACTCAAGTTAACATGAGTTAACTTGAGACCAGTGGACTTAACTCAAGAGGTGAGTACAACAACCACTAGTGGACTCTAGTGGAAGGTACTAAAGTAGTGGTCGAGATCACTCCAGCCACTAATAGACTCTTGTGGTGGATATGAAAGGAGTGGAGGAGATTGCACATGCACTTGTGGACTCTAGTTACATTTGTGGTCCTCATTAGTTCAAGCAGCTATATATACAGGCATAAGGTTGGGAGGAGAGTCATCTCTCAAGCATGTGGTGGTCGTAATCTTCATTCTCTTGCAAAGGAGATCTAGTGTTAGTTTATACACTAAAGCAATATGCTCATAAATTGGAAAAACGTGGATATGGACGCATGATCATTAATATAATTTCCACTAGCGGTGCAGTTCAATTGGCCACTCTAGAAGGTGACATCTTGCGAAATAATATTAGTGGATGTCAAGTCAAGCTATATCAAGAACCTCTTACAGAGGATATGCTAACGAGATTGAACACTGCTAAGAAGCGAAAAGAAGAAGAGTTGAGGATTAGAGAAGAAGCACAAGCAGAGGCTAGAGAACGCATTAGGTGAAATAAATTAAGGCCATTGGGTCTAGATGTCAATCCTGAAGTCACATGATATCACATGGCCATGTGCCAAACATCTGGAGCAATTGCTTCTCAAATAGTTGATCCACATCCCTTTGTGACAATAGAGATTGGACAAGAAAAGAGTGTAAGGATTGTGAAAGCATTGATTGACTCAAGTGCAAAAACTATTGTAGTTAGGCTTTCATACTGCCAAGATCTACAATTGAAAATGAGTCCCATAGAAGTGGATCCCTCTTCTTTTTTAAAGACCATTGCAGCCATCGTAATTCAACCAAACAGGCAGGTAAAATAGTACAAGACAACTGCCAGATCAAAGAGACAAAAAGAATTCAAGAAGAAAGTAGTTTCGGGCATGAAGCAAATCTGGGTAGGAAAAGGAGAGCAACCACTAGCTTGGCCACAAGAGTTCCCATGCAAGCAAACCAACCATGCAAAAAGAAGAACCAAGCAACTAGGACCAGAACCACAAAGCATCCGACAAATTTGGGTACCAAAAAAATTAGCTACAGCTCAACAAGGGCGATTACACATGTGGGTTCCCAAAGCACTCTTACATGCACAAAAGCCTATGCTCTCCCCCATGCAAAAGGTCTCAAAAAAGAAGGCAAGGAGAGAAAGGGGTAAGAACCGAGCACAAAGACCGCTAGAAGATAAACTCAACTCTCGGGCAATAGTAAAAAGGCAAGCAACAAGGATATGGGTTTGGAAGCCAAAAGCACCAGTAGCACCCCCCAAACCAAAGCGCCAACCACAAAGGACAAAAAATTCAAGAAAATATCCAAAGATGAAGTAGCCCAAGTGGATCTCTATGCAATCAAACACTGTTTTCAAATGGATCCCTAAAGGGAGGAATGGTTAGTTGTCATTTAACCATCGACTGATCACATCATTTCCAGATCCAATGAATACCTCCAACAAAGGCTGCATCAACATCTGAAAAAAAACAAGAGGCCTCGACGTGCAACAACCATGTGCCTTTGGCATAATCTTGTCTTTTGCACCATTCTGGTCATGCATTTCCAAAGTATGCATTACTATAGGGCCACATTACATGGCCGTGCATAGACACAATTGAGAAATCCCCGGCACATGAGACACTTGTTGATATATTTAGGTTGTGATGTGTGTGAACACACTAGGACCACCGGGCCACTTTTTTCCCTCTTTAGGAGGTATTTTTCCCTCAGCTTGTATATACGCTTATTGCCCTAATGGGCTACTTATCTTTGTACATTCTCTAGTAATAAATTCAGTATTGTGTGTTGTGCTCCAAGCTTCTTCTTCTTCCTCGTGTTGTTCGCATGCTTCCGCAGACCTCTAACTCCAACAATTGGTATCAGAGCAGGTCGTCGCTTCATCTAGGGTGCCATCGACACTCCTCCAGTTGCAGTCTCAAAATCACACGAATTTTGGTAAGCATACTCAGGGTGTTTTCGAGATCAAATAAGCTTTGCTTGGTGGTGCCAAAATCGTGATCTAAGCTCGTTTCGGCTCCGAAGACACTATGGTAGTGCTTGTGCAGGCTATTTTGTCTTTTTGTGCCAAAGGTATATACCAGTTTCTGTTCGCCAATTTAAGCGTTTCGAAGTCTGCTATAGGTCTAGCAGAATTCTTATGGGCAGTTCTGTTCAACTTTTTGAGATACAGTCAATTTTCTGCATCAAGGTATTTTAGTCATTGACCATGGCTGAAAGCAGTGATGTATTTCGTATGTTGGCTGTTGAGGATAAGTTCGATGGTCCCAACTACCCGTTATCAGCTTATATGATGCGAAATGTGTTGGTTGCAAAAGGACTATGGAACATTGTGCAGGGTGTCGAAAAATGTCATATCACACTTGCAACTGTTACAATTGCAGGTATTGAAGCTGATGCAGAAGGTGTCGAAGATGATGATATTCTGCATATTCTTGTTCATGCTACAGTTTCTGCTGCACCTACTACGGAGCAGATTCACCGGGATGGCAGAGATGCCCAGGCACATGCATTGATAGATTTATCTGCCAAACATGCCATTATTCCTCACATTCGCTCTTGTAGAACAGCTAAGGATGCTTGGGATACACTTACCACATTGTACCAAGCTAGGAATGAGGCTTATGTTGCTTACCTCTGAAAACAGTTAGAGAGTGAGCACATGAATGAAGGTGATTCTATGGACAGTTTCCTAACGAAGATCAAAGACTTGAAGAAACAATTGATTTCTGCTGATGAGGTTATAATAGATAGCTCACTTGTGCAGACCGTTTTGAATGGTCTTCCTCATTCATATCAGAGTTTTGCTTCTACTCTTCGGTTGATGATGAAAGGCAATCCAAATGCCTTATCATTTGAGGAGTTAGTCTCTGTTCTGTTGCAAGAAGATCAGTCCAGGCAGAATAGGTCCATTATGCGAGTTGCATACCAAGCTTTCATGGCTAGTCAGAAGGGCAAAGGAAAATGGAGCTCTTCAACTAGTAAGCAGAAATCTGTTAATTCTGCATATTCGACGAGGGAAGATAAAGATTAGAAGAAATCAGAAAGCAAAAATTGTTTTGTAAGTACTAAAAAAGGGAATGATTATATCATAAAGAACTGTCCAAAACTCACTGCTAAAGAGGCAGAGAAGAAAGAGGCTGGAATGGTTGTTGCAGAGGCCTCTACACCAAAAACAGAGTCTACTAATCTTGTGTAGGAAGAAGAATAGGCGTTTACTACTGTCTGCAGCTTCGACCTATCTTCTCATGAGCAGTGCATGTCTGCAGTAGACTCAGATGTTTGCCAGTATTTTTACAGTGGGGCGACCAAACATATTACCTCGCAGCGCAGTTTCTTCTCTTCACTCGAGTCTGCCCCTACAAGGAATACTGTTACATGCACCAACAACTCCTCTTATCCTGTTATGGGAGTTGGTAAGATCATTTTGACTATTGCTAATGGTAGTTCTTTCACTTTGTCATATGCTTATTTGTGCCAGGGATCAAGAAGAACCTGTTATCAGTTTCTGCATTAGCCAAGATTGACTTGGTTGTGAAATTTGTTGATGACAGGTGTACAATTCATGATCTATCAAATGGCGATGTGATTATTGCTTCTGGCATTTTATGGCGTGGGCTGTATAAGCTTATAGACTATGAAAGATCTGTAAATGATTTGGCATGTGTAGTAAATGATCCTCACGCTATGTCAGATGCAAAGCTTTGCCATGGATGCTTTGGTCATCTGAATTTTGCTAGTTTGCTACGCCTACAGAAATCTAAAATGGTGTCCTCTTTGCCCAAACTTGAGGCACCTGGAAAACATGTTTGTGAAGGTTGTATTTTGGGCAAAATGCAGCGTTCTTCCTTTCCAAAAGATGGTTCAGTTCGGGCTACTAAAAAATTGCAGCTTGTATATAGTGATGTATGTGGTCCTATGCAGATACCCTCTTTTGGGAATTATCGTTACTTCGTGACTTTCATCGATGATTTTTCCAGGCATGCATGGGTATATCCATTGAAGGCAAAGTCCGAAGTGTTCATATGTTTCAAACAGTTTTTGGTTTTGGCTGAAAAATCTGTCAGCATGTAAAATGGGCACTCTCCATTCTGATCGAGGGGGGGAATATATGTCTTCTGATTTTAATGCATTTCTCGCTGAACGTGGGATAAAACCCAGTGTACAGTGCCGTATACACTTCAACAGAATGGAGTTGTTGAACGAAAGAACAGGTCACTCATGGAGATGGCGAGGTGTATGGTCAAGAGTCAGGCTTTACCACATAGTTCCTGGCTTGAGGCTGTCATGTGTGCATCATATGTACTGAACAGGTGTCCCACTAAAGTGCTGCAGTCTATCACTCCATATGAGGCTTGGCATGACCGCAAGCCATCTGTTGCTCATCTACGTGTTTTTGGTTGTTTGGCATATGCATTAGTGCCTAAACAACATCGCAGAAAATTGGATGATAAAGTAGTAAAATGTATTTTTGTTGGGTATAGTTATGAAAGTAAAGGCTATCGTCTGTATCATCTACAGACTAAACACATTCTGGTTAGTCATGATGTTGTTTTTGTGGAAGATGCTATTCAACCATTGCTTTCATGTACTAAGGAGACATCTGTTAGCTCCAAAGACATGTATGATACTTTGCTACCTCTTTTTACAGGTGGACAATCTAGTGTTTTTCCTAATGAGGCAACTTCTCAACCTTTGGAGGTTTCATGTGATGATGCAGATAATTCCATTTCTGACGCAGATGTACATGATGCACTTATTGATGAGAGAGCTGATATTGAGAAGGCAAGAACTATGCCAAAATGGCTGGTGCAGACCTTGCATGAGAGCAAATTAGATGCACCTCTGTCATATCGTACTCATTCAGGCTCTCATAGTGCCTCTTTTGCATCAGATTGATATGCTATGCTACATCTAGTCTCTGTGATGAGAATGAGCATGTTTCGTTTGATGAAGCACAAAATTCAAGAAATTGGATGGCTGCTATGCAATCTGAATATGATGCTATAATGAAGAATGGTACTTGGTCTTTATGTGACTTGCCTCCTGGCAAGAAGGCCATTGGCACTAAGTCGGTATACAAGCTGAAGCGTAAACCGGATGGTACAGTTGATAGGTATAAGGCTAGGCTTGTTGCAAAGGGTTATGCACAGGAAAGAGGCATTGATTTTGATGAGACCTTTGCACCTACATGCCGTATGAATACTGTTCGGAGCATCTATGCACTTGCAGCTCATCATGGAATGTACATCAGTTGGACATTAAAACAACATTTCTGAATCGTGACTTGCATGAAGAAGTGTATGTTTTTCAGCCCCGTGGCTTTGTGTAGAAAGGGCATGAAAACTAGGTGTGCAGGTTAAAGAAGGCATCATATGGTTTAAAGCAAGCACCACATGCTTGGTATGAGAAGATACATGCCTATCTGATTGCACATGGTTTTCAGAACAGTCCAACTGAAAGCACCTTATATGTTAAGTGTGCTTCTGATCATTGTTGTCTATGTTGACGACATGCTCCTCACTGGTCCTATTGAGAAGCATATTGCTGATTTTAAGGCTGATTTGCATGCCTCATTTGAGATGTCTGATTTGGGGCATTTGCCTCACTATTTGGGCATTCAGTTTATGCAAGTTGATGGGGAATGGCTTTGTGTCAAACAAAATATATTGACACATTATTATAGCCTTTTGGCATTGAAGACTGTAAGCCTATTGTCACTCCTATGGAGACAGGGTACGATTGAGTCTTCATGATGCTGGAGATGCATTTGATGATGTTCTCTATCAGCAGGTTGTTGGATGCTTGATTTACTTATGCATTACTTGGCCAGATATTGAGTTTGTTGTCTCACAGATGAGCAGGTTTATGCATTGCCCAGGAGTCAAGCATTGGCAAGCAGTTAAGTGCATATTTCGCTATTTGAGTGGTACTCAACTACTTCGGTTGTTTTATCCCAAGGGGGGATCACTACCGCCAGATTCACATGCTTTTTCTGACTTTGATTGGGCTGGTTGTTATGACACTCGTGTGTCCACTAGTGGCTTTTGCTTCATGCTTGGTAGCTTATGTATATCTTGGTTGAGCAAGAAGTATCCTACTGTGGCCACTTGCAGTTGTGAGGCTGAGTATAGGGCAGCTTTCATAGCGACTGTTGAGTGTGTGTGGCTCAGACTCCTTATGGCTGATTTGGGTGTTTGTCAGACTTCTGCCACCACCATCTTCATTGACAATCAGAGCGCATTGGCAATTGCAAGGAACCATGTGTTCCATGCTCGGACTAAGCACATTGAGGTGCATTATCACTATGCAGGGAGAGGTTCTCTACTTATCAGCTTGGCATACGTGCCCATGCAGGAGAACATTGCAGACCTTTTCACGAAGGCTCTGCCTAGGAAGAAGTTTGAAGCTTTCTGCAAAGCTTTGGGTTTACTTCCTTTTGTGGAGTGATTTCCACATAGCTTGGCACTTCCTTATACATGAGTGCCAGCTCCTTGTTCACCACATCACTCCCAGGGGGGATTTGTTGATATATTTAGGTAGTGATGTGTGTGAACACACTAGGAGCAGCGAGACACTTTCCCTCTTTAGGAGGTTTTTTCCCCAAGCTTGTATATATGCCTATTGCCCTAATGGGCTACTTATCTTTGTACATTCTCTAGTAGTAAATTTAGTATTGTGTGTTGTGCTCCAAGCTTCTTCTTCTTCCTCGTGTTGTTCGCATGCTTCCGCAGACGTCTAACTCCAACAACTCTTTCCACATGTAAAATATTTTATTGATGCTAACACCTTTCTTCTTGTTTTATGACATTTTTCCACAAAAAAAAAGGGGAAAAGAAAAGAAAAAGAAGGAACAGATTCGTGTGCTTGAAGAAGCGCATCAATGAACAATCAACAAGGACATCTATAAAAAACGAAGCCAATGATCAACAAGCCTGATGGAAGTACAACACGAAGCGATGAACGTCAATGGACCTTTCACCAGGGTAAAGATCACCTACTTCGGCAACACTATAACCATGATAGATTAGAACACCTCTTGGTCAGCATACCCTTGAGCATTTTGCTCAAGACCCAATTTTTGCACCATACTTTTCTCAATGCATTTCCCGAGTAAGCATGCATAGGGCTACATTACACGGTCCTGCACAAGGCACATTCCTTTTTCAACCCATGCACTAATGCACTTACCCACCAGTCATTATGGGTCACGAGTACTTGGCATGAAAACTATGAACGCCATCGTTGAAAGGGTCAGAGGACATCAAGGTGACAATAGCAAGAGCAAGGAAGCAATCCACTACCAAGAGCTACTCACAATCAACAGCAATAACGTCTTTTGAGTAGCTCATATAAATTGTGGAAAGCTCAAAAATACATTCTCATGCTGGAATCAAGGAAGAAATACACACAGAGGGACTAAAAATGAAGAACTGGACAACCGACCCTGCTACATGTGGAAGATATAATTCTGTTGTGGAAACATGAGGAACACTACCTCTCAAAGTACTACATGGAACAACCACTACAACAAGGGTCTATCAGGGATGACAGACTCTAGAGGGGGGGAGTGTTAAAGCTCAAGGTCAAGGAAAAAGAACAAAGCACGGAAGCGCATCAAAGAAGTGGACACACAAGAAGACAAAGAATATAGGGAGGCCCAAGAAGCTCATGTCAAATTATTAGAAGAAATCCCTATGAAAATAGTGATTTTCAGCATTAAAAACCATTGTAAATATCATTTCACCTTTTTCCAACTCCATTTTGTTCAAGCAGAGGATTTCTCAAGCTTGAGGAGTATTAGAAGTATCATCCTACCAATTTTCATAATTTTTTAGACTTCATTTGAGCCCTCAAATAAGCTCTAGAACCTAATTTTTAACTAGGTTGGACAGTAGGTCTGGACATGGCCAAAACCACTCAAAAAGCTATAAAAAGATCTAGAGAGCTCATTTTTAGGTTAGCTTGTTGTAGATTTGAGCTTTTTAAGAGAGTTCTTTGGTAATCGAAGATCTTCCATTGTTCCACTCTATGCTCTTACTTTGTGCACATGTGTGTGTATGTGTGTGCATGCTTGTGTGCTTTCACTCACGCACTTGTGCGATCACTTGCTCATGGTATTTATACTGGTCCTCACGTCTCCGTGGATTGACATTTGCATCTCCTCACGTTGGTACTTGTCATTGTGCTAGAGTGACACCATGCTATTCTCGAAGCAATGAGGATCATTGTCTCTACACAAAGAGATGCTCAGATGGTAGCTTGATACTTTACGTTGATGATATGTTGATTGTTGGGAAGTCCTCTTATGACTTGTCAATTCTCAAAAACAAGTTGAGTTAGACATTCTTGGCATGTGCATTACTCGTGATATGAGTAAAGGATGCAAATACTTGTCTCAAAGTGAGTACATATCCAAAGTACTTCACAGGTTCAATATGCAGGTGGAAAGACATTGAGTACCTCTTTACCCACATATGTGAAATTGAGCAAGGATGATTGCCCCAAATTAGATGAGGAAAAGGAATCCATGAAAAAAATTCCCTATCAGTCTACTGTTGATAGTCTCATGTATGCTATGGTAGCTATGAGACCAGACATTGCATTTGTAGTGGGAGTTGTGAGCAGGTATATGTCTAATCCTAGCAAGAAACATTGGGAAGCGGTCAAGATGATTATGAGATATCTGAGTGGCACTAAGGACAAGTGTATATGCTTAGGTAGAGGGAAAGCATCCATTATTGGTTATAGTGATTCTGACTATGCTGGTTGTGTAGACAATCGTAAGTCTACATTAGGGTATATTTTTCATTTTGCTGGAGGTGCTACCTCTTGGAGATCTCATCTTCAAGAATGTTCAAATTTTGCCACCATAGAACCAGAGTATGTTATAGTAAGTGAGGTATGTAAGGAAGCATTGTGGCTTTCTTGTCTTGCATGTGATATGGGTTTACCTCAGCATGTACCTCGTTTGCTCAGTGACAATCATAGTGCCATTGCTTTCACTAAGAATCCAGTCTATCATGCAAAGACCAAGCACATTAAGGTGAGGTATCACTTCATTAGAGACTGCTTAGCCACTGAGCACATTATTCTTGAGAAGGTTCACACTCGAGATAATGCTACAAATGCTTTGACTAAAGCTCTACCACAAGGCAACTTTCGACATTATTGTCACTTGATGGGGGTTACTTGATTCATGATTTTACACAATCACTTGTATACTGTGTAACATGCCCATGAGGTGGGAGGTATAGTTTGTATACTTACACTCAGGTATTCTTTATTATTCTTTATTTTTCTCCCATAGTTACTTTGGTCATATTGGCCTTTAGTGGGAGAGTGTTATTGTTACTGTCAATGTGAAAGGCCAAATGGCCACCGAACACTTCTTTGTATATGTTCTTTAATAAAACATATAGTGGCCTAGTCAGTCACAAACTATAAGTTCGACCGCATTTGTAACACCTAAAAAGTCTGTGTTTGTGCTCCCTATGTACTGTGTTTTTTTGCATATTTTATAGCCTCTGTGTGGAGGCCGTGTGTGGCCCCAACAGCTGAGTTTTCTACTCCGAGGATATCATCGTGGAGCTCTCGAGAAGGAGAGCGCACCATGGTGCATCACCATCAAAATACTTCAAAACTATTTGACTTGAGTAGGAATGCATTTACTTGAAATTTTATTTAAAATCATTATGAATAAGGTCAACGAATGATAGGGAAAGTTAAATTTGAAGCTTAAGTAGAAAGATTAGATTGTTTTGTATAAATAGAGAATTTATGTCCGTGATAAGCATAACCGATTGAGATCCTATTTCATACCTATGTATTCTTCTAGATCGTTTTCTTGGAATCGAGGTTAAGCCTTTCCTCTACAAACAAAAAAGTTATAAATATTATAAAAAAATAGCAAATGAAATTTATACTCTCTTCCTACCTAAAAAAGTAGAAGTTACATGATCCAATACATCAATGGTTGTTGATGAAGTAAAGAAATCAAGAAGCTGAATGAAGAAAAGACATAAAGAAGTTGGAAGTGGTCTTGAAATCATTGCCAATCATATACTCACTTTGGACATTATAAGGTGGATTTATGCATGAGTGGAGTTAGATAAATTTATTGGATTTTTTGTAAGTGCATCGCATGCATATATTTACATGAAATGATGATTGAATTTTAAAGAATGAATAAGGATGATTGTTACTTGAGAACCTAACCAACTTTTGTTGGAAACAATGTCTCAAGGTCCACAAGTCCAACAGGGAACAACATAAATCGTATTCTTGAGGAGTTCCCACAACAAGAGGCGCTTGGTATGTTGGCTACAAGAAAGATCTTCCAACGTAAACACCCAACTTTGATATCCAAACGACATAGCGATGGTGAAATTGTTTTTTGCCTTGGATTTGTTTTTTCCTAATTTTCATGGCGATGCCCGATCAATTTAGTGATCATTGAGTAGTGCTTTATTGAGCTCATTTTTCACATGCTTTTGGTTAGATACACAAGCTATATAAGAACAAGCAAAGCTCATTATTTTACATCATTCAAGGAGCAATCTTCTCAAGACTCAAGTTGCTCAATGCAAGTTGAAGGATTAGCTTGAAGATCTTGGAGGTGATCAAGAAGGAGGTCCTCTTTCAGAGGAGGTGTTTCTACACTCGTGGAGGAGTTGTGCTCTACATTTGGAGACATCTAGAGGATTTCGTGTCAGCCAACATACTGTGAGTAATAAGACTACATCTGTTCCTACTCGTTTGCTCACTAGTTTTTGATTTAGGATAATAATTCTGGTTTGTTGTAAAAGAATTATAAATTGTTCATATTCTCCATATTAACACACACACACACACACTCATCATACCTCTTATGCACACAATCTCTTGTATCTAGTTCGTATGTTCCTAGATTCAAAATTATCAATTTATATCATATTCACACATTGTAATTTGACATTTGAATATAGATAGCGTAGCTGAGCATCCTAGCTTACTGTACACTTTGAAAATCTTTTCTATTCTCTCTATATCTCTCACTCATCTTCTGTTTGAGTATTAAGGTGTGTATGCTAAGGTTCATCTATTGGAAGATCTTGTAAATTGGTGATTATTGTTATTGAGGCCCACCCCACTTCCAACATCTGGTATCGGAGCATAGTTGACATATGACCTTAACAAGATGAGTGACTATAGAGTTGAGAATGAAAATTAGCTTGAGGGAATGTCTAACTATCCAATGTGGAGTTTTATGATGATGAATCTGTTAGTATCAAAGGACTTATGAAATATTGTCAATGGCACTTATCCAAGGCCATGATAGCCTATGTGCACATGTAAAAGTACATGTGTGCATGAATGCTTGTGCATGATAGCCTATGTGCACATGTGTCCATGTGTTGTGCCTATTTGTTTGGTATATTTGTAGGTGGAGATCACGAATGGATCAAACCAACAACTGATTGCAATGGAAAATAGTGATGGATATCCATGCATATCTATAAAGAGTTGTTGAAGTGGATGGTGCAAACCGAAGAGAGAATCATATACACATCGTATATATAAAACAAATGAAAGCCATGCCTATTGCATCTTTTGACAAGGTCAACTCGACAGAGAGAGGTGTCAGAAGATGGAAAAGCATGGCATAATTTTATTGGGTAGATGTATTGAGTTGGAGGCCAAGATCGATTAAAACATTAATCAAAAGCTCATAAGGTTATGGAAGCTATCAAAATGAGTGCAAAGAGGAGGATAGAAGGGAGCATTGACGCAACTTCATGAGCATATTTACAGTTATTAATTCCTCTTCAAACTTTGCCAAAGGAAGTTTGCTTGGACTGTGCAGAGCTTCAAACCTTCAAATTTTTAAAAGCTTTAGATTCTGACAAATAAGCAAGAAGTAATAAGGATTGCTCATATGCTAGTTTCTTCTGGTATTTTATGTATAGGAAAATCAATGAATTGCTCTCAGTTCAATCTTGAAAGTGACCTCTGAGGTGAAATATTTATTTTGCTTTAGATTTATTGTAGAGACTAGGATGGGATTGAGCTCGATATGGATGCTTAATAGTGATTCTTCATTAAGAAAAAACTCCTATTTTGCAAGGTGCAAAGTGACTCAAAAATTTTAGGCACATAAGGTTTGAGGGAAAATTATAATTTAATGAACTTTTATGATAGGTTATATTGGTGGTTTAAACGCATAACATAATGGATTAAAACATTGTGTTTAGCTTTAGATAACGAGCATTCGATACCTACGATCTAAACAATTGAATTGAACACTTCTATTATACATATATTTGATTTGGGGTTAAAAAGAATTTGATTTCATGAAAAAGAAGATTCACCTTGAAATACAATTATGTTACCATTAGTGTCCATTTGAAAGGCCAACTGGTTGCCGGACACTTTTGTATATGTTCCTTAATAAAACATATAGTGGCTTGGTCAACCACAGACTGACCCACCCATAGACCTTGTCATTGGAGTCACTGAAGTCACCATTGGCACCGTTGGATGCATGCTAGAAAGGACTTCAATGATCAAGGAAGATGAGGGTTCTCGAAACTTCTCAAAAGGTCACCCATCCTAGTTTGTTCCCCCATGAACGACTTAACCAACAA
Organism: Ceratopteris richardii; assembly: GCA_020310875.1. Classification (NCBI taxonomy): domain Eukaryota; kingdom Viridiplantae; phylum Streptophyta; class Polypodiopsida; order Polypodiales; family Pteridaceae; genus Ceratopteris; species Ceratopteris richardii. The sequence continues at coordinate 104,612,035 of CM035430.1, read as the reverse complement.
GCTCTCTTTCCACTAAGATACACTCTTGTGGTGTATGAAGAAGGGGAAAGACTAAGGTTAACATTACCTTGAACATGTTTTGGTCCCTACAAGCTTCATTCTTTGCTTTCAAAGCCTGTTTTGAAGCATTTGTTGGAGTTAGACGTCTGCGGAAGCACGCGAATTGCACAAGGATGAAGAAGAAGCTTCAAGCATAACACACAATACTGAATGTATTACTAGAGAATGTACAAAGATAAGTAGCCCATTAGGGCAATAGGCGTATATACAAGCCAGGGGAAAAAACCTCCTAAAGAGGGAAAAAAGTGCCTCTGCGGTCCTAGTGTGTTCACACACATCACTACCTAATTATATCGACAAATCCCCCCTAGGAGTGATGCGGTGAACAAGGAGTTGGCACTCATGTATAAGGAAGTGCCAAGCTATGTGGAAATCACTCCACAAAAGGAAGTAAGCCCAAAGCTTTGCGGAAATCTTCAAACTTCTCCCTAGGCAGAGCCTTCGTGAAAAGGTCTGCAACGTTCTCCTGCGTGGGCACATAAGCCAAGCTGATCTACCCAGCAGAGAACCTCTCCCTGACATAGTGATAATGTACCTCAATGTGCTTAGTGCGAGCATGGAACACAGGGTTCCTCGCAACTGCCAATACGCTCTGACTGTCAGTGAAGATGGTGGTGGCAGAAGTCTGACCAACACCCAAATCAGCCATAAGGCGTCTAAGCCATACACACTCAATAGTAGCTATGAAAGCTTCCCTATATTCAGCCTCACAACTGGAAGTGGCCACAGTAGGCTGCTTCTCGCTCAACCAAGATATACATGAGCCACCAAGCATGAAGCAGAAGCCACTAATGGACACACGAGTGTCATAGCAACCAACCCAGTCTGAGTCAGAAAAAGCATGCAAATCTTGCGGTAGTGATCCCCCCTTGGGATAAAACAACCCAAGTAGCCGAGTACCACTCAAGGAGCGAAAGATGTGCTTAAACGCCTGCCAATGCTTGACACCTGGGCAATGCATAAACCTACTCATCTGTGAGACAACAAACTGAATATCTGGCCAAGTAATGCATAAGTAAATCAAGCATCCAACAGCTTGCTAATAGAGAACAACATCAAATGCATCTCCAACATCATGAAGACTCAATCGTAAACCTATCTCAATAGGAGTGGCAATAGGCTTACAGTCTTCAAGGCCAAAACGCTACAATAATGTGTCAATATATTTCGTTTGACACAAAGCCATTCCACCATCAACTTCCATAAATTGAATGCCCAAATAGTGATGCAAATGCCCCAAATCACACATCTCAAATGAGGCATGCAAATCAGCCTTAAGATCAGCAATATGCTTCTCAATAGGACCAGTGAGCAGCATGTCGTCAACATAGACAACAATGATCAGAAGCACATCATTAGCATGCTTAACATATAAGGTGCTTTTAGTTGGACTGTTCTCAAAACCATGTGCAATCAGATAGGCATGTATCTTCTCATACCAAGCACGAGGTGCTTGCTTTAAACCATATAATGCCTTCTTTAACCTGCACACCTGGTTTTCATGCGCTATCTGCACAAAGCCACGGGGCAAAAAAACATACACTTCAAAGGTCTCATCAAAATTAATGCCTTTTTCCTACGCATAACCCTTTGCAACAAGCCTGGCCTTATACCTGTCAACTGTACCATCAGGTTTACGCTTCAGCTTGTATACCCACTTAGTTCCAATGGCCTTCTTTCCAGGAGGCAAGTCACATAAAGACCAAGTACCATTCTTCATTATTGCATCATATTCAGATTGCATAGCAGCCATCCAATTTTCTGAATTTTGTGCTTCATCAAACGAAACAGGTTCATTCTCATCATAGAGACTAGATGCAGCCTAATCGAGTATGATATGATAGAGGTGCATCTAATTTGCTGTCACACAAAGTCTACACCAGCCATTTTGGCATAGTTCTTGCCTGCTCAATATCAGCTCTCTCATCAATAAGTGCATCATGTAAATCTGCATGAGAAATGGAATGATCTGCATCATCACATGAAACTTGCAAAGGCTTAGAAGTTGCCTCATTAGGACCAGCACTAGAGTGTCCACCTATAAAAAGAGGCAGCAAAGTATCATACATGTCTTTAGAGCTAACAGATGTCTCCTTAGTACATGAAAGAATGGATGAATAGCATCCTCCACAAAAACAACATCACCGCTAACGAGAATGCGTTTAGTCTATGGATGATACAGACGATAGCCTTTACTTTTAGAACTGTACCCAACAAAAATACATTTTACTGCTTTATCATCCAATTTTCTACGATGTTGTTCAGGCACTAATGCATATGCCAAGCAACCAAAAACACGCAGATGAGCAACAGATGGCTTGCGATCATGCCAAGCCTCATATGGAGTGATAGACTGCAGTGCTTTAGTGGGACACCTGTTTAGTACATATGTTGCACACATGACAGCCTCAAGCGAGAAACTATGTGGTAAAGCCTGACTCTTAACCATACACCTCGCCATCTCCATGAGTGACTTGTTCTTTCGTTTAGCAACTCCATTCTGTTGAGGAGTATATGGCACTGTACATTGGTGTTTTATCTCATGTTCAGCCATAAATGCATTAAAATCAGAAGACATATATTCCCCCCTCGATCAGAACGGAGGGTGCCCATTTTACATGCTCACAGATTTTCAGCCAAAACCAAAAATTGATCAAAGCACATGAACACTTCGGACTTTGCCTTCAATGCATATACCCATGCATTCCTGGAAAACTTATCGATGAAAGTCACGAAGTAAAGATAATTCCCAGAAGAAGGTGTTTGTATAGGACCACAGACATCACTATGTACAAGTTGCAATTTTTGAGTAGCCCGAACTGAACCATCTTTTTGCAAGGACAAATGCTGCATTTCACCCAAAATACAGCCTTCACAAACATGTTTTCCAAGTGCCTCAAGTTTGGGCAAAGAGGACACCATTTCAGATTTCTACAGGCGTAGCAAACTAGCAAAATTCAGATGACCAAAGCTTTGCATCTGACATAGCCTGAGAATCATTTACTACACATGCCAAATCATTTATAGATCTTTCATAGTCTATGAGCTTATACAGCCCACAACATAAAATGCCAGAAGCAATAAACACATTGCCATTTGAGAGATCATGAACTGTACACCTGCCATCAACAAATTTCACAACTAAGCCAATCTTGGCTAATGCAGAAACTGATAACATGTTCTTTTTGATCCCTGGCACAAATAAAGCATCTGAAAAAGTGAAAGAACTACCATCAGCAGTGGTCAATATGATCTTACAAACTCCCATAACAGGATAAGAGGAGTTGTTGGCACATGTAACAGTATTCCCTATAGGGGCAGGCTCGAGTGAAGAGAAGAAACTACGTTGGGAGGTAATATGTTTGGTCGCCCCACTGTCAAAGTACGAAACATCTGAGTCTACTGCAGACATGCACTACTCATGAGAAGATGGGTCAAAACTGCAAACAGTAGTAAACACCCATTCTTCTTCCTGCACAAGATTAGCAGACTCTATTTTTGGTGTAGAGGCCTCTGCAACAACCATCCCAGCCTCTTTCTTCTTTGCCTCTTTAGCAGCCAGTTTTGGACAGTTCTTTATGATATGATCATTCCCTTTACAGTACTTACAAAACAATTTCTTCTTTTCTGATTTCTTCTCATCTTTATCTTCCTTCTTCGAATATGCAGAATTTGTAGATTTTTGCTTACTAGTTGAAGAGCTCCATTTTGCTTTGCCCTTCTGACTAGCCAAGAAAGCTTGATCTGCAATTCGCATAATGGACATGTCCTGCGTGGACTGATCTTCCTGCAATAGAACACAGAATGACTCCTCAAATGATAAGGCATTTGGATTGCCTTTCATCATCAACTGAAGAGTAGAAGCAAAACTCTGATATGAATCAGGAAGACCATTCAGAACGGTCTGCACAAGTGAGCCATCTGGTATAACTTCATCAACAGAAATCAACGGTTCCTTCAGTTCTTTGATCTTTGTTAGGAAACTGTCCATAGAATCACCTTCATTCATGTGCTCACTCTCCAACTGTTTTCGGAGGCAAGCAACACGAGCCTCATTCCTAGCTTGATACAATGTGGTAAGTGTATCCCAAGCATTCTTAGCTGTTCTGCAAGAGCGTATGTGAGGAATAATGGCACGTTTGATAGAGAAAGCTATCAATGCATGTGCCTGGGCATCTTTGCCATCCCAACAAATCTGCTCTACAGTAGGTGCAGCAGAAACCGTACCACGAGCAGGAATATGCAAAATATCATCATCTTCGACACCTTCTGCATCAGCTTCAGTAGCTGCAGTTGTAACAGTTGCAGGTGTGATAGGACGTTTTTTGACACCGTGCACAATGTTCCATAGTCCTTTTGCAACCAAGACATGTCGCATCATATAAGCCCATAATGGGTAGTTGGTACCATCCAACTTATCCTCAACAGCCAACATGCGAAATACATCACTGCTTTCAGCCATGGTTGGTGACTAAAATACCTTGATGCAAAAAATCAACTGTATCTCAAAACGTTGAACGGAACTGCCCATATGAGTTCTGCTAGACCTGTAGCAGACTTTGAGATGCTTAAACTGGCGAACAAAAACTGGTATATACCTTTGGCACAAAAAGACGAAATAGCCTACACAAGCGTTGTGATAGTGAGTTCGGAGGTCGAAACGAGCTGAGATCGCAATTTCAGCACATAGAACGAAGCCGTTTTGATCTTTGAAACACGTTGAGTATGCTCATCAAAATTTGTGCGAATATGAGACTGCAAACGGAGGAGTGTCTACGGCGCCCTAGATGAAGCGACGACCTGCTCTGATACCAATTGTTGGAGTTAGACGTCTGCGGAAGCACGCAAACAGCACAAGGACGAAGAAGAAGCTTGGAGCACAACACACAATACTGAATGTATTACTAGAGAATGTACAAAGATAAGTAGCCCATTAGGGCAATAGGCGTATATACAAGCCGGGGGAAAAAAACCTCCTAAAGAGGGAAAAAAGTGCCTCGGCGGTCCTAGTGTGTTCACACACATCACTACCTAAATATATCAATGGCATTTTGGGATGATTTTGGGAGCCATTTTTGGAGTACTTTCACGCATAGTTCTCTTTATATAGGTTCAAGAACATCAAGGAAATGTTCACCTTTTGGGACTTTTTTTAAAACCACACTAGCAAATCGACAGGTTTCTTGAAAGGTTTTAGTTGTGGTGGGAGCAGCCACCCCAAGTCTATGCAAGTTTTTTGCTGTAAGAAAATAACAGCACAACGGAATAGACCTGTAGACAGAGTTGAGAGAAAAAAGCAGACAAAGATAGACGGAGACTGAGAGATAGGGAGCTCAAATTCTCAGATTGCCGAGCGTAATGTAGTTACAATGATGGTGTTGTCCACCCGTGCGCTCCCACTATGGAGCTTAGATGGCGATCTAGACAGACTCTAGATGAAGGGCTTACTTGTGCGCAATGTTGTATAAAGCTCAACCTGGGCTGTGCTTATATAGCTTTTACAAGGCGGTTCGGTATAGATAAACGTAGTCGAGAGATACAAAATAGTCTGTAAAATATATGATCCGAAAATATCTCCACGACCAGAAGTCCTACCGTCTCGGCCCTACGGGCCAGGGGCCCCCCGGACCCCGCAGAAGGGGGCAAGCCCCCCTCTCCACTCCCCCCATTAAGGTTCTATGGGGAGACCATGCAATGCCACAGGGCCTTTATTTTCACCTTAAATGCCAACCCAATGGCCTCGAAGTTTATGCCCTACCTAACCTAACGGCTAGGCTCACAAAGATCATCTACAACCATCAACGGTTACACATAGAACTAATCTAACTTGGAAGTTAGGGTTCCACAAATGTCCCGGTTCTCATAATGGCTTCTCCTCATAATGGGGGCCTTACAACTTAGAGCAGCATGGATCATTTGTGGTCACATGAGGGTGGAGTATTGAGCATATCTAACACCCTCCCTCAATGTCCACCCGATGGTGAACTACCTCCTTGGTCCAATCCCAAGCTTTGGAAAATGTCGAAGAAGTTGCTCTCTCCCAAGAGCCTTGGTGAAGATTTCTGCTCCATTTTCTTCAGTAGGGCAATAGGTTATCTCCATGACTCCGTCCTCAATCAACTCACGCACATAGTGATACTGGATTTCTATGTGCTTGGTACATGCATGGAAAACAGGGTTTTTGGCGATGGCCATGCAACTTTGGTTGTCACACTTCAACTTTGTAGCCTCTTGTCCTTGTATTCCTATGTGCCATAGGATCCTCCTCAACCATACTGCTTCACATGCTGCAACGCATACAACTTTGTACTCAGCTTCAGTAGAAGATAATGCACAGTCTGTTGCTTCTTACTAATCCAAGAGAAAATCCCTGATTCTAAAGAAAAGCAATATCCACAAACTGATTTTTTGGTAATAATATCTCCTGCACAATCTGAGTCGCAGTATCCGACTAGAGATGATCCTTCTTCATAAAGAATACCATAATCACTGGTTCCTTTCACATACCTGAGTATCCGCATGCTTGCCTTCCAATGAGTTTGGCAAGGCTTATTAGAGAACCTGCTTACTACTCCAACAACATAAGAGATGTCTGGTCTGCTATTGCACAAGTATATGAGGCTTCCAACTAATTTCCTGTATCTTCCAATGTCCACTAGAGGTGAAGTATCTTCAATAGATAATTTTGTGTTGACCTCCATAGGCGTAGAAATTTCCTTGCAATCCTCCATGTCGAATGCCTTCAATATTTGCCTTGCATACTTTTGTTGAGAGATGAAACTCTTCCCTGGTTCCTGCCAAACTTCAAGACCTAAGCAATAATGCATTAAGCCCAAGTCTGTCATTTCAAATTCTGAACTCAGGGCATCTCTTGTTTGTTGAAGAAGAGCATCATCATTTCCTGTAATCACAAGGTCATCTACATAGAGTACAAGCACAATTGTCTTCCCTCCTTTCTTTAGAACATACAAGTTAGCATGAGAAGCACATCTTTTGAACCCTAGAGATACCTATCTATCCATTGGTACTATGCTCTAGCGGCTTTTTTAGCCCATATAATGCCTTCTTCAGCTTACATACCTTGTTCTCTGAATGGGGAGCCTCAAACCCTGGTGGCTGAGACACATATACCTCCTCCTTGAGGTCTCCATTCAGGAGCGCTGATTTAACATCCATGTGATAGACTGGGCAATGCTTATGTGCAGCCACAACTAGTACTACTCGGTTAGTAGTCATTCTTGCAGTCGGTGCAAATGATTCACAAAAGTCAATGCCTTCAACTTGTGAGTAGCCCTGTGCAAAAAGTCTTGCTTTATATTTTTCTAGAGTACCATCAGCCTTGTACTTTAGCTTCCAAACCCACTTGGTGCCAATGACTTTATGCCTTAGGGGGTCGATCCACTAGCTCCCAAGTTCCATTCTTTATGATATTGTTGTATTCTGTTTGCATGGCAGCCCTCCAATTCGGATCATGGAGTGCCTCTTCCACATTGGTTGGTTCCTTTGCTTCTTCTTGAATGAGATCAGCCATCAAGGCTGTGTTTACAATATGGGCCCTTGCCTGTCTCTATTCCTCTATTCTTTGTGATCGGCTCGGTCCATCTGCAACCTGTTCTAGTGACTCTGGGATGGGATTTGCAGAATCATAGAGATGCCTCACCCAACATGGCAATGGCTTTTCCACTTGGGTGTTGGCAGGTTGGTGACTTTCAAACTCATCATCTGAAGATGATGCTTCCTTCTCTTGTGTAGAAGGGATAGCTCTTGGGCTAGCTTCATAGTGGATTGCCCCTTCGCCTGATGATAAAGTGGAAGCTCTCTTTTCCTCCTCCACTGCATGTGGCTGCTCCTCCTTAAACACCACATCACGACTCGCCATGATCTTCTTAGCCTCAGGGTCATAAAGCTTATAAGCTTTCTTATCTTCACTATACCCTAGGAAGATACATTTGATGCTTTTTGGTTGAAGCTTGTTTCTCTCTCTATCTGGAACATGTACATAACATTCACTTCCAAATACTTTGAAATGGGAAACAGAAGGCTTTTTACCAGTGTAGGCTTCTTGTGGAGTCTTTCCATCAAGTGCCTTGGTGTAGCTTCGATTCAAGATGTAGACGGCCTCTGCCCAAAACTGATTAGGCAGACCCTTTCCTTTCAACATGCACCTTGCCATCTCCATGATGGTTCGATTCCGATGTTCTGCAACACCGTTCTATTGAGGACTATGTGCCACTGTGAGTTGATGCTTGATTCCCTGACTCTTGCAGAAATCTTCAAACTCTGTTGATGTGAACTCACCACCACCATCTATCCTGAATTTCTTTATCTTCTTCCCTGTTTCAGTTTCAACAAGCTGAAGCCATTCTTTAAACTTACCAAAAGATTGAGCCTTATCACGAAGGAAGTACACCCACATCTTCCTGCTATAGTCGTCGACAAGTAACATGAAGTAGGAAGATCCTCCCAAGGCCTGTGTAGGCATTTTTCTGCACAAGTCAGCATGCACCAACTCTAGAGGATAGCTTGACCTGTTCTTGCTTTATTGTGGAAACGCCTTCCTCTGTTGCTTGCCCATCATGCAAGCTTCACATGGTTCCTTCATTTCTGCAATCGATGGTAGGTGTGCAACGATACCTCTGCAATGCATCTCCTTCAGTACAGGGTATCCAATGTGGCCAAATCTCTCTTACTTGTGCCCATGTGGCCACAGGGTATCCAATGTGGCTAAATCTCTCATGCCAAAGTGGTTGTAAGAGCACACAACTCATACAGGTTGTTCCTCCTTATGCCAGTCCCAATGATGTGGTTGTTACCGTCCATAATCTTAGCTCCTGTCTTACTGAAAGATACTTGGTGACCTTGATCAGTTATAGAAGCTACTGAAAGTAGATTTCGTTTTATTTGTGGAACATACAGCACATTTGAAAGCTTTCTGATATCACCATTAGAGTTAATGAAAGAAACTGTACCTTCACCCTCTGCAGGACATCTTGCATTGTTCCCTACCTTTACTGTGATGGGTTCCTTTAGAGGTTGTAAGGAACTGTAAAGGTCTTTTCTACTTGTCATGTGACGAGATGCACCATTGTCCAACACCCATGAGTCATCTGTTCCTGAATCTTCAACCGAGGAGCACACCTCCTCTATCGTAACAAATAACTCAAGCTCTGTTTCTTCTGTGTTGGCAGACTCCTTGCCCTTGCCACCTTTTGATGAGCCACTCTTTTTTTTTGCCTTCCTGATGCGACAGTCTTGGATTCTGTGTCCCTTCTTCTTGCAGTGGAAACACTCTCCCTTGAACTTCTTTTTGTCATTCTTCTTTTTGTCTCCATCTTTTGAAGAGTCTGTTTTGCCTCCTTTGGCATTTGCTATGAATGCAACATCTCCTTTGCTACCACCACTCCTTGCCTTGAGGCGCAACTCCTCCATGAGTAAGGCACTGAATTCTTCAAAAGTTAGTGGTTGAGGTCTGATTTGAGTGTTAAGAGCAGTTACCAAACCATCAAACTTAGGTGGACAGATTCGAAGACAACGTCGAGCTAGCTCCTCACTTGACTTTTGAACACCTGCTCCCGCCATTTGATCTCGTAGATTCTTTATGCGAGTGATAAACACCTCTGTAGTCTCCCCATCAGCAAACCGTTCTGCTGCAAGCTGATTCTCCAAGTTCTAAATCCGTGTCTGATTACGAGTTTCATATTGATTTCTCAATATGTTCCATGCTTCACATGCCTTCGTAGTATGCTAGATGAGAGTCAGAACACTATCAGAAGTACTTGTAACAAGAGCACAGAGTGCATCTGCATTTCTACGTTTCCAAGCACGTAGAAGATCAGCATCAAGAGGAATCATTCGACCAGGATTATTTGGATCAGGTCTTTCTTGGGGCTCATGATCAGTCCCAAGAATAGTCTCCAAAAGCTCATACGAATCAAGAATAGAAGTGATTTTGAACTTCCAAAAGGTGTAGTTTGTACCATGAAGTTTACCTTCTGTGAACGCAAGTGGCCGTACCCGCAACCTTGGGATGATCGGCCTCATTGCTGCTCTTGCTTGTGCGCCACCTACTCCTGTTGATGAACCACCTTGGCCCCCAGTCGTAGATGATGACACACCGCTTGACATCTTCTCTCTTTTGTCCTTCAAAACTCTGCAACCTCTGTGTTTCTACTTCTACGCCACTCAGAGCCTCCTGAGGTCTGATACCATGTAAGAAAATAACAACACAACGGAATAGACCTATAGATAGAGTTGAGAGAAAAACGCAGACAAAGATAGACGGAGACTAAGAGATGGAGAACTCAAATTCTCAGATTGCCGAGCATAATGCAGTTACAATGATGGTGTTGTCCACCCGTGCGCTCCCACTGTGGAGCTTAGATGGAAATCTAGACAGACTCTAGATGAAGGGCTTACTAGTGTGCAATGTTGTATAAAGCTCAACCTGGGCCGTGCTTATATAGCTTTTACAAGGCGGTTCGGTATAGATAAACGTAGTCGGAAGATACAAAATAGTCGGTAAAATATACAGTTGAAAAAAGCAACTGACCTTAGTTGATAAAAGAAAAATAAACGTGGATGGCCAGTCACATGTTCCATCACTGAACAAAAATAAGCATGTTCCATGTAAAAACACATGCATGGAAATGTTCATGGAAGGGTTACATTAATGCGTGTGTGTATGATATGCAAAAATTAAGTAGTCGTAATGGGGTGTTAATTGTGTTTTATGTATTCATTGACATTCTTCAATAGAGTGATTTTTGTACTTAACTAAATATCGATGATATTGAGTACCTATGCATGTAGTAGTGACATCATGATCAATTATTTTCTCAGGAACTAAGATTTCAGATTGTTCTTCAATTAAAGGAGGGCCATCAACAAGTGGAGTGAATGATAAAGTTCCTTTAAATGGTTTGAGTAAACTAATATGAAAAGAGTTATGTATATTCCAATGAGATGGTATATCTAATTTGATTGAATTATCATTAAATTTTCTATATAATGTGAAACAGTTCATAATAGCATGGTGCAAGTTCAGTTTTAGGATGCTGCAAAATATTTTCCAGACGTCTTTTAATAATATGTAACCAAACAATATCATTCTCCTTAAATTCCTTGGCTAATCATTTTGTATTGATATTACATGTATAACGTTCTTGACTTTTCCTAATGCACTCATGAACATTAGGAAGTATAGAAATGTGATCTTGAGCAATAGATCCAGCCATTGGAATATGAGTTTGGGTGAGTGACATTGGAGTGGAAAGCTTTTTACCATAAAAATTTTCAAAAGATGCACGTCCAGTAGTGTATGTGGTGTTATTGTAAGAAAATTGAAGCAATGGCACCTTTTCATCCCAGTTAGTGGGATTATCTAATAAATAACAATGCAATCAATCAAAAATAGTACTGTTTGTAGTCTCACTTTGTCCATTACTTTCAAGATGAAATGCAGAGCAAAAATCTATTTTAGAACCAAAATGTTGAAATAAGGCAACCCAAAAATGACTAAAAAATCTAACATCACGACCAGATAACATTACTTTAGGAAATCCATGATGTGGGAAAATGAATTTAATGAATAATGCAGCCTGAGGTGCAAACAAAGTTTTTCTACAAGAAATGAAATATGCATATTTACTAAACCTATCAACCATTGTATTGTTATGGGATGAAGTGATAGGAAGACATGTGATAAAATCCATAGAGATATACATGGCTCGTTCAAAATGGGAAGTGGCATTAATAATCTGAATGGTTTACCATGATGAGGTTTTACACACTGACATACAATGCATTGAAAAACATAATGTGCAATATCTTTTTCCATTTATGGCCAGAAGAAGAAATCTTTGCAAGCAGAAATGGTGCTTTCTATGCCTCGATGACCCATGTAAGATTGTTCATGCATTTCTTTGATGAAAAAATCTTTTAAAAGCTTGGGTTATGCACGATCTATGTTGATAATAAAGTAAACCATGATGAAATACATAATGCTCATCAGATAAAGGTGAACCATTGTTGAATTCATGCCATGCATGTGAGAAATACAAATCAGATGCATAAGTGGAAATCATTTCTTGAAAGGAATGAATTGGGATTGTAGAAATATTATGCAAAACAACAGAAGGTGAAGGAAAATGGCTAAGAGCATCAGCTATGACATTAGCTTTACTAGGTTGATATTGGATCATGGGCTGAAAATTGAATGAATGAAGCCCATGTAAGATGTCGATAAGAGATTAAGGGCTGATTTAATAAATGATTAATAGCTTGTTGATCGGTTTTCATTACAAGGAATACAGGCACATAAACAACAATTAATGCGACACAATTTCATCATTATATAATTGCATAAAGCATCGCATCACGCGTCGAGCACAGTGCATCGATTAAACAACAAAAACTTATATGTTCCTATTGATGTGTGAAGGGACGTGGATTGTGATGGTAAAGCCAAGCATTGATAAAGTTACGATAATAAAACAACATCGCATAAGCGACGATAAATAGCATTGCATAAACAACGCTAAAAACAACCGCTTATGCAATGCAATTTGGAGATAGATATACGATGGTTTAGCATCAGTTACATGATGGTTTTTTTACCAAAAAATAAAAACGTTGGAGGCTCTTCGATCAGCATCTACATGCATCTGATCGAAGAGCTCTCCAACATTCACAATTGCACTACACTTATGAGCTAAAACAATCGCTTACTGAATAGTTCTGTTGTTGTCTCTCGCTTGTTGTTTCTCTCCTCTCTACCTCTTTCTCTTTGAATTATCTCTCTCTCTCTCTCTCTCTCTCTCTCTCTCTTTATTGCAAGTTATTCAAGAAGTTAACAAAGCAAAAAGTATGGCTAACTATTGTAAGTACAATTTCCATTCTTTGTATATCATTTAAATTGTGTTATTTCCATTATTTAGCATACTCACACTTATTGATATGCACATATACACTTATACATTAAGATGCACGTTCACACATATACACATATACACATGCACATACACACACATACATATGCACATAACCTTACACATACACACACATATGCATATACACACATACACATGCATATGCACAAATATTTCTACAAACACATAAAAGGACTTCATGCATGCATTATTGCATATAGACATACACATACACACATTAACACATACTTATATACATGTATATGCACATTCACATGCATGCACATACACATGGGTGCAAATGGAAATGCATCCACATGCACATGCATGTTTCATACATATACACATGCATATACATACACTTCTATATGTTTATACACATACACATACATATGCACATACATACATATACACACACATACACATATATGCACATATGTACACACCTACACACACATACATACATATACACATATACACACACATACACACATATACACATACACTTACACATATACATGCACATACATACATATACACATACATACACATGCACATGCACATACACATACATACACATATAGACTTACACATGCACATGCACATACATGCCTATACACATATACATGTACATACATACATATACACATACACTTTCATATATACATGCACATACATACATATACACACATACACATGCACATGCACATACACATACATATGCACATACACTTACACATGCACATGCACATACATGCATATACACACATACATATGCACATACATACATGCACATATATATACATGGATACATACATATACATGCATATAGACACACTTACACAAATATAGATATATACCTACATGTGCATACATACATTTTATACACACACAAGCACACATAAATATGAAGGAATTATATAATTAAAGTAATAAAACACATGCTAAATATAAACAATAATAAAAATCATTAGAACAAGACTTTTCATTACTTAATACCATAGCCACAAATCAAAACATAACTAGAACGAACAATATATATATATATATATATATATATATATATATATATATATATATATATATATATATATATATATATATATATATATATATATATATATATATATATATATATATATATATATCCAATGTCATAATCAAGAATCCTAATCATCATCATCATGATCATCCTCATCGTCAAAAGCCTCATCCTCATCATCACAATCATTCGCATGATCTGATGTGTCTGTGTAGTGGCATCATGGGTAGCGGTGCGAGCACTGTGTGATAATTGAGATCATCCCTCCTCTGTCTGTCTCTCCACCTCATCCATATCTTCCTCTCCATAATACTCATGTATTACATATAACAAACATAAATAAGTAAAATATACAAAACATCCATAAAAATAAAATAATTATATGAAATTTAATCATACTCACAAAAGCATCCAGATGATCTTGCATATACTCGCTCGAATGCCAATATCCAAAATGTGTAGCATACTCAATCTCATGTTCCGTAGGATATCAATCATAAAAAAGATTAGTCTCTTGCATTTTAACTAAAATAAAACATATAATTTCACTAACACATATACTTACAAATGTAGCTACAAAACCATGGTGGCCCACTTCTCCTAAGTGAGATGTGTGACCTGACTCAATTCTCTTCTTTGCAGCAACCTGTTTATTTAATAGAAAAAATACATAAATTAAATGTAAAAAAGTAATAAAACATAAGAGAATTATAAACGTAAACTATTAAATTGTATATCTTCTGTTGAGGAAATGACTCTTGAAGATGTAGCTATCTATGAAAAAACTGCCACGTCTTAGGTGGTATGTTAGGTCTCCTCTTATTTGTTTTCCACCATACAATATCTCATGTTATTTTAATCTCAAATAGAAAAAATGAATCAGAATACATACACACATATAGCATGCACATACACATATACATACACTTACACATACATACATATGAAATACATGCACATATACACATACTCACATATAATATATATATATATATATATATATATATATATATATATATATATATATATATATATATATATATATATATATATATATATATATATATATATATATATATATATATATATATATATATATATATATATATATATATTACTAGATATATTTATATACATATTTATATTTACTATATGTATTTATATATATATCTATATTTGTTGTATATATATATACTGATTTTTATTTATACTATATATATATATATATATATATATATATATATATATATATATATATATATATATATATATATATATATATATATATGTGTGTGTGTGTGTGTGTGTGTGTTTATAGCAGTATATATATATTTATATATCTATACATGCACACATAAACATACATACATACGTACATACATACATACATACACACACATACACATATCCACACACACACACATACATGCATACATAGATACAAAATACATGCACACATATACATATATACATATACACATACACTTATACATACATACACACACATACACATACACATACCCACACACACACACATACATGCAAACATATACACATACATACATGCATACATATATACATATACATACATACATAAAAACACATATACATATCCACATGTATACATACACACATACACATGCATGCATATACACACATTCATACAAAATACATGCATTTATTCCACAAGAATGTGTATTTGTGTATATGTGAATATGTGTATGTGTAAATGTGTATATGTGAATGTTTATGTATGTAAATAATCATATTATTAATATCTAATACCATTATTTGCAGATTCGGATCAATTTGACGGAACTCCACCACCATCTCCTAATCGTGCAAGGACTATATATTGTAAGTATATCAAACTTTTAATTTTAATTATATTTGATAGATACATAACAAATATATGTTTTTTGTATTGTTATAATTAGATTCTGATCAATCAGAGGGCACTCCACCACCTCCTACCCATGCAATGACTTCACATGTGTCCTCCGATAGGAATTATGATGAAATTTACTATCAAAAGCATATTATATGTTGGTGTAAGTTTTTCTATGGCATGTATTGAAGACCACGATTGGAATGTATTGAACATGAGGCAGAGTATGGTACTTTTGAGCATGCACCACCACCTGGTCAACGTGATAATGATTGGGTACGTATTCTTTCTATAAATTAATGACATTATTTTATTTTAAAACCATATACAAAATCAAATTATTGTTGATATATAGGAATATTTTTCTCTATTATGATGATGAGAATAATTCTCATACTCATAATGCTAATATACCTTGTACACATCATGGACTTGTTGTTCATCAATTACAAACAACGGTTTCTAGAAATTCTCTAACTCCTAGTTTAGAGACTCAAACGGCTGGAGATTATCCATTGCCAGCTCATGAGCGTTCTCTAGTACAAACATATGATATAAGAAGATATGGAGGATGGAATAGAGGACCACTTCCTTTATATGGAGAGGTTCTTAACTTTTGGGATAATCACTATACGATTGCTCCATCCACTATTAATAGTGCTGGTCGCGGTCTCTTTGTTGTAGAGGATTTGTATGTGCCTCCGGACGCTGAAGTCATTCTTATGTCATTTGTGGTCCTATATATGGATGGGGAGATTGGCATCGACTTGCACGTTACGTTCAAAGCATGAGTACTTATGGAATATGCTTGAATGCAGCGTCTCTTACTAGTAGAGGGATTTCACATGTGGAAAATGAAAGATTATATATTGGTGGAAGACCTTACACGCATGGAAATATAGCAGACTTAATAAATAGTGCTCGAGGGTTAGATAATAGTTCAATGACTAATTGCACATTTGAGGTGCGTGAAAATAGTGATGAATCACCGTACATAGTTGTCAATGCTATTACTTCATTACATGTCGGTGATGAATTATTAGTGAATTATGGATGGCGTAGGCCTCCAAGAGCACCTTTTAGCTAGAAAGAGAATGAAAAATTTCTATCCACCTATCTCGTGTTCCATTGGAAAGATCTAATTTCAATCTCTTTTCAAAATAACTTACATATTTAATTTTACGTTTAAAGTTTAATTTTCATTCATTGTGATGCATATGTATCTACTCCATCATTTTATATTTATGTATGTGTATCTACATGATGTGTATGTATCTTTATATATATTATGATCCTCATTGATTTGAGTAGCTATATATAGAGGCATAAGGTTGGGAGGAGAGACATCTCTCTAGTAGATAGTGGGAGGAATAGATGCAATGTGTACATATACTTCAATCATATGGCAAAAAGGTTGAATTAGGGTTTCTAAATTAGGGTTTGTAAAAACCCTAATATCAAAATTAGTGTTTTCGAATTAGGGATTCTGTTATATATATATATATATATATATATATATATATATATATATATATATATATATATATATATATATATATATATATATATATATATATATATATATATATATATATATATATATATATATATATATATATATATATATATATATTATTTATATATATACTATATATATATTATATAAATATATATAAATATAAATATATATATATATATATATATGTGTGTGTGTGTGTGTATGCATGTGTATCTATATGTGCATATGCATGTGTTTGTGTATATATGTGTGTATATATGATTATGTGAGACTATTTGTGTGTACATATGATTATGTATGTGTATGTGTATGTGTCTATGTATGTATTCATTATATTTGTGTATTTGCATGCATGTGTATGTGCATGTGTGTAATGTGCATGTATGTGTGTGTATGTGTAAACGTGCATGTATGTGTGTGTGTGTAAATCTGCATGTATGTGTGTGTATGTGTGTATATGTGTGTGTATGCATGTATGTGTACCTCCGATCGCACTCCTTTCTCTCTCTCTCTCTCATATACATACATGCATACATAAACACAAATACACATATCCACATATGTATACATACACACATACACATGTATGCATGTGGCCTGATGTGCGTGTACATTTGTGTATATATGTGTGCGTATATAAATATGTGTATAAATATATATCACGACGATGAGCCATAAGTCTTCGCATCTTTTTTATACACCACTTATGCGACCACCAAATACCAAATTCTATCTCAAGTGAACTAAGTACATATTTTTTATCCCTCTCATCATGCTCACTACAAAAAAAAGGATCATGTGAATAAAACATAAGATATTTGTTTCAATTTATATGTAAAACTTATACTTACTTCCATCATAAGTGGACAAGGCATAGGTAGGAGTCGCATAATGCTTGCACTCTTCTTTTGAACTCCAATCCATTCCCTATATACACTATATTGCCCTCTGGTTCTATATCACACTCTAGCCCTAGGGTGCCTATGCATGTCCTCATAGGCACCTATGCTCTGCTCTCATGATCTGAAGGTGGTATAGGTGTCCTAAAAATAGATAGATAAAGATAAATAAAAATATGTGTTGTAATATCATTAAAAAAATTTGTAAAAAAACATACCGATGAGAAAATAGTTCTCTTCCTGCATGTGGACCCGCAGAAGAGTCCTCCTCTGGTCGTTGGGTAAGCATTTGGATCGTAAAATCCCACTCATCATCATGCATGTCTGAGTACTTGTGCATGATGATCCCTAAGGTATCAGGTGGAACTCTTGCTCTCATAAGACTTTTTATGAGACTAAGTTTCATCTATCTCTCTGTACTAGGATCCATAATATCTGTACATATAAAACAAAATGGGTTAGAAATCAATATATGTATGTGTACATATGTATGCATGTATATGTATGTGTATGTATATGTATGTGTGTATGCATGTGTATGTGTGCACTGTGTATGCATGCATATGTGTATATGCATGTGTATGTATGTGTGTAAGTTTGTGGGTAGGTATGCATGTGTTAAACGATGTTTATTCTTCTAACTGTCAGAAATGCATTTAAGCGATTCTTGGGTTCTTGGGAGTGGAAGGGGTCTGTTAGACAGAGGCCCTGTACTTAGTTCCCAAACTAACTGCTTACACACAGCAAAATACTGATTTTGAGAGCTCTAACCAGAATCTACGGTACTTAGACATTACAGTTCACAGTCTTAGCTCAACCACGTGTACCGAATACGTTAGGATGCTATGTTGCATCTACACATAAACTTACTGAACATATCAGAACAAGAGTATTCGTTCAACCTTCACAGAATGGATACTACACTCCGTCCAATATCCAAAGACATAGAGAATCCCAGTGTTCAGATACACCATACTGAAGATTCAGTATGCAACCTAGGAAATCCGACTGTAGCTTAAACTTTGTCGTATGAATCCTGGACCTAGACACTACAGACAACTTAAGACAACACGAATACCAGAAGAGTTACCACGACTGCACAGACTTCACCACATGTTTGCAGAACATTTCAAGAAAAGAAACAACCCGATACGCGAACTAGCTGGGACTCACAACCGCAATGGATACCATCAGACAACAGACAAGGCAAAACACAGATACACACAGAATACTCAGAAAGTCGACAAGATACTTTGAATTAATCAACTCGACACACAGTAACACTATAGACAACTCACCCAGACAGATAGTCTGGTGAGCTCCCGAACGTCTATGAAGTTAGCAAATAGAACAGATGTCGACGGCAAACAAGACAAGAGACGAACATAAAACAAGAGACGAATATAAAACTCAGAATACTTGGAATTATGCAAACAGACACTACAGTAACACCCCGCTCAATCACCTAGACAGATAGTCTGGTGATCCATCACGGAACCGTCACTGGCGCGTCTTTCTTGGATTTATATAACTTTTACAAACTGTCTGTAACAACTTTTCGCTCGTGCGAACAAGATTCAATTATACATTTCCAATCCGGCGGCAGCTAACACTCTGGCACGCACGGTGGACTCGAACCTGCAAGTTTACAAAACTATTGCTCATCTATAATGCCTTCTAAGTACATATTTCTAGCTAATCTAAAGGTGCGGGCGATTTTTTTCTTTAGAGTTTCTAATAATTGTTTTAGGGTGTCCGGTTCTATTAATTGTGCATCTATTCTTACAGAGCTTAGCGCTATGGCTTCGGTGAGCAAAATTTTTGCTTGGGTCTGCAGAAAGGCTTCCTGTAAATAAATTTTTTTGCAAGCACCGCATCTTTGGATGTCTTCATTTCTGCAACCTGTTGCTCCATCTTTTGTACTCTTTCCTTCTGATTTTCCAGCTGATTCTCCCTTCTTTCGATTTCTTGAATCTGAAAGTTTACTGTTCTTGAGTATGATTCCTTTTCGTGTCGGAGATCTGATATTAGCTTCTATGTCTGAGCTTCCTTGGTCAAATAATGTTTGAGCATGTTGTTGACATCTGATAGATTTTCTTTTGTTCTTTGAAGTTCTTCTTCTGTTAGTTTAGCTTGCCTCTGCTGTTCTTGGTTTTGTTGCACCAGTTCGTTGAGTTGCACTCTGGTCTCTTCCAATAGATTACCTAATGCTACTCTGGCATCTTCTTTATCCTTTAGATCGGTCTTCAACTGACTTATGTCGGCCTGTGATTCGCTTAGTAGCTTGTCTTTTTGGTTGAGATCTGCTAGTGCGGCATCTCTTTGATCAGCAATTTTCTATTGTTCTGCAAGTTGAGCTTGAAGATGGGTAATTTGTGAGTGCAGCTGATGGTTTTCAGCTTTGACCGCATCTATCTCCTCTTGCAGGGGAGTGATGTCTGCTTCTAGGACGTCCACCTTGTGTTGTAGCTTATTCCGGATGTTATCTCTGACTTCTCTTATTTGGATTGGTAATTGATGTGATAGGTTAATGAGCAATTGACCCATGTTTGCCAATTCAGAGCTTACGGGAATCGAAGGAAGTGGGAGATGTTGGCGAGGTGGAGATGAGGACGTGGTGAGGAGTTGTTGGGAGTTGGGTGGGGAGTAGTTTGGGGATGAGGAAGAGGCGTCAGCTGGTTCGGCAGGGTGAATGGGTTGGATGGGGATAATGGTTTCGATTGGCGGCTCCGGTGGGGGAGTGGGAAGAATAGAATTGGACTGTGTTATCTTGGTGTGTTGTGCAGTTTCTTCGGCTGTGGAGTCAATTGCCTTAAGCAGCTCTTCGAGAACTTCTTTAGCAACTTGTTCTTCATCTGCTTGCTGTTCCCTTTCAGACTGTTGCTGGGATGCTTCTTCTATAGAGGTTGTGTCTGTTTCAGTATGATTTTCCTGTTCTTGTTGCTCCTGGGAAGATGATTGCGCCGAGGATTCATGTTGCATCGATGTTGGGTGTCGTGGAATGTTTCTTCGTCATGTTTTGCTTCTTCTTTGTTGTCATCTTTGTTTCCTTTGACTGATCCTTGTGCTTCACTCTCAGAAGAACTAATTCTGATTCTCTTTCTGTGGAAGAGTTGGTTTAGCTCCTCTTCATCTTCTTCCTCATCGTCCCATAATTGTACAGATTCTTCATGTCTTAGAACAGGCCCTCGGGGTGGTGGTTGTGCTGCAAGTATTGCCGGAAAAAGGAAGGACAGGATGTGCGGCAATCTGGACCTTCGCATGCCTCCCTTGTTCACCTGTTTAATTATTGATACGCACTCGCGGTGAATGCGGTGGAAGAAGAATGATGCGAAGTTGACTGGTTCTTGAGCAGCTAAATCTATGGCGGAGTAGAAGGGACGGGATATTCCATAGGTGCATTTCTGTAGGTTGAGAATAGCTACTAAGAATTGGAGGGCTGATCTTTCAGGTTCCGGTCGACACAAGATCGCATACTCGTTTGATGAATACCTACGAAATAATTCTATCATTCGGGCGACTGGCAGACTCGGGCCATTTTCCCGTGTTAAACGCTGTTTATTCTTCTAACTGTCAGAAGTGTGTTTAAGCGATTCTTGGGTTCTTGGGAGTGGAAGGGGTCTGTTAGACAGAGGCCCTGTACTTAGTTCCCAAACTAACTGCTTACACACAGCAAAATACTGATTCTGAGAGCTCTAACCAGAATCTGCGATACTTAGACATTACAGTTCACAGTCTTAGCTCAACCACGTGTACTGAATACGTTAGGATGCTATGTTGCATCTACACATAAACTTACTGAACATATCAGAAAAAGAGTATTCGTTCAACCTTCACAGAATGGATACTACACTCCGTCCAATATCCGAAGACACAGAGAATCCCAGTGTTCAGATACACCATACTGAAGATTCAGTATGCAACCTAGGAAATCCGACTGTAGCTTAAACTTTGTCGTATGAATCCTGCACCTAGACACTACAGACAACTTAAGACAACACGAATACCAGAAGAGTTACCACGACTGCACAGACTTCGCCACATATTTGCAGAACATTTCAAGAAAAGAAACAACCCGATACGCGAACTAGCTGGGACTCACAACCGCAATGGATACCATCAGACAACAGACAAGGCGAAACATAGATACACACAGAATACTCAGAAAGTCGACAAGATACTCTGAATTAATCAACTCGACACACAGTAACACTATAGACAACTCACCCAGACATACAGTCTGGTGATCTCCCGAACGTCTATGAAGTTAGCAAACAGAACAGATGTCGACGGTAGACAAGACAAGAGACGAACATAAAACAAGAGACGAATATAAAACTCAAAATACTTGGAATTATGCAAACAGACACTAAAGTAACGCCCCGCTCAGTCACCCAGATAGACAATCTGGTGATCCATCACGGAACCGTCACTGGCGCGTCTTTCTTGGATTTATATAACTTTTACAAACTGTCTGTAACAACTTTTTGCTCGTGCGAACAAGATTCAATTATACATTTCCAATCCGGCGGTCGCTAACATATGTGACCTAATGTGCGTATGTATATGTGTATGCATGTGCATGTGTGAGTATGTGTCTCTATGTGTGTGTGTGTATGTATGTATATATGTGAGACTGGCTTCAAAAAGCATGAGTGAAAGTAAAAGTTGATAACTTTTGTAGGAAGCCTTTGCTTTTAATATAAGAAATTATGGTCTACAACAACTCTTATTCTAATTACTACTTTACTAACTGTTTCTAAAAATAGAACCCTCTCTACATAGGTTTATATACAAACTATATAAATTATAAATCAGATAATTGATATCCATCCTTTCATGCATTTCATGCCCTCAT
This sequence comes from Ceratopteris richardii, assembly GCA_020310875.1. Lineage (NCBI taxonomy): Eukaryota > Viridiplantae > Streptophyta > Polypodiopsida > Polypodiales > Pteridaceae > Ceratopteris > Ceratopteris richardii. Next base: position 104,588,843 of record CM035430.1, on the reverse strand, counting down.
GAACCTTCAAATGCTATATCAAAAACACCAAAACACATTAATACATCAATAAATTAACACTCCAACAATCCTTGTTCAGCACATTCCATAATTCATAACAGATGCATTTTAGAAGGCCTCATTTTTGCTTGTATATACATAGCGAGTATAGAGGGGATTATCAAATGTAGATACATAAACAGAGTGTAGACTTTGTTGTTTCTCTTTTTTGCATGATTTTTTGGATTCACCCCTTTTGATGAGTTGCAGATGAGAAGGGTGTGATGACGGAGGAGAACTTTGCCAAGGCATTCAAGGTATGTAAGGTATTTTGTTTTTTATTGATAGCAGGTGATGTTGAATTATTATATGTTTGCAAGAGGGTCTTCATGGGTCAGACTCATGATTGCATCATGGATGTCCTTTTGAGTGATTGATTTCGTTTATTGCATTTATGACTTGGATTGTGGGAAGTGCATAGATGACATGTTCTTGAGGTTTTATTGTAGGAAAGAGTGAGGTGAGGAAGTCCTACTTAGGACCTCATTTTTTGCTTGCACATACCTAGTCCTAGAGAAGAAAAAAATTACTTGCATTTAGGCAATATAATCATGCAATGATTATTTCCTCATCTTGTTATGATCTAATTTTTGGACTAATATTTTCGAGATGGTAGATATAAAGCATACGACAAGGGAAAGGAAGTCCAATGAGGTATCTTATAAGAAAGTGAGAACTAGAGAACAATGGTAAGTGGGAACAATTCAGATCAAGCAAAGGAGCATTTTTTCTTGCTTGCATGTGCATCGTATCCCAAAAAGGAATGCAAGCATACATGAGTAATGTGGTTTTATGGTATTCGATGTTTTTCTTTTCATGGCGTATTTGGGTTTTAATAAAAAAATTGGTCTAACATCTCTGAAGAGTGACATATATAGAGGGCACGACAAGCAAGGGAGAGGATCAACAAGGCATGCAAGGTATGAGAGTGACTTGGTTGAATCATTGTGCTAATTGTGTTGCATATAGGTTGTAGGTACTCATTGGAAGTAAACTTGGGCATTCATGAAGGTCTCTTCAGGGATGCATGGATCAGCTGAAAACCGTGATGCGTATGCATGAGTCGAAAGCTGGGGATGTGCTTGTGTGTGGTTCCTTATAGTTGAATGCTCTCTTGATGGTTGAAGGATGTTGCTTGTATTCTTTATGAGAAGAAATAACTGATGGCATGAGTGACAAATGGAGCATGGATTAGATTCGCTCGTCAAGGACGACTTCGCAAGCAAGAAGGGGGGAGTATGTTAACTATATTTATTGCTGATCTTTTGCACTAACATGTCTTGATTCTGTAGAATAGATGTTTGATTGAATGTATTTTGAAAGGAAAAAATGTGTGTTGGTGATGATAAGCTCCGATCAAATGAGGATACATATAGCATGGGTACAATGAAGAAGCAATTGCATGCTTTTTGCACATGCAACTAGGTGGTTTCTCTCCAACCAAGGTGGCATATGCTTGCATGTTGGAAGTGTGTGGAAATCTAGGTGCCTTGGATATGGGCCAAGAGATCTATACCCAGATTGTGAAAGAATGTTTCCTTGGAGATTACATAGTTGTAGCAAATGCATTGCTGGAACTGATTATAGGTTATGTGGAGCATGGGCTCTGCAAGGAGGCCTTGGATTGCTTTAAAGAGATGCAAGCTGAAAACATTTTGCCAGTGGAGTTCACGTATGCATGTATATTGAAGGCTTGTGGCATACATGGGAGCTTTGAAGAGGGGCATTATATACTTTTAGATGTCGTTGGGAAGGCATTGGAGGTGGGGGTAGGAAGCATGCGATTTGTTATGGTCTACAACGTTCTTCATGATGCACAATTTTTGTGCTCTTGGTAATCTAAGCATAGTTGCTACTGGTGATGTGACATGCATACTAGAATTGGATATCAATACAAGCTCCTATGTCATATTATTATGCCAAGAACATGGCATTGGGCTTGTGGTGGTAGGGTCAAAAGCACCTATTGATTGCTGGACTTGTGAATGATCTTCAAGCAGTAGGAATTGTAACCTTTGGTCCATCTTCCAAAGCCGTACCATTGAAGATTCAAAGGATTTTATGAAGAAGCTATGCACAAAATACAACATTCCAACCGTAGAGTATAGGTCCTCCTTTGATGCAGATGATGTGAAAAAAATTACATACATGAGATAGGTATGCTTGTGGTAGTAAAGCTGATGGATTGGCCGCTGGAAAGGGGTTATTATTGCAATGACATGGGATGATGCTTTTGATGCTGTGGATTCTATTCTTATGGATATAGCATTTGGGGCTGGAGGAGGCCTTATAGCTATCGAAGAGTTTTTAGAGGGTAAAGAGGTATCATTTTTTGCCCTGATAGATGGCAAATATGCAGTTCCCTTGGCATCTGCTCAAGGCCATAAACAAGTTGGAGATGGGGACACAGGGCCAAACACAGGTGGAATGGGGGCATATTCCCAAGTTCGTTTGCATACTTCAAAATTGGAGGATTTAGTCATGAAACTATCCTGACTATTGTGAAGGACATGGGAAAAAGAAGTTGTAGATTTATAGGAGTTCTATATGTTGGGCTTATAATTGATAAAAGGACTAAAACACCCAAATTGCTTGAGTATAACATACGATTTAGAGACCCGGAGTGTTAGATGAGAACGTAAAAGTGTTAGTGATTGAAGGAGGGTGTGGATCACCACTCCTTGAAGTGTCAAAAGAAGGGGAGTGCCAATTTGATGCACACACGAACGGGAGGATGGGGGAGATGGTGTTTAGGTTTTATGCAGAGCTCATTTTTTGGAATTTTTTTTTTCCTGTGTTTTGAGGTGTGATACCATCTCTCTCAGAGGGGGGAAGGCCATATTTCGTCACACACTGAATGCTCTCGCTGGATTTTCAGCAGCTCGAGCTTCATATTTTTTTCTCATGGATGCCAATTATATAGACGACTGATCGACAATTTCCTCCTTCCCAATTGATGGGCTTTTGAGTTGCAAACTTCTGGTAAAGAACAGGTATTCAATCAGCCTATGTTGCTCAATTTCTGTTTTAGAGTTAGAAAGTATGTATCTGTATTTCCAATATGGATAGTTGAAATGAAATGAGTGTGTGTGGCTTAGATGCTTTATGGCTGATTTGGGTGTTGGTCAGTCTTCTACCAACACCATCTTCACTGATAGTGACAACGCACTGGTAGTTGTGAGGAACCCTGTGTTCCATGCTTGCACTAAGCACATTGAGGTGCATTATCATTATGTTAGGGAGAGGTTCTCTGCTGGGGAGATCGGCTTGGCATATGTGCCCACACAGGAGAACATTGCAGACCTTTTTTGAAGGCTTTGCCCAGGGAGAAGTTTCAAGTTTTCCGCAAAGCTTTGGGCTTACTTCCTTTTGTGGATTGATTCCACATAGCTTGGCACTTCCTTATACATGAGTGCCAACTCCTTGTTCACCGCATCACTCCTAGGGGGGATTTGTTGATATAATTAGGTAGTGATGTGTGTGAACACACTAGGACTGTCAAGGCACTTTTTTCCCTCTTTAGGAGGTTTTTTTCCCCCGACTTGTATATACGCCTATTGCCCTAATGGGATAATTATATTTGTACATTCTAGTCGTATCACATTCAGTCATGTGTTGTGCTTCTTCTCCTTCCTTGTGATGTTCGTGTGCTTCCGCAGACATCCAACTCCAACACATATTCATAGCAGCAGTAGACACTATCAATCGGGTAGGGATTGAACAGAGAGGGGAACATCTTTAGAATTTAGAACCTTTGTCATTAAGGATTAATTAGGAGAAAAAGAGGATTTTGTTATTGTGTTTTATAATTATTACCGGAAAATTCGTTTTCATACAACTTCAATACGTGGGGTGTGCGGAATGATATGGGTAGCAACTAGAACATGCACATGGAGATTAAAGTATATGAGAAGTATTTTTTTTGTGTGTTTTGTTTATCAGCACATTATCACAACATGTTGAAAATAACGTGGACCATCTTGCGAGTAGTGGCGATCGCGTGTTTTCTTGGAAAGCTGAGTTTATGCAAGAGAGAAGATGATTTTGCAACAATTTTTTAATGAAAGACTTTCTAATTTGTATCATCTGGTTGGAATGTGTCCATTGACCAACACTACCGCTTCATATTCTACAAATTTTCTGTGAGTTTGATGCCTGGGAGAGACCCGATGCAACTCGGTGGGCTGGAATGCATGTGTGTGAATGAAGAGAAAGTGTGCGAAAGGGTGAGAGTGTGTGTGGGTATGTGTGGATATATGAGGGAAAGAGAGGAAGAAAGTGTAAGGAAAGGATAGAAAGAGTGGGAAAAAGAGTAAGAAAGGTGGGAGAGTGACAGAGCAAGAGTGTGAGAAAATGAAAGATAGGTAGTGAAAGGGAAAGGAAGAGAGTGAGGGTGAGAAAGTGAGAGGGACTAAGCATGTAGGAGAGAATGTGCATGCGAAGAGTGTGTGAGAGAGTGAGAAAGAAGAGAAGATAAAGAGGAGGAAAGTGTGTGTGAGTGAATGGAGGTAAGTGTGAGAATAAGAGACTGATTGAAAGAGAGTGGGTGAGTGTGAATGGGAGAGAGAGTGGACGTGAGAGAGAGAGAGAGAGGAAAGAAAGAAAATAAAGGAGAGGGAGTAAGAAAGGAGAAGTGAGAGAGAAGGAGTAAGGGAAAGAAAGTGAGGAATGAGTGAGAGTGGGGGAGAAAGAACATGCATGGAATTGTGAAAGAAAGAGAAAAGAAATTGGGAGTGAGAGAGAAGGTAGGATAAGGTGAACAAGATAGAAATAAACAGAGAGAGAGTGGGAAAGAGAGAGAGAAGAGAGAAAAAGAGAGAAAGGGAAAGAAGGAAATAGAGTTTGAGAGAGTGTATGTGAATGAGAGTGTGGGAGTGTTGATATATTTAGGTACTGATGTGTGTGAACACTCTAGGACCGTCGGGGCACTTTTTTCTCTCTTTAGGAGGTTTTTTTCCCTCGGCTTGTATATACGCCTATTGCCCTAACGGGCTACTTATCTTTGTACATTCTAGTGGTAATACATTCAGCATTGTGTGTTGTGCTCCAAGCTTCTTCTTCTTTCTTGTGTTGCTCATGTGCTTCCGCAGACGTTGAGGGCCATATTTTTGATACCTCCTCTAGCCATAATCTTATTCTATATATGTAATATGTTATTTATCTTATTTCCCTAAATTATGGATATCTATAAAATAAATAAGAAAGATAGAAGTCAAGTGAGTCCCACCACTGAAGATATGAGTAGCTCTCCCTGCAGTAAAAGATAAATGATCAATATAGAAGGGAAATATAAAAGAGAGATGGAAAGTCTAGAATATTCAAGTATTTGAATCTTGTCCCACTCTCTTTAGAATGAAACAAAAGTCTTTCCAAAGGCCCCATAGCCCCACCACACCTTTTTGAATTTTCAATAACGGAGACCTTTTGTTTATGCATATATCTTATATTCTTGGGCCCCAAACTCAAAAGAATGATGCAACAAAGTTAAAATTCGGTATATTGGACCCCTTTCACGCATTTGGAGGAGAAAATATGATATGTTTTTAATACAACCTCAAAATATCCAAGAAATATGCAAAAACAGGCTAAATATGACACCCTTGAGTCTAGAATCTTCTGGATCTTTGTAAACAACTCCTATTCCACCACAAATGTAAAATATATAGAAGATTCATCTCAAAATATCATCAATAAATATCTCCCCAAAGGGCCTATAAAAGGACCCCTTGGGTGCCCTCCAAGAACAAGAAGAGTTGTATGTAGGTACACGCTGCGGGTGTAGTGGGCACTCCAAACCTAGGAGAAGGAGTCTACCCTATGTCAATGTATTGAGAGAGCTATACAAGCTCTAATTTGTAAGTCCCCGATGTCTTTGTAATATTTTCTATTTCAATCAAGTTCATTTCTCCAATTCCTTCCATTTCCATTACCCTTAACCTTTGCTTATTCTATCCAATACACCCTTTCTTCTTCTGTGATTTCCTACTCCTTCCATTCTCCTTCCATCTTTTCCATCATTCGCAAACCCATTGAAGATTGTGGTATCACCTCGCTCCTCTTGTCATTGAGAATCTCTTTCTTATGAGTGTTTTGTGTTTTCTGTGTTGGTACGAAGAGGGCGGCGTGGACAACCCCTGCCTCGAGAGTACTTGTGTAATGTTTGTGTGTTGGTACTAAGAGGGCGGTGCGGATCACCCCTGCCTTAAGAGTACCTTTGTGTTGATTGTGTTTAAGTGTACTAAGAGGGCAGGGTGGATCACGCCCACCCTAAGAGTGCCATTGTATTTGTGCAACAAGGCGGCACGGGCCACCCCTCCCTTGGCAATGCTATGTGTGTTTTTCATGTGAGTGATTTTGTAGGAGCCTGGTGTCCCTCATCTTCAATTCCATTCTCTGTTTATGAGTTGAGCATCGAGGAAGTGTTAGAGGCCATTTCCTTAATGATCCTCTCAATCTCTAACGCCAACAATTGGTATCAAAGAAGGTCGTCGCTTCATCTAGGGTGTTGTCTACACCTCTCCGGTTGCAATCTCAGAATCGTATGAAATTTGGTAAGCATACTCAAGGTGTTTCAGAGATCAAAACAGCTTTGCTGTGTGGTGCCAAAATCGCGATCTAAGCTCGTTTCGGCCTCCGAACACACTATCATAGTGCTTGTGTAGGCTATTTTGTCTTTTTGTGCCAAAGGTATATACCAGTTTTTGGTTCACTAGTATAAGCTCTTGAAGTCTACTACACGTTTAGCAAAATTTGTCTTGGTAGCTCTATTCAACTTTTTGAGATACAATCAATTTTCTGCATCAAGGTATTTTAGTCATCGGCCATGGCTAAAAGGAGTGATGTATTCCATATGTTGGTTGTTGAGGATAAGTTGGATGGTACCAACTACCTATTATAGTCTTATATGATGCGTCATGTATTGGTTGCAAAGGGACTATGGAATATTGTGCAAGGTATTGAAAGATGTCCTGTTACACCTATGAATACAGGTACTACAAATGTAGGTGCTGGAGCTGATGGAAATGATGTCGAACATGATGATATTATGCAGATTCCTGTTCATACTACTGTTTTTGTTGCACCTACTGTAGAGAAAATTTGTTGGGATGGCAGAGATGCTTAGGCACATGCATTGATAGCTTTGTATGTCAAACGTGCCATTATTCCTCACATTCACTCTTGTAGAACAACTAAGGATGCTTGGGAAACACTTATCACATTGTACCAGGCTAGGAATCAGGCTCGTGTTGCTTACCTCCGAAAACAATTGGAGAGTGAGCACATGAATGAAGGTGATTCTATGGATAATTTTCTCACAAAGATCAAGGATTTGAAAGAACAATTGATTTTTGCTAATGAAGTTATACCAGATAGCTCACTTGTGCAGATCATTTTGAATGGTCTTCGTAACTCATATCAGAGTTTTGCTTCTACTCTTTGTTTGATGATGAAAGGCAATCCAAATGCCTTGTCATTTGAGGAGTTAGTCTCAGTTCTGCTACAAGAAGACTAGTCTAGGCAAAACAGGTCTATTATGCATGTTGCAGATCAAGCTTTCCCAGCTAGTCATAAGGGCAAAGGTAAATGGACCTCTTCTACTAGTAAGCAAAAATCCACAAATGATGCACATTCGAAGAAGGAAGACAAAGAGGAGAAGAAATCAGAAAAGCAGAAACTATTTTGCAAATACTGTAAAGTAAATGATCATGTCATCAAGAGCTATCCAAAATTGGCTGCTAAAGAGGCAAAGAAGAAAGAGGCCGGAATGGTTGTTGTAGAGGCCTCTACACCGAAAACAGAGTCTGCTAATATTGTGCAGGAAGAAGAATGGGTGTTTACTACTGTTTGTAGTTTTGACCCATCTTCTCATGAGCAGTGCATGTCTGCAGTAGACTCAGATGTTTAGTACTTTGATAGTGGGGCGACCAAACATATTACCTCGCAGTGCAGTTTCTTCTCTTCACTCGAGCCCACCCCTATAGGGAATACTGTTACATGTGCCAACAACTCCTCCTATTCTATCATGGGAGTTGGTAAGATCATTTTGACTACTACTGATGGTAGTTCTTTCACTTTGTGAGATGCTTTGTTTGTGCCAGGGATCAAGAAAAATATATTATCAGTTTCTACATTAGCCAAGATTCTCTTGGTTGTGAAATTTGTTGATGAAAGATGTACAATTCATGATCTCTCAAATGGTGACATCATTATTGCTTCTGGCATTTTATGTCATGGGCTGTATAAGCTCATAGACTATGAAAGATCTGTAAATGATTTGGCATGTGCAGTCTATGATTCCCACGCTATTTCAGATGCAAAGTTTTGGCATGCACACTTTGGTCATCTAAATTTTGCTAGTTTGCTACATCTAGAGAAATCTGAAATGGTGTCCTCTTTGCCCAACTTCAGGCACCCAACAAACATGTATGTGAAGGTTGCATTTTGGGAAAAATGCAACGTTCTTCCTTTCCAAAAGATGGTTCAGTTCGGGCTACTCAGATTTTGTAGCTTGTACATAGTGATATATGTGGTCCTATGCAGACACCTTCTTTTGGGAACCATCTTTACTTCGTGACTTCCATCGATGATTTTTCCAGGCATGCAAGGGTATATGCATTGAAGGCAAAGTCCAAAGATTTTATGTGCTTCAAAGAGTTTTTGGTTTTGATTGAAAATCTGTCAGCATGTAAAATGGGCACCCTCCGTTCTGATTGAGGGGGGAATATATGTCTTCTGACTTTAATGCATTTCTGGTTGAAGTTGGGATAAAACATTAGTACACAATGCCATATGCACCACAGCAGAATGGAGTTGCTGAACAAAAGAACAAGTCACTCATGGAGATCGCGAGGTGTATGGTCAAGAGTCAGGCTTTACCACATAGTTTTTGGCTTGGGGTTGTTATGTGTGCAGCATATATACTGAACAAGTGTCCCACTAAAGCGCTATAGTCTATCACTCCATATGAGACTTGGCATGGTTGTAAGACACATGTTGCTCATCTGTGTGTTTTTGGTTGTCTGGCATACGCATTAGTGCTTGAACAACATCGCACAAAATTGGATGATAAAGTAGTCAAATGTATTTTTGTTGGGTACACTTCTAAAAGTAAAGGCTATCGTCTATATCATCTAGAGACTAAACGCATTTTGGTTAGCCGTGATGTTGTTTTTGTGGAATATGTTATTCAGCCATTGCTTTCATGTATTAAGGAGACATCTGTTAGCTCCAAAGACATGTATGATACTTTGCTACCTCTTTTTAAAAAGGTGGACAGTCTAGTGCTGGTCCTAATGAGGCAATTTCTCAGCCTTTGTAGGTTTCATATGATGATGCAGATCATTCCATTCATGATGTATATTTACATGATGCACTTGTTGATGAGAGTTGATATTGAACAGGAAAAAATTATGCCAAAATGGCTGGTGTAGATCTTGCGTGACAGCGAATTAGATGCACCTCTGTCATATCGTACTTGGTCAAGCTCTCATAGTGCCTCTTATGCATAAGATTGCTATGTTATGGCTACCTCTAGTCTATGTGATGAGACTGAACCTATTTTGTTTGATGAAACACAAAATGTTGAACATTGGATGGCTACAATGCAATCTGAATATGATGCTATCATGAAAAATGGTAACTGTTCTTTATGTGACTTGCCTCCTGGCAAGAAAGCCATTGGCACCAAGTGGGTATACACGTTGAAGCATAAACCTAATGGAACAATTGAGAGGTATAAAGCTGTGCTTGTAGGAAAGAGGCATTGATTTTGATGAAACCTTTGCTCCTACTTACCGAATGACTACTGTTTGTAGCATCTGTGCACTTGCAGCTCATCATGGTTGGAATGTACATCAGTTGGACATTAAAACATCATTTCTAAATGGTCACTTTGCATGAAGAAGTGCATGTTTTTTAGCCCCCTGGCTTTGTGCAAAGAGAGCATGAAAACTAGGTGTGCATGTTAAAGAAGGCATTATATGGTTTAAAGCAAGCACCACGTGCTTGGTATGAAAAGATACATGCCTATCTCATTGCACATGGTTTTGAGAACACTCCAACTAAAAGCACCTTATATGTTAAGCATGCTAATGATGTGCGTCTGATAATTGTGATGTACATTGATGACATGCTACTCACTGGTCCTCATGACATGCATATTGCTGATTTTAAGGCTGATTTGCATGCCTCATTTGAGATGTTTGATTTCGAGCATTTGTATCACTATTTGGGCATTCAGTTTATGAAAGTTGATGGTGGAATGGCCTTGTGTCAAATGAAATATATTGACACATGATTGCAGCATTTTGGCCTTGAAGACTATAAGCCTATTGCCACTCCTATGGAGACAGGTCTACAATTGAGTCTTCATGATGCCGGAGATGCATTTGTTGTTGTTCTCTATCAGCAGGCTCTTGGATGCTTAATTTACTTATGAATTACTCGGCCAGATATTCAGTTTGTTGTCTCATAGATGAGCACGCTTATGCATTGTGTAAGAGAATGAGAAATTACGACCACCACGTGCTAGAGAGATGACTCTCCTCCCAACCTTATGCCTGTATATATAGCTGCTTGAATCAACGAGGACCACAAATGTAACTAGAGTCCACAAGTGCATGTGCAATCTCCTCCACTCCTTTCATATCTTCCACTAGAGTCCACTAGTGGTTGCTGTACTCACCTCTTGAGTTAAGTCTCCCTAGACTCAAGTTAACTCACATTAACTTGAGTTAGAAGGCTCTAGAGCATCTTGGGCAAAACTCTCTCCCCATGCTCCCCATGGGGATTGAACCCAAAACCTCCTCCTTCACAACCATGAGACTTAACCACTAGGCTAAGTGGATTACTTGAATATGAGAGCAGATGAACTTATGCTTGAGTCTATTCTTGAGATCTTTGGTCCTACAGACGAGTGACCAAACAGTATCGGATTTCATATCTGTCTGAAGCCATCGGATCCCTAGACCATAGACTTACTTTATTACCGATTTTCGTCCTAAAAAATAAAGCTACATATAATAACCATAGGCAACCCCGAGCCTCATGTTCTAAAACTGGAAGAACATGGTCATGTTCTAGAACTCGAAGAACATGTCTCATCTCTACCCAAATGATTCAAAACAATATCTCACTGTGCACTTTGATAAACTGGTTGAAGTTCAAAGTAGTGAATGAATAATAAGGGTGGATCTAAAAACATCTCTGGTCAATTCATAGTTTCTGGATGTGCGATCTAGGCACAAACATGTGAATTGGGTGGATTCTAATCACTCGTCCATTTCTAGGCATGACTAGTGCATGGATTTAGCAACGAAGGTGGGATTGTTATCCCTTGCAAGACTTTGAGAACTCTTGATTCAGTTGATTTTGATTTGGAAAACTTGAAGTTTGATTGATCCAAATGTCTGACTTGGATATTCGTTCAATGGTTAACTCTCAACTAACAATTACTTGATTTCTGGGCCCAACTTGAGGACTACTTGGTCCTAATGGGCTTGAAAATCCTATGTAAATTGTAGCAGAAAGTTTTCCATTTATTTTGGGTTAGCCTAACTATATCTTGACCAAGTCAAATTGAAAATGAAAATTATCCAACTTAGGATAATTTTCTTAAAAACTTTAGTTGAAAGTTTTTGGGAATCGTCAATCATATGAGCAATTCCTAACTTCTTTATTCTAGAGTACACCGGGCTCTAGGAAATCATTTATGCTATAACTTGAAGCAAACTCAATAAATAAGTCCACTTAGGCTTATTATCTTTTGAAGATTGGATGTTCAATTTAGTTATCCAATTCTAACCGGCTAACCCTGGTCTTTTGCAAAAGGAATCAGATGCCATGTCTAAGTCAATTACAAAAGTTTTGGAAAGCAGAAAGAAATAAATAAAACTCTGTACAACCAATTCAAACTTAAAAAATACGTAAACTTGCTATGATTCAAAGTCTAGATGACTTAGGACTTTAACTTCTCACAGATCTATTTCAAGAGGATATTAAAGCATTTTTTCTATCTTTAAGAGAAATAAGTTGGATTCTCAAAAAGATTCGAAGCAAATCAAAAACATCATCTAACCACAAGATACTAGTGTGGTAACGAACATCAGTGTGTTGACCAACTGAGGTTCTGTTGATAAGTTTTGAATTCAAATAATGCTTCTCTTGAGACTAAGTTCAGGTCACATTCTATCCTTCTATCGCCTTACTGGGAATGCAATTCTTGTGCATTTCTTTGAGTCAAATGACTGAATTTACCAAATTACACTAGGAACTTGGTGCTTGACTTAGTCAATCAAATCCTTGGTTGAAAAGATCAACTCAAAATCAAAGATCAACTCAAAATCAAAGTCCAACTTCTTTCAGAAATTTTAAAATATTTCTGAATTAACAAAACGTTATCATGAAGTGCTTCAAGGACATCTTGGAAGTTACTTACTTCATATCTTCTAATTTCTTTATCTTGAAGTTATCTTGAAGTATCTTGAGATACTACTTTTATCCTTCTTGAATTAAACTTCTTCTTAGAAGTCTTAATTTTCTTTGAGGATCAAACTTAACTTCAAGATCCAAACTAGGACTAAAAGATAATTATCATCCCATGGTCCGATGTCCGATACCATCTTTCCTACATCAATTTGAGTATAAAATTTGGTATCCCATACCACCTTATTTTATATTCACATTAATGTGTGGGTGATACTTATCCTAAAGTCAAAACATCTCTTGAGAGTACCTTCTTACTTCAATTCTTTCTGAGAGATTTGAAGTTTCGAGTATTACCTCTAACTAGATTTTCTAGGTTTTTTATCCCTTCACATGATCATGTCACGATCTTGTGTTTTCCTTTGGGAACTTGAAAACCTTTTGATGGAATATCCATCCTTCTTTGCTAGGGTTTTTAAATGAAAACCAATCAAAATTCCAAGTACTTGAATTTTCATATATTCAAGTTCAATTGGTTTATCCTTGACCAATCTGTAGTGACAAGAGCTTTTGACTTCTTTTTCTTTAGATTCCTTTCTTTACTAATGCTTTAGGTACCTACCCCAATCGGGACTATATAGGAATCTCTCTACTGCATAAGCTAAGCATCCGCTCATGCTTTCTGGATTTCACCTTTAAGAAATCTCTGTAAGGATAAGGAACTTCATGTTTTACCTTCCAGAGACTTAAGTAACCATCAACATGGTTGCAGACTACATACTTGGTCTACTCTATTCAGACTTGGAACAGCTAACTATTTTGATTGCCAATACTTTGGCAAACTTCACAGTAGTTCCAACCGCAATTCTTGGACAACCATGGCCAAGATTAATCAATTCTTGTTGATCATGCTATAGATTAAAGACTTGGTCTTTATCTTTAAGATCTCTTGATCATACTAATACTTGTGATTTTGGGAATTACTTGGAACTACTGCTAATAAACTTTTCTTGAAAGATTTTAGTCTCACATCTAGGGAGATTTTGTCTTTCAAGAACTTTAGATTCCTGCCAAAGAATCAAGTAATACTAAGCCAATGATTCACCTTGGAATCTTTTTCTTTAGTGGAATAATCTCTCTAAAAGAAATCTTGACTATTGAACAAGAACAAGACTTAAGGCTTTATTGCTTGTCCAAAAGATATTCCTTTTTAACTAAGGAAATAGTTAATGAGACTATTTTCTTTGTTGGCTTATCTATAGGAAGTAGCTTAATTCCTAAAGATTTAGGAAGTAACTTAATTCCTAAAGATTACTTTGCTATATCTTTTTAGGAAAATATCTTGATTCCTAAAGATTACTTGGGTTTCTTCTTTAAGCTCTAAATAGCTTAAAGAAAACCAAACATAATTTTTCTCATCCTTATAAAAGTACTTAATAAAGTTTCCACGCTTTGTGAAAGCTTTGCAAGTAATTAAGTTTTCTTGGTCATCAAGAAAATTTAATACTTAAATTTCTCGTAGTGCATACTTATACCTAGTAAGACATCAAACATACTTAATTGTCATTAAGTATTTATTTTTTATAATGGAGTATCAACTTGGGAAGGAATCCACTAATTACTTAAGCTGCAAACTAGAACTAGTATGTCTTTGCAACTAACTAGTCCTCTATCTTCCCTAATGTCAAACTGCGAGCTTTACAAAGTAAGCTAAATACTAAGAGAGTACATTTTCATATCTACTTGCAAACAACATCCCGTTCTATCATGCAAATGCATGTACCTACATGCAAATGCATATGCTCACATGTGTATGCATGCATGTTCTTTGCATGCCAAAAAAATAATGCAACAATCATGCATGAGCTTGATGCATGACTTTTCCTTGTACTAAAAATGTATATCATGCAATCTTGATGCATGTATATCCTTTCCTTTGTCCTAATGCACTATGATATAAAAACATATCCTTGTTGCAATAAAAAGCTTACTCAATGGAAAGGAAATCTAGAATTAAAGTACCAAAATACATTCTTTGATGCACAAGGATCCTTTTTTTTTTAAAACAAGTCTTTCCTTAATGCAAACTAATGCTTGGAATGAGAAGTGGATTATTTCATTATCCTAATCTAGACTTAATCTATTGAAATCTTGGCTATTTCAATGTGCATCTAGGATTAAGTGTAGAATAATGAAAACAAGATAAATCAAGCATTAAGGCCAAGTAGAAACTCGAAAATACTTAGCTTTGATCATAGCTTCATCCATCCTCTGATTCTTGCGAGGAGCTATTCACCATCCTTCAAGGCCTTAGTGAGCAACCCACACACCTCCTCGCCAAATTTGGAAGTGCAACAATACCGGACTTATATTTTTTCTTCTTCTAAAGTAATGCCAAAGTATGTATGATACTTTTTATATACTCCATGTGTATGGCATCTCAACAAAGCTAGGTTCCTTCCTTCTTTTAATCAAATGATGAGACACAATTCAACTCTGAATCAGGTTCGGATCAAAGTGTGTAGCAGAAACCAATAGAAAATTTGGGTTTAAGATGGTTCCAAAGCTTGGGATAGGCAGAGGTTAAGTCTAGTTCATCTGAGCTAAGGCTAAAAAGCATCGTTTCCTATTGGCTTATTGTCCCCTTTTTATCAAATATCCAGAAGATATGTTATCCCGAATGCTTCTGTTCTTGTGGACAGATCAGATCCCGGTTTGAGATGTATCAGGAGATGCTGTAGTTATTTTCCTCCTTTTCATGAGGATACTAACCTATATATAAAGTTTTGGCTGAGCTTGAGCCGCGAATGAGCCTCGGTCTCTTGGATAGACGAGAGCCATGTCATCTGGATGGCGCAAGGTCGATCCCCTCGTGATGCACCTAGCTGTTGCCTTTTGCTTGTGCTGATCAAGCTTTCAGTCGTGATTAGATAATGGCAATTTACTTTTTTTAAAACCAGAATTACCACAGCGCGTTGGTTATTTGGATAGGACGAAAAGTTTCAGTGAACTTCATTGTGGGTTCGAACCCTGTGTCCAACGTGCTGGAGAAAGTGGCTTTTTGATCTCTGGTCGGTACTTTTGCTGGAGGCAAAATAAGTAGAATAGAAAGAAGACAACCCCGATGGAACTACTCCACTGAATAAGGCCAATGTCTCCCTCGCACAAGGTCCTGAGATCGAAACTTCCGTTCGACTACTGTGTAAATATTCTTTTGGAATCTCCTCGATTTGGGACTTCTTTTGCATCGACAAAAGAAATGCCTCCGGTCACGAGCGTCTCAAGCAACAAAGATGATGATAATACTAACGAAGGGAAGGATAATGAAGTATCAAGCTTCCATAGAAGCTCAAGCTTGGGAGGAAATGGGAATGAATCCTAGAAGGAATCCATAAGAGCTTAAGAAAGATGATGAGTCCCCAAGGTCACCATGAAAGCTCTAGCTCTCATACCAATGCAAGAGAATGAGAAATTACGACAACCACGTGCTAGAGAGATGACTCTCCTCCCAACCTTATGCGTGTATATATAGCTGCTTGAATCAACGAGAACCACAAATGTAACTAGAGTCCACAAGTGCATGTGCAATCTCCTCCACTCCTTTCATATCTTCCATTAGAGTCCACTAGTGGTTGTTGTACTCACCTCTTGAGTTAAGTCTCCTTGGACTCAAGTTAACGTGATTAGAAGGCTCTAGAGCATTTTGGGCAAAACTCTCTCCCCATGCTCCCCATGGGGATTGAACACAAGGCCTCCTCCTTCACAACCATGAGACTTAACCACTAGGCCAAGTGGATTACTTGAATATGAGAGCACATGAACTTATGCTTGAGTCTATTCTTGAGATCTTTGGTCCTACAAACGAGTGACCAAACGATATCCGATTTCAGATCTGTCTGAAGCCATTGGATCCCTAGGCCATAGACTTACTTTATTACACATTGCCTAGGTATCAAGCATTGGCAAGCAGTTAAGTGCATCTTTTGCTACTTGAGTGGTACCTGGCTACTTGGATTGTTTTATCCCAAGGGGCACTACCGCTAGATTTGGATGCTTTTTCTGATAGTGATTGGGTTGGTTGCTATGACACTCGTGTGTCCACCAGTTGCTTTTGCTTCATGCTTGGTAGCTCATGTATATCTTGGTTGAGCAAGAAGCAACCTACTGTGGCCACTTCCAATTGTGGGGCTGAGTATAGGGCAGATTTCACACTCACTGTTGAGTGTGTGTGGCTCAAATGCCTTATGGCTGATTTGGGTGTTCATCAGTCTTCTACCACCACCATCTTCACTGACAGTCGAAGCGCATTGGCAATTGTGAGGAACCCTCTATTCCATGCTCGCACTAAGCACATTGAGGTGCATTATCATTATGTTAGGGAGAGGTTCTCTGCTGGGGAGATCAGCTTGGCATATGTGCCCATGGAGGAGAACATTGCATACCTTTTTTGGAGGCTCTGCCTAGGGAGAAGTTTGAAGCTTTCCGCAAAGCTTTGGGCTTACTTCCTTTTGTGGATTGATTCCACATAGCTTGGCACTTCCTTATACATGAGTGCCAGCTCCTTGTTCACCAAATCACTCCTAGGGGGGATTTGTTGATATAGTTAGGTAGTGATGTGTGTGAACACTCTAGGACCACCGGGGAACTTTTTTCCCTCTTTAGGAGGTTTTTTCCCCCGGCTTGTATATACGCCTATTGCCCTAAAGGGCTACTTACCTTTGTACATTCTAGTGGTAATACATTCAGCATGTGTGTTGTGCTCCAAGCTTCTTCTTCTTCCTTGTGTTATTCATGTGCTTCTGCAGACGTCTAACTCCAACATGGAGGCCATGAGTGAATGTATATTTGTGTAAGTATGTGCATGAGTGAAAACGAGGTTGTGGAAGAACTAAAGGGTGAGAGTGCATGAGTACAAGTGCGTGTATGAAAGAGAGGGAGAGAGGGGGGGAAGTGTGTGGAAGTGGGTGTGTGTGTGTGTGTGAGAAGGTGTGCAAGTGAGAGTAAGAGAGGAAGTGTCAGTGAGAAAGTGAATGGGAGTGAGTGGAAGAAAGTAGGAGGAAAAAGAGAGAGAGACAGTAAGAGAAAGAAAAAGGGGGAAGCAAGGAGAGCAATCATGAGAGGCAACCAATAAAGTTCGGGTCCATGTTTTACATATGCATGAGGGGTTTTAGTTCCTCTCTTCCACAAATATAAATTTTGGACTTAGAGTAATATAAGTTGCTAGATTGTAGGGAATTTGGGCAAAATATAGGCATCTATGTGCACCTTCTTAATGGGCTTAGGACTTATCAAACCATCACCAAGAAGTTGGTTTCAAGTCAAATGGTTGAAAGAGGTTACGAGGTGAGGTTTTATTATCAAAATATTTTGTTAAAGAACCCATGCAAGAATTAAAGCTCATAGCAAAAGGAAAGAAGAAAGGGAGGCTCTTCACCATGGATGGAAAGCCATCAACCACTAATTCTATCTACTTCTCAATTCAAAATAAATAGATTGTAGAGATTGACTTGTGGCATAAATGTTTTGTCCACATAAAACTTACAAAGGACAGGCAAAGGAAGGGCTTTCTAAGTGGTCTACCTGATCTTACATCTCAAAATCTACAACATTTCTGCCATGCAAAGGTTCAAAAACCTAATGGAGAAGGAGATAGGGAAGTATACTTAGATCAGATGGAGGGGGAGAGAATCTTTCAAATGAATTTTCAAATTTTGTACATGACCATGGCATCAAAAGGAAATTCAGTTGCAGGTATACACTTCAACCACATGGAGTAGCAAAGGGGAAGAACAATTATATAGTACAAATGGCTAGAGTTATTGTTGAGCCCATAAAAGTCACATTGGTCGAAGTGAACCACAATCAAAGTCAAAGTGTCAAAGTCAAAGCGATCAAAAGCAAAGCGATCAAAGTCAACATGTTCAAGGTCAAAGTCAACATGGATGAAGTCAAAGCATTCAAAGTTCGAGTGTTAAGGTGCACAGGTAATGCACAATTAATTGTTCACAAAGGGTATAATTGCAGAAAGTTGGTTGCAGGTTGTAGAGTGTAATTATGTAATTCTCTAAGGTTCAAAGTGTTTTAAAAGTGTTTGGAAGGTTTAGGTGAACCCTCTCTTAGGTGCACAATTGAGGAATTAAGAGACAAAAGTGAAGGTATGTGAAGCGACAGCGTACACAGAAGTAAAAGTATGGCTCCCCAATTAAAATTTTTGTTTTACTCTAAAGTCACTACAAGACAAAACAGGCTGCCCACTTTTGGAGACAATCTTGGGACATGAAAGTGAGCACCAACTTTTGGATACAATCTTGGGACATCAAAGTGAGCACCAAGATACTCTAGCAGTTAGGAGCATACGTGAACCGACACTCAAATGAAGGCAAGGATTATTCTTGGTTGGACGAAGCAAGGTGAGCATAGTTTAGACTAAGAAGTGCAAGAGACATATAGGAGTGTGCGACGTAGAAAAGTGAAGTGCAAGATGTGCAAGATGTGCAAGAAGAGTGACTTAGAAGTGTGAAGAGAAGTGCTAAGCCATGCACAAGGTTCCATTGAAGCTCTGTGCACATCGATAGAAGGTGTCCATCCCTCCCCCTGTTGAAAGCTTGAGTGCAAGGTGTGCACAAGTGCAAGCTTGGAGAAGGTGGAGATCTGGTGCAGAGAAGGTTGGCGGCAACAAGAACCTTGGATATTTTGTAACTTTGTTGATTGTGCACACTTTGGTATTTTTCATAGAGAGCATTTGGATTGTATTGTACATCACCATTGTACTTTTCTCCTTATAATCAATCTATAGAAGCTTCGAGTGTCTGTATCTTTCTTCTTATCTTTCCCCCTTCTTCTACAAACACTCAAATCCCTTTCTGCACATGAATCCCCCAACAAAATTTGGCACGCACGGAGGGACTCCAAGGAGATTTGAGCATAGGAGAAGCAAAGTGCAAAGTGTAGAAGAGTTCAAGCGTACCGATAATACTGTACTGACTTAAGAGGTAATCTTTCTTCCATTGAAATTATCTTAAACTAAGAGGAGTATGAACAACTCATGACCACAACCTGGTCTCAAAGCTTGAGGGTCCCTTGCAAAGCAACAAGAAGGAAGGTTATTCGAAGATCAATTAGCCCATCGTCATCGACATCATCAGTAAAGAATATGGCAGCCTAGGTAGATTTGGAATCTTTACTCTCTAGATTGAATATCAAATTTCCATCCTTTAGAGGGCTAGCACAAGAAGACCCAGATGAGCAAATTAGGAGATTCTTAGCATTATGTAAAACAAGGGTTCTGATGGGAAGAGAGGATGCATTTTTTATTTTTTTCCCTACAACATTAGAAGGGCTAGAAGACAAATGATTTACTCAATTTGTTGACAACCATTTCACCACATGGGACTTGATGAAGGAAGCATTTAGGACACGGTTCCAACAAGGGAATGCAACTGAAGACATTATTGAAGAATTAGAAAATTTAAGACTAGGTCCTGGGGAGACCTTCCCAAAATTTGTTACCAAAGCTAAGGCATTAATGGCCAAACTGCCAGACCCTCCCCATGATTTTTTATATCAAGAAGTGGCTAGCTAAACCACTTCCCATATCAACACAATGTAAAATAAAGGAGTTAGTTTTATCGACAACAACAATAGAAGAATTTATCAATACAGCGACAAGATTGGAACAAATTAGACAGCAGTATGGGGAAAGCTCTTCCAATTTGTCGTACCCTGCAGAACCTGAAGACCGAGTAATTCAACTAAGGAAAGAGCTTGAGAGCTTAAAAAGGAATAAGCCCCATAAAGAGGAGGAGAGTGTTGTGACTCAGTTGAGGAGGGAAATTAAAGCATTGAAAGGAAGAGGAAGCCCAAGCAGAAGAGTTGTCTTAGCTTTGACAAGAGTTGCAGGAACTCAAGGGGCGTGGCATCAAAAGTTTTCTATGGTGTACCATGTGCAGCAAGCAAGGCCATGTGGTAAGTGAATGTCCATTGTTAAGTGTAACTTGCTAGCTATGCAGGAAAGCTAGTCTTGAGGCCCATGAATGTCAGTCACGAGGGATGCCTGCACAACCTTATTGGGCACAAGGAGGTGCTCAATTCTCAAGCAATGTAATGGCGGCAGCCCCCAGCCAAAGGTAACAACTACAATCAAAGACCTAGAGGTAATTATGGAAATGGGCCTAGAAGGCCAATTATGTGTTTCAGGTGTCGAGAGTGTGGGCATTATCAAAGTAAATGCACCCTACCAGAAAATGCTCCCCCTTGCAGGAACTGCCCAGATGCTAGGGATCATTATACAAATTATTTCCCACAAAACAAAGCATCTACATCTGGGCCCCATCTTCAAATGATCTCAGTAAATAATCATGGAGCAGTAGAAGGAGCCACTGTTGTTCAATAACCATCCACTAGAGTGGTACAATTAGAAGAAATCGACTCCATGATCATGCAGACAAGACACAAAGGGAAAATTCCAGAAAAACCAAACTAGGGATGAATTACTTTTGGAAGTCACAAAGATAAGAGGGTACATCAGAGCAAAACAGATATATATGAAGATGCAAAACAAGAGAAAGGAAGCTCAACAAAATGTGAAGAGGTAACACAAAAAGAAGATTTTTCAGAATCTAACGATTTCATTGGGAATGCATACAACGGGGCCCACAAGGAACTTGAGAAATCAAACATCAAAATTGATCTTAGGGAATCTAGAGCTTCAAGATTATTCAAGTTAATTAAAACAGAGGTTAGTATTCTTGAGTTGATAAACATGGATGCAAAATTAAGGTATGAGGTACTGCAAATTATTGATGAGGCTTCCTCATCCACCTTAGTGGCCAAGACTACTGCCTTAGGCTAAGGGAAGGGTGTAGAAGAAGCACCTCTCACCATCTATCCAAGACAGACAGTAACAATTAAAGGATTAAAGCTACAAGGATTCATTGTGGATGGTGGATCTGGCATAAGCCCAATTCACTGTCACTTTGGCATATCAAAGCAAAGTAAGGCCAATGGGGTGATCCCAAAAGTTCCACTAGAAGTACAAGGTAATATCTTCATGTTGGATTTTGTGGTATTAAGACTGCCCCAAGTAGAGGGGGGATTTCCCATCTTGATTGGAAGACCATGGCTAAGGCATGCAAGTGTCATCCATGACTAGGGTAAAGACACTATGTGGGTACAAAAGAAGGGACAGGAACTTAAACAGATATATTTAGAGGAGGGTCTAGATCATCAAGGGAACACCATCATGATGCAATCAGTTGGCATTTGCATGGAACAAGCAATGGAGGACCAACCACAATTAGAGTTCGAGGAGGAAGAAGATATTCTGAATTGGCTGCAAGCAGGAAACTCCTCCTCTTGTTTCGGAGTTTTTCTAAATAATTCTTGCACAAGTGAATGTTACGATGAAAAGGAGGATAAAGTTCAAGTTGATGGATTGGGAGAACCCATCACAGACCACAGAACGGGGAGGAAGACACCCCTCAAGCACAACTTGGAGGAGGATGCAACAACAACAAAGAAGGAAGTTACTAAAGTTAAAGACAAGATAAATCACCTTTGCCAATTCAAGAAATCCCTGCAAGATGGATGCAAGACAAAGAGGAATACATTGAGATCCAGAACACTCCTGCTTACGCAACAATGCAGGAAAAGCTATTGGAGGAACACAGAGTTGGAGATGAGCATGTAGACACCATGGTAGATAGAAACCCAGTCCAAGAATTACAATTAGGCACTCAGGAAAATAATCATCGAGTTTTGGTGGCCACTTGGTTGTGGAGCCACCCCGAGCTGCTTGAAAAGGTAAAATCTTTCTTGACACACTATGCAGATGTTTTTGCGTGGCATTATAAAGACTTAGAAGGAGTGCCTGCCAATTATGGAGAGCACAGAATCCCTCTTGTTGATGGAGCCAAACCAGTAAGAGGAAAGAGTTATAGACTTAACCCAAAATATGCTGAAGCTGTTTATTTGGAAATACAGAAGATGGAGGATGCAGGAATCATCATTCTTGTGGAATGTTCAGAATTTCTTTCACCAATGGTTATAGTACCGAAGAAGAAACAAAATCAGGATTTGTGTTGAATTTTGAGCACTCAACAAGGTAACCATTCCAGATGGATTCGCCATGCCTTTTGCAGATCAAGTCATTGAAGAAGTGGCTGGACACGCATTATATAGCTTGATGGATGGCTTTAGTGGTTATAAGGAAATATCCATCCACCTAGAGGATCGTGAAAAGACTACTTTTATTACACCCTGGGGCACGTGTATCTAAAAATGCCATTCGGACTGAGAAATGCTCCAGCCACCTTTAATAGGACTGTCAACCTAATTTTTGGACCCTTATTGCTATAAACACTTAGAATTTTCATGGATGACTTTTCTTCATTTTCAAGATCTCACTATTGATATATTTAGGTAGTGATGTGTGTGAACACACTAGGACCACCGTGGCACTTTTTTCCCTCTTTAGGAGGCTTTTTCCCTTGGCTTGTATATATGTCTATTGCCCTAATGGGCTACTTATCTTTGTACATTCTCTAGTAATACATTCAGTATCGTGTGTTGTGCTCCAAGCTTCTTCTTCTTCCTTGTGTTGTTCGCATGCTTCTGCAGACGTCTAACTCCAACAATTGGTATCAGAGCAGGTTGTCGCTTCATCTAGGGTGCCGTCGACACTCCTCTGTTTGCAGTCTCAGATTCGCACAAAATTTGGTGAGCATACTCAGGGTGTGGAGGCTATTTTGTCTTTTTGTGCCAAAGGTATATACCATTTTTTGTTCGCCAGCTTAAGCATCTCAAAGTCTGCTACAGGTCTAGCAGAACTCGTTTGCGCAGTTCCGTTCAACTTTTTGAGATACAGTCGATTTTCTGCATCAAGGTATTTTAGTCACCGGCCATGGCTAAAAGCAGTGATGTATTTCGTATGTTGGCTATTGAGGATAAGTTGGATGGTACCAACTACCCGTTGTGGGCTTATATGATGCGACATGTATTGGTTGCAAAAGGACTATGGAACATTGTGCAGGGTGTTGAAAAATATCCTATCACACCTGCAACTGTTACAACAGCAGGGTAGCTGATGCAGAAGGTGTCGAAGATGATGATATTCTGCATATTTGTGTTTGTACTGCGGTTTCTGCTGCACCTACTGCACAGCAGATTTGTTGGGATGGCAAAGATGCCCAGGCATATGCATTGATAGCTTTGTCTGTCAAACGTGCCATTATTCCTCACATATGCTCTTGCAGAACAGCTAAGGATGCTTGAGATACACTTACCACATTGTACCAAGCTAGGAATGAGGCTCGTATTTCTTACCTCTGAAAACAGTTGGAGAGTGAGCACATGAATGAGGGTGATTCTATGGACAGTTTCCTAATGAAGATCAAAGACTTGAAGGAACAGTTGATTTCTGCTGATGAGGTTATACTAGATAGCTCACTTGTGCAGACCGTTCTGAATGGTCTTCCTGATTCATATCAGAGTTTTGCTTCTACTCTTCGCTTGATGATGAAAGGCAATCCAAATGCCTTATCATTTGAGGAGTTAGTCTCTGTTCTGTTGCAGGAAGATCCGTCCAGGCAGAACAGGTCCATTATGCGTATTGCAGATCAAGCTTTCCTGGCTAGTCAGAAGGGCAAAGGAAAATCGAGTTCTTCTACTAGTAAGCAGAAATCTGCAAATGCTGCACATTCGAAGAACCAAGACAAAGATGAGAAAAAATTAGAAAAGCAGAAATTGTTTTGTAAGTACTATAAAGGGAATGATCATATCATAAAGAACTGTCCAAAAATGGCTGCAAAAGAGGCAAAGAAGAAAGAGGCTGGAATGGTTGTTGAAGAAGCCTCTACACCAAAAAAGGAGTCTGCTAATCTTGTGCAGGAAGAAGAATGGGCATTTACTACTGTTTGCAGTTTTGACCCATCTTCTCGTGAGCAGTGCATGTCTGTAGTAGACTCAGATGTTTGGTATTTTGACAGTGGGGCGACCAAACATATTACCTCGCAGCGCAGTTTCTTCTCTTCACTCGAGCCTGCCCCTACAGGGAATACTGTTACATGCGCCAACAACTCCTCTTATCCTATTATGGGAGTTGGTAAGATCATTTTGACTACTGCTGATGGTAGCTCTTTCACTTTGTCAGATGCTTTATTTGTGCCAGGGATCAAGAAGAACTTGTTATCAATTTCTACATTAGCCAAGATTGGCTTGGTTGTGAAATTTGTTGATGACAGGTGTACAGTTCATGATCTGTCAAATGGCGATGTGATTGCTATGTCAGATGCAAAGCTTTGGCATGCATGCTTTGGTCATCTGAATTTTGCTAGTTTTCTATGCTTGCAGAAATCTGAAATGGTGTCCTCTTTGCCCAAACTTGAGGAACCTGGAAAACATGTTTGTGAAGGCTGTATTTTGGGAAAAATGCAGTGTTCATCCTTTGCAAAAGATGGTTCAGTATGGGCTACTCAGAAATTGCAGCTTGTACATAGTGATGTGTGTGGTCCTATGCAGACACCTTCTTTAGGAAATTACCTTTACTTCGTGACTTTCATTGATGATTTTTCCAGGCATGCATGCGTATATCCACTCAAAGCAAAGTCCGAAGTGTTCATGTGCTATAAACAGTTTTTGGTTTTGGCTGAAAATCTGTCAGCATGTAAAATGGGCACCCTCCGTTCTGATCGAGGAGGGGAATATATGTCTTCTGATTTTGCTGCATTTCTAGCTGAAGGTGGGATAAAACACCAGTGTACAGTGCCGTATACACCTCAACAGAATGGAGTTGCTGAATGAAAGAACACGTCTCTCATGGAGATGGCGAGGTGTATGGTCAAGAGTCAGGCTTTACCACATAGTTTTAGGCTTGAGGCTGTCATGTGTGCAACATATGTACTAAATAGGTGTCCCACTAAAGCGCTACAGTCTATCACTCCATATGAGGCTTGGAATGATCGCAAGCCATACGTTGCTCATCTGCATGTTTTTGGTTGTTTGGCATATGCATTAGTGCCCGAACAACATCGCAAAAAATTGGATGATAAAGTAGTAAAATGTATTTTTGTTGGGTATAGTTCAAAAAGTAAAGGCTATCGTCTCTATCATCCACATACTAAACGCATTTTGGTTAGCCGTGATGTTTTTGTGGAGGATGCTATTCAACCATTGCTTTCATGTACTAAGGAGACATCTGTTAGCTCCAAAGACATGTATGATACTTTGTGGCCTCTTTTTACAGGTGGACAGTCTAGTGAGGGTCCTAGTGAGGCAACATCTTAGCCTTTGTAGGTTTCATGTGATGATTTGCAGATTTTACTATTTCTGATGCAGATTTACATGATGCACTTATTGATGAGAGAGCTGATATTGAGCAGGCAAGAACTATGCCAAAATGACTAGTGCAGACCTTGTGTGACAGTAAATTAGATGCACCTCTATCATATCATACTCGATCAGGCTCTCATAGTGCCTCTTTTGCATCAGATTTCTATGCTCTTGCTACATCTAGTCTCTGTGATGAGACTGAGCCTGTTTCGTTTGATGAAGCACAAAATTCCGAAAATTGGATAGCTGCTATGCAATCTGAATATGATGCAATAATGAAGAATGGTACTTGGTCTTTATGTGACTTGCCTCCTGGAAAGAAGGCCATTGGCACTAAGTGGGTATACAAGCTGAAGCGTAAACTTGATGGTACAGTTGACAGGTATAAGGCTAGGCTTGTTGCAAAGGGTTATGCGCAGGAAAGAGGCATTGATTTTGATGAGATCTTTGCACCTACATGCCGTATAACTACTGTTTGGAGCATTTGTGCACTTGCAACCCATCATGGTTGGAATGTACATCAGTTGTACATTAAAACAACATTTCTAGATGGTGACTTGCATGAAGAAGTGTATGTTTTTCAGCCCCATGGCTTTGTGTAGAAAGGGCATGAAAACCAGGTGTGCAGGTTAAAGAAGGCATTATATGGTTTAAAGCAAGCACCACGTGCTTGGTATGAGAAGATACATGCCTATCTGGTTGCACATGGTTTTGAGAACAGTCTGTTGAGCCCATAAAAGTCATATTGATCAAAGTTGGTCAAAGTCTACCACAGTCAAAGTCAACATGGTCAACGTCAAAGTCAATAGGGGCAAAGTCAATGTGTTCAAAGTGCAGGTGTCAAAGTGCACAGGTAGTGCACAAGTAATTGTCCACAAAGGGTGAATTGGAGAAAGTGGTTGCAGGTTGCAGAGGTATTTCTCTAATTTCCCTAAGGTTCAAAAGTGTTGTTTAAAGTGTTTTGGAAGGTTCAGGTTAACTCTCTCTTATGTGCAAAAGTGAAGACTTAAAAGGAAAATGTGAAGGTATGTGAAGCGGCAGCGTACACAGAAGTGAAAGTATGGCCCCCCAATTAAAATTTTGTTTTTACCCTAAAGTCACTACAAGACAAAACAGGGATTTGTTGGCTGCCACTTGTGAAGACTATCTTGGGACATCAAAGTGAGCACCAAGATACTCTTGCAGTTAGGAGCGTACGTGAATCGACACTCAAATCAAGGCAAGGACTATTCTTGGACCATTCTAAGTGTAAGCAAGAGTGAGCATAGTCTAAGAAAGGCAAGAGAGAGAAGTACAAGAGACACACAGTGTGCGACGCAGAGAGTGAAGTGCAAGGTGAAATTGGAGAGTGACCAAGGAAGTGTGCAGAGGAGTGCTAAGCTAGTCCCCCAAGGATCCCAAGGTCTCATTGAAGTGTGCGCGTGCCGATAGAAGGTATCCGTCCCTCCCCCTTAGTGGAAGCTTGGTGCAAGGTGTGCACAAGTGCAGGCTTGGAGAAGGTGGAGGTTTGGTGCAGAGGAGGCCGGCAGCAACAAGCCCCTTGGGTATTTGGTATTTTGTAATTGAGCACTCTGTGGGATTTTGCCCAGAAGGATCGGATTGTATTGTGCTTCACATTGTATTTGTCTTATTATAATCAATCGGCAGAGGCTTCCAGTGTGTATCTTTCTTCTTTTCTTTCCCTTTTCTCCTACAAACACTCAAATCCCTTCTTGTCCAAGAATCCCCCAACACAGTGCAACTGAAAGCACCTTATATGTTAAGTGTGCTAATGATGTACTTCTGATCATTGTTGTCTATGTTGACGACATGCTGCTCATTGGTCCTATTGAGAAGCATATTGCTGATTTCAAGGCTGATTTGCATGCCTCATTTCAGATGTCTGATTTGGGGCATTTGCATCACTATTTAGGCATTAAGTTTATGCAAGTTGATGGTGGAATGGCTTTGTGTCAAACGAAATATATTAACACATTATTGCAACATTTTGGCTTTGAAGACTGTAAGCCTATTACCACTCCTATGGAGACAGGTTTACTATTGAGTCTTCATCATGTTGGAGATGCATTTGATGTTGTTCTCTATCAGCAGGCTGTTGGATGCTTGATTTACTTATGCATTACTCGGCCAGATATTCAGTTTGCTGTCTCACAGATGAGCAACTTTATGCATTGCCCAGGAGTCAAGCATTGGTAGGCGATTAAGCGTATCTTTCGCTACTTGAGTGGCACTCGGCTACTTGGGTTGTTTTATCCCAAGGGGGGATCACTACCGCAAGATTTGCATGTTTTTTCTGACTCTGATTGGGCTGGTTGCTATGACACTCGTGTGTCCACTAGTGGCTTTTGCTTCATGCTTGGTAGCTCATGTATATCTTGGTTGAGCAAGAAGCAGCCTACTATGGCCACTTCCAGTTGTGAGGCTGAGTATAGGGCAGCTTTCAAAGCGACTGTTGAGTGTGTGTGGCTCAGACGCCTTATGGCTGATTTGGGTGTTGGTCAGTCTTCTGCCACCACCATCTTCACTGACAGTCAGAGCGCATTGGTAGTTGCGAGGAACCCTGTCTTCCATGCTCGCACTAAGCACATTGAGATGCATTAAAATTATGTCAAGGAGAGGTTCTCTGCTGGGGAGATCAGCTTGGCATATGTGCCCACGCAGGAGAACATTGCAGACCTTTTCACGAAGGCTCTGCCTAGGGAGAAGTTTGAAGCTTTCCGCAAAGCTTTGGGCTTACTTCCTTTTGTGGAGTGATTTCCACATAGCTTGGCACTTCCTTATACATGAGTGCCAACTCCTTGTTCACCACATCACTCCTAGGGGCGATTTGTTGATATATTTAGGTAGTGATGTGGTGAACACACCAAGACCGCCGGGGCACTTTTTTCCCTCTTTAGGAGGTTTTTTTCCCCCGGCTTGTATATACGCCTATCACCCTAATGGGCTACTTATCTTTGTACATTCTCTAGTAATACATTCAGTATCTTGTGTTGTGCTCCAAGCTTCTTCTTCTTCCTTGTGTTGTTCACGTGCTTCCACAGACGTCTAACTCCAACACTCACAAAGATACCCCTTTGGATTGCTTGGATCATCACTTGAGACAACTGCAGAATGTTTTTAAAAGATGTAGGGAGACTAAACTAAACCTGAACCCAAATAAATATCATTTTCTTGTGACAGAAGGAACCCTCTTGGGACATGTGGTATCTACTAAACGTATGGCTCCACACCCTGATAAAATTATTTCTATACTAAAGTTACCTAAACCAAAATCTCCTAAAGAGATTCAAAGCTTCTTGGGGCATACGGGGTACCACATAAGATTTATCAAAATGTATGTAGAGATAGCCAGGCCACTGGCTAGACTTACAGGTAAAGAAGTACCCTTTAAATGGAAAGAAGAAGAAGAAGAAAATGCTTAGCATACATTAAGGTTCAAATTAGTGCATTAGGGAAAAAAGTGAACCTTGGATGGGCCTTGTAAGGATTCCTAATTTTTAGGGATTAAAGTTAAGATTGTGGTGTATTAAGGGGACATACAAAACCACCCATGGTTTTCTACAATAAAATAGCAAGAAATATATCTCTTCGAGTGAATGCATAAAGGAAAGCATATCTAGCCATTAGATTTTGATTGTGAATGGTTAAGATCAAAAGAGATGGGGGGCAAGAATCGACAAGATCTGTCAAAAGATCCTTTGACGTCGGAGGATGCAGAGGGACAGTAATGAGAGAAGGTTTGGGTCATAGTCAATCGTAGCCTTTGAAATAGCATAGATCCAATGGTGTCCATCGACATGCGCTTTCTTGGTCCTCGAGATCATTTTCATCCACTAGATCAAGCTGAGATCGAAGGGTTCAGGGTGAATGGCGCATTTCTGAAAACTAGGATCTGTGTGCATCGTTGGATCGTTAAAAGATCTAATGGCTCTCATCAAAAGGCACCCTTGCATTAAATGATTCAACAATAGCCATTAGATCCTTGACAAATCCAAGGGCTAGAAATTGAACACGCCTCCCACACATGGAATTTTGCACCAATACACAGGAGCCACACGATCAACAGTTGATCTAAGGGCCTATGTTAAAGGACGCCTTGACTTTTGCAAACTTACATTATCCGTTGGATATGTGAGGAGATCCAACGGTTTTGTTTGAATCTTCCCATTATGAAAACCACTCCTCACAAAATCCACGCTTTCAAAGTAGTTTTGGAGTCTTTGACTGGCAAAAAACAAGGGAAGCCTAGTCTTAGTCTAGTAGATTTAGGTACTAGACTTTTTCCACTGCTCTCTTCTCATTGGTGGATCACTAATCATCCCTTAATCTAAAAGGCCCAAAGAGGGTTCATTTTTCTCCCTAATGGATTGCACCGATTCTTATCACACCAGATTGGTCAAATACTCTCCATGTACATGTAGATGCTAGTGCATATGCAATGGGTGCAGTTTTGGCTCAACACAGTGAAGAATACAAACTTGACAGACCTATTCAATATGCTAGTCGAATTTTGACTAAGGCTGAAAAAAATTATAGCAGCACAGAAAGGGAGGCCCTAGCAATGGTTTTCGTTGTAGAAAAGTTTCATCATTATTTGCTAGGAGTGAAATTTGTTATCATCATTGATCATCAACCACTCGGGTGTTTATTGAACAAGCCACAAGCGACTGGGAGGATATGGAGGTGGCTACTTTTGTTCTAGGAATTTGATTTTTCTGTAGTCCATAGACCAGGTAAAGAAAATATCATGGAAGACCACCTGTCCAGGATCAACATGATGGATCAAGCAATTGGAGTAAATGATGATTTTCCAAATGCTAATCTATTTGCGGTATAAGCTCAAGGTTGGTATGATGACATCAAGAATTTTATTAAAATTGGATTGTATCCAGAGAAGGCAAGTGCAATACAAAGAAAGAGACTGCTAATCAAAAGCAGACCTTTTACCTTCATTGAGGGAAAATTATATAGATAGGGAAAAGATAACAGATTTAGAAAGTGCATGGAAGAAGAAGAAGTGAGAGAAGTCCTTAAATCTGCACATGAAGGAACAAGTGGTGGGCACCTTGCAGGACATATTATGAGCCAGAAAATCCTTGATGCTGGCTTATGGTAGCCTACATTATTCAAAGATGCAGAGGAATGGGGAAAAGCATGTGATGTCTGTCAGAGGTGTGGACGCAAGCCAACAAAGCAGAGGCACAACCCCTTGATTATTTCCACTTCTTAGCAACCATTTGAGAAGTGGGGGCTAGATTTTGTAGGGCCCATCTACCCTACATCGGTTCCAAAGAGATAAAAGTATCTATTCATCGCAACTAACTATGCAACAAAGTGGTTTGAAGCTATTGCCTCTCCTCATTGCATCGCACAAATTGTTGCTGATTTCATTTATAGTAACATAATTTGCAGATTTGGATGCCCCCTTGAAATTTGTACAGACCAAGGTACTCATTTTGTGAACATGGTCCTACATGAAATTTTTAACAGGTACAAAATTCTACATAGGACCTCTTGTGCCTATTATCCAAGAGCTAATGGACAAGCAAAATCCATCAATAAGGTATTAATTGCCATGTTAAGGAAGGAATGTATGTTACAACCCACTTCTTGGGGCATAGCTTATCAAGGTACTTTATGGGCGTACAGATTAGCTTACAAAGAAGCAATTGGATACTCTCGTTTCCAATTGGTTTATGGGATATTGCCTATTGAACCCTTTGAATTTCTACATGGGTCACCAAAACTAGCATTCATGCAGGGAAAGAAAGATTGTGGTGTCTATCAGCGGCTTGGAGCACTGCACAAAGTGGAAGAGATACGTCTACATGCTGCAAAACAATTGATAGAGACTCAAATGAAGAGGAAGGAGGCACATGATCGAAATCTGTGGAATAATAACTTACAAACAGGCATGTTAGTTCTTCTCCATAGACCTCAAATCCACACACAAGTAAGGGGAAAATGGCTTCCTCACTGTGAAGGACCTTATCGAATTAAGACGATGTTGAATTCGAGTGCAGTGGAGTTAGAGACTCTAGAAGGAGAGGTGCTACCACTTGTCAATATATCAAGGCTCAAGGCCTATTATCAACATTATTGAAGCTTTCTGGATCACCTAGAACTTGCAAAATCTGTCGAGGTTGTACGTAACCTTCTCATTCCATTTTGCTCAAGTTTTAGTAGTTTTTATCCCATTTTCATGATTTTTCCTTGCTCTTTATGCAACTTAGAAGTCATTTCACAACCTTTGCATAAGAAAAAATTTTAGGAAATTTTTGGGAATTTTTAAGGCATTTTTAGAATTTTTTCTAGCATGTTTTCATCTTTTTCAATGCCATTTTCTTGATAAAATGGAAGAATAAAGGAATCTCTCTGTGGTTTTGAGTGAGAAAATGGCCGAGGAATGTTGAGCAAGAAGCAGCCTACTATGGCCACTTCCAGTTGTGAGGTTGAGTATAGGGCAGCTTTCAAAGCGACTGTTGAGTGTGTGTGGCTCACACGCCTTATGGCTGATTTGGGTGTTGGTCAGTCTTCTGCCACCACCATCTTCACTGACAGTCAGAGCGCATTGGCAGTTGCGAGGAACCCTGTGTTCCATGCTTGCACTAAGCACATTGAGATGCATTATCATTATGTCAGGGAGAGGTTCTCTGCTGGGGAGATCAGCTTGGCATATGTGCCCACGCAGGAGAACATTGCAGACCTTTTCACGAAGGCTCTGCCTAGGGAGAAGTTTGAAGCTTTCCACAAAGCTTTGGGCTTACTTCCTTTTGTGGAGTGATTTCCACATAGCTTGGCACTTTCTTATACATGAGTGCCAGCTCATTGTTCACCGCATCACTCCCAGAGGGGATTTGTTGATA
This sequence comes from Ceratopteris richardii, assembly GCA_020310875.1. Lineage (NCBI taxonomy): Eukaryota > Viridiplantae > Streptophyta > Polypodiopsida > Polypodiales > Pteridaceae > Ceratopteris > Ceratopteris richardii. The sequence goes on along the minus strand of CM035430.1, from coordinate 104,556,189 downwards.
TATTTAGGTAGTGATGTGTGTGAACACACCAGGACCGCTGGGGCACATTTTTCCCTCTTTAGGAGTTTTTTTCCCCCGGCTTGTATATATGCCTATTGCCCTAATGGGCTACTTATCTTTGTACATTCTCTAGTAATACATTCAGTATCGTGTGTTGTGCTCCAAGCTTCTTCTTCTTCCTTGTGTTGTTCGCGTGCTTTCGTAGACGTCTAACTCCAACACTCACAAAGATACCCCTTTGGATTGCTTGGATCATCACTTGAGACAATTGCGGAATGTTTTTAAAAGATGTAGGGAGACTAAACTAAACATGAACCCAAATAAATATCATTTTCTTGTGACAGAAGGAACCCTCTTGGGACATGCGGTATCTGCTAAAGGTATGGCTCCAGACCCTCATAAAATTATTTCTATACTAACGTTACCTAAACCCAAATCTCCTAAAGAGATTCAAAGCTTCTTGGGGCATACGGGGTACCACATAAGATTTATCAAAATGTATGCAAAGATAGCCAGGCCACTGGCTAGACTTACAGGTAAAGAAGTACCCTTTAAATGGGAAGAAGAAGAAGAAGAAGAAGAAAACGCTTAGCATACATTAAGGTCCAAATTAGTGCATTAGGGAAAAAAGTGAGGCTTGGATGGGCCTTGTAAGGATTCCTAATTTTTAGGGATTAAAGTTAAGATTGTGGTGTATTAAGGGGACATACAAAACCACCCATGGTTTTCTACAATAAAATAGCAAGAAATATATCCCTTCGAGTGAATGTGTAAAGGAAAGCATTTCTAGCCATTAGATTTTGATTGTGAATGGTTAAGATCAAAAGAGATGGGGGGCAAGAATCGACAAGATCTGTCAAAAGATCCTTTGACGTCGGAGGATGCAGAGGGACAGTAATGAGAGAAGGTTTGGGTCATAGTCAATCGTAGCCTTTGAAATAGCATAGATCCAATGGTGTCCACCGACATGCGCTTTCTTGGTCCTTGAGATCATTTTCATCCACTAGATCAAGCTGAGATGAAGGGTTCAGGATGAATGGCGCATTTGCAAAAACTGGGATCTGTGTGCATCATTGGATCATTAAAAGATCTAATGGCTCTCATCAAAATGCACCCTTGCATTAAATGATTTAACAATAGCCATTAGATCCTTGACAAATCCAAGGGCTAGAATTTGAACACGCCTCCCACACATGGAATTTTGCACCAATACACAAGAGCCACACGATCAACAATTGATCTAAGGGCCTATGTTGAAGGACGCCTTGACTTTTGCAAACTTACATTATCCGTTGGATATGTGAGGAGATCCAACGGTTTTGTTTGAATCTTCCCATTATGAAAACCACTCTTCTCACAAAATCCACGCTTGCAAAGTAGTTTTGGAGTCTTTGACTAGCAAAAAACAAGGGAAGCATAGTCTTAGTCTAGTAGATTTAGGTACTAGACTTTGTCCACTGCTCTCTTCTCATTGGTGGATCACTAATCATCCCTTAATCTAAAAGGCCCAAAGAGGGTTCATTTTTCTCCCTAATGGATTGCACCGATTCTTATCACACCAGATTGGTCAAATACTCTCCATGTACATGTAGATGCTAGTGCATATGCAATGGGTGCAGTTTTGGCTCAACACAGTGAAGAATACAAACTTGACAGACCTATTCAGTATGCTAGTCGAATTTTGACTAAGGCTGAAAAAAATTATAGCAGCACAGAAAGGGAGGCGCTAGCAATGGTTTTCGCTGTAGAAAAGTTTCATAATTATTTGCTAGGAGTGAAATTTGTTATCATCACTGATCATCAACCACTCGGGTGTTTATTGAACAAGCCACAAGCGACTGGGAGGATATGGAGGTGGCTACTTTTGTTCCAGGAATTTTATTTTTCTGTAGTCCATAGACCAGGTAAAGAAAATATCATGGCAGACCACCTGTCTAGGATCAACATGATGGATCAAGCAATTGGAGTAAATGATGATTTTCCAAATGCTAATCTAATTGCGGTACAAGCTCAAGGTTGGTATGATGACATCAAGAATTTTATTAAAATTGGATTGTATCCAGAGAAGGCAAGTGCAGTACAAAGAAAGAGACTGCTAATCAAAAGCAGACCTTTTACCTTCATTGAGGGAAAATTATATAGATAGGGAAAAGATAAGAGATTTAGAAAGCGCATGGAAGAAGAAGTCAGAGAAGTCCTTAGATCTGCACATGAAGGAACAAGTGGTGGGCACCTTGCAGGACATATTATGAGCCAGAAAATCCTTGATGTTGGCTTATGGTAGCCTATATTATTCAAAGATGCAGAGGAATGGGGAAAAGCATGTGATGTCTGTCAGAGGTGTGGACGCAAGCCAACAAAGCAGAGGCACAACCACTTGATTATTTCCACTTCTTAGCAACCATTTGAGAAGTGGGGGCTAGATTTTGTAGGGCCCATCTACCCTCCATCGTTTCCAAAGAGATAAAAGTATCTATTCATTGCAAGTGACTATGCAACAAAGTGGGCTGAAGCTATTGCCTCCCGTGATTGCACCGCACAAACTGTTGCTGATTTCATTTATAGTAACATAATTTGTAGATTTGGATGCCCCCTTGAAATTTGTATAGACCAAGGTACTCATTTTGTGAACATGGTCCTACATGAAATGTTTAACAGGTATAAAATTCTACATAGGACCTCTTGTGCCTATTATCCAAGAGTTAATGGACAAGCAAAATCCATCAATAAGGTATTAATTGCCATGTTAAGGAAGGAATGTATGTTACAACCCACTTCTTGGGGCATAGCTTATCAAGGTACTCTATGGGCGTACAGATTAGCCTACAAAGAAGCAATTGGATACTCTCGTTTCCAATTGGTTTATGGGATATTGCCTATTGAACCCTTTGAATTTCTACATGGGTCACCAAAACTAGCATTCATGCAGGGAAAGAAAGAGTGTGGTGTCTATCACTGGCTTGGAGCACTGCACAAAGTGGAAGAGATACGTCTACATGCTGCAAAACAATTGATAGAGACTCAAATGAAGAGGAAGGAGGCACATGATCGAAATCTGTGGAATAATAACTTACAAACAGGCATGTTAGTTCTTCTCCATAGACCTCAAATCCACACACAAGTAAGGGGAAAATGGCTTCCTCACTGGGAAGGACCTTATCGAATTAAGACCATGATGAATTCGAGTGCAGTGGAGTCAGAGACTCTAGAAGGGGAGGTGCTACCACTTGTCAATATATCAAGGCTCAAGGCCTATCATCAACATTACTGAAGCTTTCTGGATCACCTAGAACTTGCAAAATCTGTCCAAGTTGTACGTAACCTTCTCATTCCATTTTGCTCAAGTTTTAGTAGTTTTTATCCCATTTTCATGATTTTTCCTTGCTCTTTATGCAACTTAGAAGTCATTTCACAACCTTTGCATAAGAAAAAAGTTTAGGAAATTTTTGGGAATTTTTAAGGCATTTTTAGAATTTTTTCTAGTATTTTTTCATCTTTTTCAATGCCATTTTCTTGATAAAATGGAAGAATAAAGGAATCTCTCTGTGGTTTTGAGTGAGAAAATGGCCTAGGAATGTTGAGAAATTTTTTGAGAATTTTTCTTGATTTTTTTTTGCAAATTTTTTGAATTTTTTTGGATTTTATTAGTATTTTTTATAGTTTTCAAGGTATTTTTCAAAATCTCTCTCTCTCTCTCTCTCTCTCTCTCTCTCTCTCTCGCTCTCTCTTCCCCCATCCCCCCACCCACCCACCCACGCGCCCATCCACCACCCCCCCCACACCCCCCCCCCCCCCCCGACCCCCCCTCTCACCCACCCACCTGCATTTGGATTGTATTGTACCTATAGAAGCTTCCAGTGTCTCTATCTTTCTTCTTATCTTTCCCCCTTCTTCTACAAACACTCAAATCCCTTTCTGCACAAGAATCCCCCAATAGTTATGTTAACAAAAATGAATGTTCCTAATTCCTATTGGCTTGATGTAGCAGATACAACCACGTACATTATGAATAGGTGTCCAATCTCAGAACTACATGGAGTCACACCTTAAACAAAGCTTGATGTGGTAAGAAACCCAATATTTCATATCTCAAAGTCTTTGGTTGAGTGTGTTATGTTCACATACCTCGAGTTGAGACAGAAGTTATACTCGAAGGTAGATACATATATATTTCTTGGATAGTCTTCAAAGAAAAAGAGTTTTATATGTTATAACCCTAACTCCAAAGAGATTAAGGTGTCTTGAGTTGTAATATTTGATGAGCGTCTACCTTGATGTGGTAGCAAAGATGTGTTATAGGTTGAGGATGCATATGAGGCCAATAGAAGTTCAAGAGCAACAACAAAGCATGGAGATGAGTGGTACAACCACTTCAAGCATGCCACCAAAGCTTGTTCAAGTGAAGATAGTAGTAAGGAAAAGGAAAATGCAATTAATGAAGACCATCGATGGGTAGACATGGACCTACAAGTGATAAATGTTGAGATATCAAGCTCAACATGTGATGATCTAGGATGACACGTATCACTTTTCATTTCTTTGACATGTATAGTGTTCAGGTCGATATATGTCAATGATACTTCATTGAGGTTTACTAGATTTATCTACTGAGAGTGATGGCACATTTTTTTCTTGCCAGCTCACTCATTCGTAGACATTAGGGTTTTCCTTATGTATTGTTCTTTATATGTTGCACTTGTTGTATTATTGTTTTTAGGTCATTCTTGTACATTCCTTTCATATAATAGAAGAAGAAGAACATAATTCTTCCTTGCTTGAATCTGTGTATGTGCTCTTCTTTGATTGTGAGAGTATGTATGTGATCTCTTTTCCTTATCTCCTTCCTCGTGACATGGTATTAGAGCCAGTGTGGCTATAGAGAGCTTATGGAGAAGGCCGACGGTGAAGAGTATGCAAGATTCACAAAAGATCTCAGATTGCTACAAAAATTGGTGCAAAGGTAGAAGGCCTCAAAATATTTTCATGACTTATCCCGTTGGACTCACTCATTTTTGTCGGATTTCTGTTTTGGAGCCATGTCGACCTCCGTTTTTTAGCCCTTTCAAGTGAGACCCACAAAAAAACGAGGTGAGTTTGCAAAATTGTTGCGTCCTGTTCGATATACTCCATATCCAAAATTTCAAGAAAATATGTGTACTGGTGATACACAAAAACTATGTTTTTCTGAGATCAAACTATCACGTCATAGTGCGATAGTGTTCAAGCAAAAGTACTGCTTGTAGTGTCTTTGCAATGTTGTAAATTGCTGCAGAAATGGAAAACGTGGATGGAATGAGCCAATTTATGAGCGATAAGCTCGACAAGAACAACTTCCATGCTTGGAGATTCAGAATGAGGAATTTCTTCATGGGAAAGTCTATTGGAAGCACATCAAAGGAGAAAACAAAAACGCTCCACAGTTACCAGAGAGGAATCAAACTATGGACCAGTTAAGTGCATATGAGGAATGGAATCAAGGAGCACAAAAGGTAATGTATTGGCTATTAGGTAGCATACAAGATAGCATGATTGGGCACATACAAGATGCCAAGACTCTGAAAGAGGCTTGGAACAACTTGATCACATTGTATGAGACCAATACAAAGGCATGAAAATTGGAACTCAAGAACAAGCTACATACATTGGATAAAAAGGGCATGTCGATAAGTGAATACACCTTGAAAAGCAAAAGCATATGTGAGTCACTTGCATCTATTGGGATTAATGTAGATGATGATGATAAGTTGGAAGTGTGCCTTCATGGTTTATGAGCTACATATAAGAAGTTTAGAACATCTATTTAGACGAGGGAAAATATTTTAAATTTTGTTGATCTGGTGTCCATGTTGATTATTGAAGAAAATAATCTTTGTGAGGACTCGAACTCCCAAGGAAAACCTAGTTTTGAGAAGGTATTCTACTTTTGCAGAGGAAGAGGCAGAGGTAGAGGCTTCAAAAGTGGAAGAGGACATAGTAACCAAGACCAAGGTCAACATCAGAATCATGTCAAAGGTAGAGGACACTTTCAAGGCAGGGGGAGCTAAAGAGGCTGCAAAAATTTCTAAAGAAATGATTCAAGTAATGACAATAAAGGATGTTGGAATTGTGGTAAACCTAGACATTTTGAATATGAGTGCAAGTTGAAGAATCATAATAATAGAAGGCAGCAAGAAAACTATGCATCCATAAGTGCAGATGATTCTAAGAACTTGTTCATGGTTCAACATCATATGATGAATATGATGTCTGTTGATGTTTCAAAATTGAATGGAAATGTCTGGTATGTTGATTCAGGTGCTTCAAATCACATGAACAGTCATGCAGAATGGTTTAGTAGTTTGCAAAAATTGCCAGTTCCTGGATATGTTGAAACAGGTGATGACACATCACACCTTATTGAGCATACAAGATACACAGCATTGTCTATGGAGGATAGGAAGGTAAAACATCTTGTTGATGTGTTGCATGTTCCAAATATACCAAAGAATTTGGTTTCTGTTGGACAAATGGTTGACCAAGGATTACAAGTTAGGTTCAGTGTTGATGGATTATATATAGAAGAGAACAAACAGGGTGGACAATTGATTTCCAACGGAAACAAAGTCGATAGGATGCTCACCTTAAATGTGAAAATTCCTAAAATGAATGCAGCCATGTTTGCAAAAGGTGCAAGAGTTATTGTTGATATAGAGATCTGGCATAAACGAATTGTACATGCAAACTTGTAGAGGTTGAAATTGATGGAGTCCAAGGAGATTGTTAATGGACTACCAAATTTCAAAGTTGCAAAAATGCAAAAGGTATGTGCAGCATGTCAATTTGGTAAACATTCAAGAGCATCATTTTTGCATGACAAGCATGTTAGTGAGAATGTGCTAGAAATAGTACATACAAATGTTTTGGGTCCTACATGGGTGGTTGCACGTTCTATGTTACTTTCATTGATGAACATACACGAAAACTATGGGTATATTTCATGAAAGAGAAGAGTGAGGTGTCCACTCACTTCCAGAATTTTAAGGTTATGGTGGAAAAGTAGACAAGAAAGTATATTCAGACGTTAAGGTCTGATGGAGGAGGTGAATACATGTCAAATGAGTTCAACAACTTTCTTAAAAGTCATGGAATTCAATGTCAGTTTTCATGCAGGTACACACCACAATAGAATGGCATTACTGAATACAAAAATAGACATGTTGCAAAAATAGCAAGAGCATTGATGGATAAGAAGAATGTGCCTCATTGTTATTGGGCAAAAGCTGTGCGCACTACTGTATACATCATGAACAGAACTCCTACTGTTGTTGTACATCAAGGTGTTACCGTTAGTGTCCATGTGAAAGACCAAATGGCCACCGGAAACTTCTTTGTATATGTTCTTTAATAAAACATATAGTGGCCTGGTCAGTCACAGACTGTAAGTTTGACCGCATTTGTAAGACCTAAGAAGTTTGTCTTCGTGCTTCCTGTGTACTGTGTTTTCTGCGTATTCTACAAACTCTGTGCGGAGTACTATGTGCGGCCTCAGGAGCTCGGCTTTCTACTCCGAACATATCGTCGTGGAGCTCTCGAGAAGGAGAGCGCACCGTGGTGCATCGCCATTGAAACACTTCACTCGTATCAGAGCAGTTCGAGGCAAAACCTTTGTTCCGTTTGTGCGAGCGAAGCGAGCCCCCCCCAAGCTTTCGACTAAGGCAGCAACCAATGCATAGACCTTGGCATACCTTGTCATCCGAGTCACCAAAGTCACCGTTGGCGCCGTTGGCTGCGCGCGAGGGAGGACCTCAACGATCAAGGAATATAGAGGTTCCCGGTACTTCCCGGGAGGTCACCCATCCCAGTACTGTTCCCCCCAGAGCTCGCTTAACCGTGGCAATCTCTTGCCACTAAGCTACACTCTTGTGGTGTTTGAAGAAGGGGAAAGACTAAGCTTGACATTACCTTGAACAAGTTTTGGTCCCTCAAAGCTTCATTTTTTGCTTTCAAAGCCTATTTCTGAAGCAATTTTGGGGTGTTTTTTGGAGCCATTTCGGAGTACTTTTGCACATAGTTCTCTTCGCACAGGTCCAAGAACATCAAGAAGAGTGTTCCTTGTACTTTTGAGACAATAAATATCAACCTTTGGGGCTGTAGTTTCAGCCACACTCGTAAAACTACAGGTTCCTCAAGGGGTTTTCAGTTTTGGTGGGAGCAGTCGCTACAAATTTATGCAGGTTTTTTAAAGCCTAAAACATCAGAGTTGACAGACACTTGCAGGTGTTATTGGCTAGTTTTTGGAATGTGTACTCAACCTTTTAGTGTCATTTTACTGCATATATTGAGCACATACACACCATGTATGCTTCTGTGGATACCGCTTATGTACGTCCATGCGGTCATTGATATAGCGGTTACGTTCTTTGCATAAAGCCTTTTACGTTTGATAAAGAGGGTCGTGGTGAGGTTTTCTTAACTGGGAGACACCCAAATGTTGGGGTCTCTTCGGTGATGCAGGTGGAAGACTTACCCACCTCGCCATAGGAGATGTATGATAGTTGTTCATAGGTGCTCGATAAGCCTAGTTGGCTTCTATTGGGTAACTGATTATATGCAGTGGAGTTAGTGATTCACTATGCAGGTAGACATGTCAGTACTTGCAGTTTTATGATACTTTGACACTGGTCATATGCTAATTTTGCAGAGGATACTCTAGCAAAATTTTTCCAGATTTCTAGTTTAGTCAACTATACAGTGGTCGATTTACTCCTTGATACACTTATTTATTGGTGTTTGGACTCTTCTAGCTCCATTATCATTCTATTCAGTTCTGTACGATCATGGCATCAGAGGTCTCAGGCACATCCGGTGGATCAGGGTCTAGTGCTAGTGTTCCGAGGAGGAGCTATAACTTGCAGGGCAAAGACCATTTTGAGATCCGAAAATTTGATGGCACAAACTTTGCTCTATGGAAGAATCAGATTAAAGATGTGCTGATTCAAAGGAGGCAATGGAAGCCAGTAAATGGGATTTCAAAGAAGCCTGGTGACATGGATGAAGATGATTGGGATGAGTTAGATGCAATGGCCAGGTCTACCATTTGCTTGCATTTGGCAGATAATGTTTACTTTACAGTATTAGACTTTGAAAGTGCAGAGGAGCTTTGGAAGAAGTTATGCAATACATATGAAAAAGAGACGGCATCAAATAAAGTGTATCTGATGAGAAAATTATATGACCTTCGTATGATGGACACAGATAGTGTTGCTGCTCATCTAAATGAGTTTGATGCTATATTCTCCCAGTTACAGGCTCAGAAAATGGATATGGATAATGAAATGAAAGCAGTATTGTTGTTATGCACCCTGCCATCATCATGGGATACATTTTGCACAGCTATTAGCAACAGTGCACCTGGTGGTAAACTTGTCTATGATGACATATGTGGAGCACTCTTGAGTGAGGAGATTCGTAGAAAATCTATGGTTGGCACTCAAAGTGGAGATGCATATAATGTTCGTGATTCTTACCAAGGAAAGAATCAACAACGTGGCAGGAGCAAGAACAAGGAAAAGAATGGTCAACGGAATAAGAGTAGAAGTAAATCAAGGAAGAGGGATATCGAATGCCATTTTTGTCATAAGAAAGGACACATGAAGAAAGACTGTTATGCATTAAAGAATGCTAAAGGTAAAGGACAGAATGTTGATGGGCATGTTAAACAGTTACTTGCACCATCTACTTCGACTGTGAAGATTGAAGAAATTAATGCTATTTCTGATGATGCTGATGTGTTGACACTTGATAGTATTGTGCCATCTGAGGCACTTATGGCTGATTCTCTTTCCCACACCTGGCTGCTAGATTCTGGTGCTTCTTTCCATGTGACACCACATAGAGAATGGTTCTCTAATTATGCAGCAAAGTCTCTTGGTACCGTGAGACTTGGTGACTCTTACCAGTGTGATGTTGTGGGGATTGGAGATGTGGTTGTGCAGTTCATTGATGGTTCAAAATTTACTATGCATAATGTACGCCATGTACCTCAGTTATCATGCAGTTTGATGTCAGTTGGTCAACTTGATGACCTTGGTTACAAGGTGGTCTTCTATGCTTAGTCCTTTCGTATATCAAAGGGCAATATGGTTATCGCAAAAGGAAGCAAAGTTGGCTCACTTTATCCTTTATTTGTATCACAGAACGAACACTTGTTAGCTGTTACTCAACAGCCTATGGCTTGTATTTGGCATGGTTGTTTGGGCCATATATCTCGTAATGGAATGGAAAATCTTTCTCGTTCTGGCTACTTACCTGTGTTATCTTTCTCTCATTTTTCATTTTGTGAGCATTGTCAATATGGAAAGCAAACCAGAAATGTGCATAGAATGCACATTGAATCTTCAATTCAGTCTTTAGATCTCGTTCATACATATGTGTGTGGTCCTATGCCCACTAGGTCCTTAGGTGGTTCTCTTTACTTTGTCACTTTCATAGATGATGCTACTAGGAGGGATTCGTAGAGAGTTTACAGCTCCTTATACCCTAGTACAGAATGGTGTAGCTGAGAGGATGAATAGAACTATTCAAGATAGAGTAGTCTCTATGTTGCATCATGCAAACCTCTCACAAGGTTTTTGGGCAGAAGCAGTATTGATTGTAGTTCATGTGATTAACCTTTCACCTAGTACTACCAAAGGTCTGAAAGTGGCACAAGAGTTATGGACAGGGAAACCACCATATTATGATCATCTTCGAGTTTTTGGGTGTGAAGCATATGTTCATATACCCAAGAATCTTAGACAAAAGTTGGACCATAAGTCAAAGAAATGCATTTTTCTTGGATATGGTCGAGAAGGACAATTTGGATATCGCTTATGGGATCCTGAAACACGGTCAGTGATCAGAAGTAGTGATGTCATTTTTAATGAGTCGAAGATGCATAAACAACCCATTAAGGAGGTTGAAGTGAGAAGAGTGGTGTTTGAGAATAGTAGTCATCCGGTTAGTATGCATAAAAATGCTACACATAGGGATGTTCAAGAGAATGTCCATTCAGATCAATCTGCACATGTTCCTGTTCAACAACCATTGAGACGTTCTGCACGTGTCTCATATCCACCTGATAGATATGTTCCAAGTTTAGATTTTGTTATGCTAACAGATGCCGGTGAGCCTTCTTGCTACAAAGAGGCTATGCAGACAGAGGATCATGTCAAGTGGGAGCGTGCCATGAAGAGTGAGTTGGATTCTATTCACAAGAATGGTACTTGGGACTTAGTACCTTTGCCAAAGGGCAGAAAAGCTTTACCATGTAAATGGGTATATAAGCTGAAATTCACATCAGATAGTGCTTCTCCAAAATATAAAGCACGACTTGTTGCAAAGGGTTTTAAGCAACAACATGGTGTTGATTTTGAGGAAATCTTCTCTCCAGTGGTCAAGATGACTACTTTGCGCATGTTGCTTGGATTCGTTGCAATGGAGGACTTAGAGCTAGTCCAAATGGATGTGAAAACAGCTTTCTTGCATGGAGATCTTACAGATGAGATCTATATGGAACAACCAGAGGGTTATGTAGTTCCTGGCAAGGAAATTCTAGTTTGTAAGCTCAAGAAGAGCTTGTATGGACTTAAAGAGTCTCCTAGACAATGGTACCAAAAGTTTGATGCTTTTATAAAGTCCCAAGGCTATTCTCGGAGCAATGAGGATCATTGTCTCTACACAAAGAGATGTTCTGATGGCAGCTTGATATGCTTGATACTTTACGTTGATGATATGTTGATTGCTGGGAAGTCTTCTTATGATTTGTCACTTCTCAAAAAGAAGTTGAGTCAGACATTTGATATGAAGGATTTGGGGGATGCCAAACATATTCTTGGCATGCGCATTACTCGTGATAGGAGTAAAAGATGCATATACTTGTCTCAAAGTGAGTACATATCCAAAGTACTTCACCGATTCAATATGCAGGGTGGAAAGGCATTGAGTACACCTTTACCCACATATGTGAAATTGAGCAAGGATGACTGCCCCAAATCGGATGAGGAAAAGGAATTCATGACCAAAATTCCTTATCAGTCTATTGTTGGTAGTCTCATGTATGCTATGGTAGCTACGAGACCAGACATTGCATTTGCAGTGGGAGTTGTGAGCAAATATATGTCTAATCCTGGCAAGAAACATTGGGAAGCGGTCAAAATGATTTTGAGATATCTGAGTGGCACTAAGGACAAGTGTCTATGCTTAGGTAGAGGGAAAGCATCCATTATTGGTTACACAGATTCTGACTATGTTGGTTGTGTAGACAATCGTAAGTCTACATCAGGGTATATTTTTCATTTTGCTGGAGGTGCTATCTCTTGGAGATCTCGTCTTCGAGAATGTACAGCTGTTTCCACCACAGAAGCAGAGTATGTTGCAGCAAGTGAGGCATGTAAGGAAGCATTGTGGCTTTCTCGTCTTGCTTGTGATATGGGTTTACCTCAGCATGTACCTCACTTGCTCAGTGATAGTCAGAGTGCCATTTCTTTGGCTAAGAATCCGGTCTATCATGCAAAGACCAAGCACATTGAGGTGAGGTATCACTTCATTAGAGATTGCTTAGCCACTGAGAGCATTATTCTTGAGAAGGTTCACACTCGAGATAATGTTGCAGATGCTTTGACTAAAGCTCTACCACAGGATAGCTTTCGACACTGTTGTCACTTGATGGGGGTTACTTGATTCTTGATCTTACACAGTCACTTGTATACTGTGTAACATGCCCATCAGGTGGGAGGTATAGTTTGTATACTTACACTCAGGTATTCTTTATCATTCATTAATTTTTCTCCCATAGTTACTCTGGCCATATTGGCCTTTAGTGGGAGATTGTTACCGTTAGTGTCCATGTGAAAGGCCAAATGGCCACCGGACACTTCTTTGTATATGTTCTTTAATAAAACATATAGTGGCCTGGTCAGTCACAGACTGTAAGTTCAACCGCATTTGTAAGACCTAAGAAGTCTGTCTTCATGCTTCCTGTGTACTGTGTTTTCTGCGTATTCTATAGCCTCTGTGCGGAGTATTGTTTGCAGCCTCAGGAGCTCGGCTTTCTACTCCGAACATATCGTCGTGGAGCTCTCGAGAAGGAGAGCGCACTGTGGTGCATCGCCATTGAAACACTTCACAAGGTACACCTAAAGAGAAGTTCACATGTAAAAAGCCAAACTTATCACATATGAAAGTTTTTGGTTGTATTGCATATGTAAATATTCCAAATGAGTTGAGGACGAAGTTTGACGCAAAAGTAGAAAAAGGTATCTTCATTGGGTACTCCCTTGAGCAAAAGGGATATAAATGTTATAACCCACTCACACGACATGTGAAGGTAAGCAGAGATGTGGTATTTGATGAAATATCAAGCTTCTATGCAGATGCCAAAGGAGGATTGAATCTTGAACCAAATGATAAAGAAAATCTTGAAAAATCAAGTGTAAAATCTCAAGTTTTGAGTGGACCAAATGCATCACCAAGAAATAGTTAGAACTCAAATCCATGGAGTGGAAAATTGTGTGGAAGTTTCAGTCAAACAAATTCATCAAATACATCTAATAAAGGTAAAGAAGAGCTTTTTGTTGGTGGTAAAACATCGAGAGGTTTTACAGACATTGTTAACTATATTTATGGTTGATCTTTTGCACTAACATGTCTTCATGGTGTATGATAGATAGTGGATTGTAGGTATTTTGAAAGGGAAGGACGGGGGTCATTGACAACAAACTCTAGTCAAAGGAGCATGAAATGGATTGATTGCAGGATATTGAGGGCATTGTTATTCCAAGTTTGTGTTCAGATGTTTGGGCAAAATGCAGACTAAGGCAATTATGGTGATCGACTAAACAAAAAAAAAAATCTACTACTACAGACCCCACACGGATAATTCAGCTATCCTAGAAACCAAGGGCTTTCCTTTATAAAGGATTCCTATCTGATGAAGAATGGGAGCATCTTAAGAATCTAGCAAATGATAAACTTGAAAAATCCATGGTGGCTTTCTTTCATGACCAATACAATATTCAACTTGGCGGACATAGGGTTGCAACAGTCTTGATGTATCTATCGAATATGGAAAAAGATGGAGAGACTGTGTTTTCTAATGCTCCGGATGATCGAGTAAAGGATGAAACTTGGATGGAGTGTGCCAAAAAGTGGCTTGCGGTGAAGCTTATGAGAGGAGATGCTTTTCTCTTCTTTAGCCTCACTTTAGATGCTGAAATGAATTACATGAGTCTTCATGGGAGCTACCCAATGATTGAGGGAGAAAAATGGTCGGCCACCAAATGGATACATGTCAATTCTTTTGATAAGCCGAACAGAGGGTCAGGCTGTGTGGATCAGAATGTGCAATGTGATATGGGCCAAAGGTGCATATGCAATGCCACAAAAATTGGGGGGTTGGCTGGTACGTATGTCAGAGTCACTATAAAAAAGGAGGGCCACAGTAGTGCTGGAGGGAAGTTCCTTCCTCTGTGTGGTTCCATGACTTTGGTTGAAGAGTCAGGCAGGCGTCCTTTCTCTTTTTTGTTGTCCCTCGGGTCTCCGTGCAGGTCACAAAGCCAGGGGGTGTGCAACCTTAGTTGGGCAACTGCAAAAGATCGGAGGCAGATAATGAGGGAAGGACATGTCCATCGGTTGTTCAGGTATCGAGTGGCAAGATCATTGTCAGAGTAAGCTCTTTGTGGGGGCTTGTCATGTAGAACGATGGAAGCTTTATGGTATAAATGTAATTTTTAACACTGATATCATATCATATGTGCATCATCTACCTGTGACAAATTTATAATTGCCTCTTAAAAAGGTAGAAGTTGTTAATGAGAATTAGTTGTTACATGTGTTTGTGTGAGTATATAAGTGTGTGTGTGGTTGTATGTATGAGAAAGTGCGGTGTGCAAGTGTGTATGAGTGTACATGCCTGTGTGTGTGAAGGGGAACAAGGTTGAAGGTGTGTTTGGATATAGGAGTATGAGAGTATGAGAGAGTGGATTTGTGTGCAAGTGTGTGTGTGAGCACAGGTGTGAGTGTTTGTGCGAGTTTACATGTGGAACCGTGCATGAGGGTGCATATGTGTGTGTAGACATGCATGTGTGAGTAGTTAGTGCATGAGTGAATTGTACCTAAGGATGTGAGAGTAAGTGTCGGAGTCACGTTCTAGTTGGGGTTTTGTGGGTAAGTGAGATTAGGAGGGGGAGAGTAAAGGAGAACCGTGAAGGAGTGGAAGCATATGTGCGAGAGAGGGAGAGAAGAGAACAGAAAAGCCAGTGTAGGGGTGTTTTGACAGGGTGAGGAATTGTACAAACCAATGTGAGGAAAGGAGGAAGCATGAGTGGGAGGTATAAGGGTTAGTGCATGACCAAGAGAAGTGGACTACTCTTGAGTGATTTAGGCAATTCATGAGCATATGTAGTCATCTTTTCCCTTCGGTTTAGGATGCAACATTGTGGTGCGTTTGTCAGGAATAGCTTGGCACATCTCTATAAGAGAGTGCCATAGGTTTGCCTAGTGCTAGAGGTTGGCTGAGCTTGCAGACCTAGGATCTAGTACATGAGCGAGGGGATTTCATCCTCAGAAGGAACTCGAACGCAAAGGGAAGAGAGAGCTGCTCATAGGGCCGAGGCTAGAGAGATGCAAAGATAGAGAGCATACAAAGAATTTTGGAACACTCATAGACAATCTAAGGAAAAGCAGTACTATCAAAGAAGAGTTGCTTCTCAAGTTCCAAGGCTCGAGGGAATCTCGAAACTGAGGGCATTAAATTTTTGGAATCAGAGTGATATAGACATCACACCTTTGTTTGAAATGGCCTAACGGATTCCGGTTCATATGGGGGACTTCCCCAAGTTCTCAGATGCCTGGAATGAGGACTCGGATAGCTTCATTTAGCTATTCAAAGTTACTTATGAAGCCAATGAGGTAGTTGACCAAGGTTAGAGGTTGAGGATTTTTTCGGCTACTCTCCGCGACAAGGTAACCAACTGGTACAGAAACTTGACACCACAAGATCGGGGAACTTATCAGATGCTTAAGGATGCCTTCTTGGCAAAATCTAGAAGAGAGGGTTTCCAGGATCGACTTGCCTAACAAATGGATTATCTGCGACAAGGAGTTAATAAGAGCATCAACAATTATATTCAGAGAATGGAGTCCTTGGTGAGAACGATAGGTGCAAATGCCGCGAATGATGAGACATTGAAGAGGAGATTCATTGCTAGATTGAGAGATCCTACAGTGCAGCAGCATATTAGTCTTACACGACCTGCTACTTTAATAGCTGCTAAAGAACAACCTAGGCTTTGGGAGGAAGTGCAGTTATGCTAGCAAAGGAGGATCGAGCTCCTGTACAAGCCAATGGGAGGACCAGGGAGCGTATCTGTGAAAGATTTGGGCCAAGGAAGTCCTACATTGACCACTTCGGCTTTTGTAGTCACCACTAGCATGCCAAGCGAGGTGAAGCCTATGCTGACCGAGGAATGCATATTGGAGTTGGTCACACAAGTAGTGAAAGACGCCATGTTGGCCCAAGAAACATTACACAATGAAACAAGAGGTGGTCACCAACCCCAATAAGGTATTTAGGTCTAACACATGGTGTGGGAAGTGCCATAGTTATGGTCATCTGGCTTCGAAGTGCCCTACAATCTCGAGAGTATTTGTGGATAGATCGCCACCTAGGATGCTTTGCACCTTTTGCTGTAGGATAAACCATACGGATGACTGATGTTATAACAAGAGGGCTTATGAAGAGCGGACCATGCAATGAAGAAATACGAGTGAACGTTCATATACGGGATTACCTGCTCAAAGTGTCTCGTCTGCACCTCATTGGGAAAATAGACAAGCTTATGGGTATGGATCAATGCATTTTGTGGATACTGACGAGGGCGAGGATGCACGAAAAGAGCCTATTGTGGCAGTGGTCACACAAACGCAAGAGTACGTGAAGAAAAATACGAAAGGCAAAAGTGACAATGCTGGCAAGGAAAAGGTACTTGAGCATGTGGAAGTGGAAAACAAAGTGCGAGGACTTGCTAAACAACAAGGACTTGAAGATGGAGATGAGATCAAGATACTTCCACCAATAACTAAGAAATTTGTGTCGGACACAACTCCATTCCCTGAGAGGCTGAAGGTCCCAAAGGATTGCAAGGAAAGGCAAAGTGCGCAGGAGATTGACATCATAAAATTGTTGGCTGAAACAGAAGTCACGTTGGACATTGGTACATTACTGAGATGTTCCCATTCTTTAATGCATAGCAGTCTTTCTTCATGTGTCATTTCTTATGACAATAATGGCATTTGATATCCCTCTTCCTTGATTTATTTCTACTCTTATTCCATTGACCATTCTTTTCCTTATTCTTGCTCCTGCCATGTTGCTGATTCCAAACATTATATGCATCTCCACTTTGAGTGCCAACCATAGATTTCCTACAAATCTCCTCACTCTAGAGTGCTCCACATATGTCATCATAGACCAGTTTACCACCACGTGCACTATTGCTAATAGTTGTGCAGAACGTATCCCATGTTGATGGCAAGGTGCATAGCAACAAGTCTACTTTCATTTCATTATCCACCTCCATTTTCTGAGCCTATAATTGAGAGAATATAGCATCAAAATCATTTAGATGAGCAGCAACACTATCTGTGTCCTTGCAAAGATCATATAACTTTCTCATGAGATACACTTTATTTGATGCCATTTCTTTTTCATGTGTTGCAGAACTTCTTCCAAAGTTTCCCTGCACTTTCACAGTCCAATACTGAGTAAACATTACCTTCTAGGTGCAATTTAATGGTAGACCTAGCCAATTCATCCAAATCATCCCAATCATCTTCATCCATGTCAACAAGATTCTTTGAGATTCCATTTACTGGCTTCCATTGCCTCCTTTGAATCAGCACATCTTTAATCTGATTCTTCCATAGAGCAAAGTTTGTGCCATCAAATTTTTGGATCACAAAACAGCCTTTGCCCTGCAAGTTGTAGCTCCTCTTGGTAACACTGGCACTAGACTTGGTCGCTGCCTTGGAGAATGCCATTGGTGGGCAGGTGGGTGCTCGCATCGCTCACACAAAAGGAACAAAGCTTTTGCATCCGAATGCTCTAATATGAGTGAAGTATTTGAATGGCAATGCACCATAGTGCACTCTCTTTCTCAAGAGCTTCAAAACGATACCCTCGAAATAGAAAACCGAGTTCTAGACACCACACACAATGCTCCGCATAGAGACTGTAGAATACATAGGAAACACACAGTACAAAGACGAAGAACACATATTGCTTAGGTCATGCAAATGTGATCGAACCTCTTGTTCATAGCTGACCAGACCACTATATGTTTCATTAAAGAACATATACAAAAGTGTCCGACGGCCATTTGGCCTTTAACATGGACATTAACGATAACATACTTCAAGGTGAAAATAGAAGTGACATGTTTGTATTGTCCAAAATTAGTCATGCTACTATTTCTAGGTCCACTACACCTACAGAGAACATGAAGTTATGGCATCTTAATTTGGCCATATCAGTTAGACAACTCTCAAGCATATCAAAGATCTAGATATGGTAGAGATTTTCCCTCCTTTTGCTTTACCAGATGATGCAAAGTCATAGATATTTAGTATTGGAGGAAATAAATATCTATTTTATGCTTCCATTATTATTCAAGGACCAAGGAGCGAGCAAAAAAGGTTGGACTTCTCATCATCATGTAGACCCAATACATTCAATGTGTTTGATTCAAGTATTTCTCATGAACCAAAAGAATTGTGGATTTTTGCACTAGAGTCGTTCACACCTAATATAGGGCTCAATTCCCACTTCTAAGACATGGGAATCTCAAAAATGGTATGGGATTTCAATGATGTTTTTATGAAATAATAAAAATAATAATAATAATAACAATAACAACTATTAGTGTGGTGGTAAAATTGCTTGACCTTAGATTCTGACATCCAAGGTTCAAACGTGAAGTGCGGTTGCACCTATTGCCTTTTAAAGTGGAAGGTAATAATAACAATGATGACGATAATAACAACAAGAATAAAAACAATATAACAACAATTGGTGGTGGTAAAACCACTCGAACTTAGATTGTGAGGTCTAGGGTTCAAACGTAAAGTGGAGCAGGACCTAATGCCTCTCAATGTGGCCCAAAAGTGCATGTGTGTGTGTGTGTTACTCGGTCCCTCAAACAGCATAACTGAGAGAGTTGGCCGATGACCAAGCTTTAAAAAAAAAGAGCAATAATAACAATAACAATGACAATATAAAGATTTTTTTTTCTCAAAATTCAGTAAAAAATACATACATCCAAAGGAATCTCTTATCTTCATGGCGTACTTCTGTGGACTTATAAGCGATGCTCCTATGGAGGTTAAGTACATCACGTGCATCTCTTTAAACCCTCATATCACCTGAAAGAGTTCACTTACGCCCAAGATTGGCATTAAGATTGAATGTCCTTGAAAATACTCTAATATACACTTTTGTTGACAACAAATACACTTTTGTTGACAACAAACTAGACTTGCAGGCATTAGTCAAAGTATACTATTCCTGTATTGTCATCAGTGTTGATTTTTGACGGCCATATTGCCCGTTTTGGCCATTTTGGACTGGAAAACAAAGTCACAAATTTTTTTAGACCTTCAAAAATTACACCAAAAATCTAAAATACAACTATTATGTGTAGATAACCTTCGAAATTGAAGGGCATGGCAGACTGTCAAAATACAACACTGATTGTCATTACCAAATGCCTTTCAAACAGTCGCTTTGCGCAATGGAGACAATTTATGATTTGTACACTGATTGTCGTTACCAAATGCCTTTCAAACAGTCGCTTTGCACAATGGAACAATGGAGACAATTTATGATTTGTACACTTGCCTGCATGCGTTTACGTATGCAAGCAAAATAAAAATTAAAATAAGCATCCTGAAATTCCGCCCAAACATCATGCTGCATCGCTCATCTCCCTTTCGGCTCTTAATTGCACCATCTTTTTTTAAGTGTCCACTTTTGGAAACCGGATTCTCTTTTGTTTTTTTCTTTTTTTTTTTTATGGGTACAAGGAAAGTTGAAATGACAATGAAATTGAAATGTCCAGCTGAGCACGAATCGAACCAATCGAACCAGGCCATCAGCCCCACGACGTTCGATGCTATCCGCTACACCAAACCCATTTGGACAATGAATTGAGAGTATAATGAATTGCAAACACACACACCCGACCTCTAAAGGTAGACCGTAGAGGCACCCATCCTTGAGAAATTCAAAATATGTTTTGCCGACTTGAACTCAAAACTTCCTCCCAGAGATTCAAGGCGTCAAACCATTAGGCTCGTCCGGATTCTCTTAGTCTAATTCAGCGTTGAAAAAATAACAAACTCATCAATTCTCTCCATGCTTTCATAGTTCTATCGCTGTTATTAAAATCAACTTTTCCCATTTTCTGATATTGCTACCTCTGTGCCTGATATCAAGTATTCACCGTACAAAAGAAAATGCCAAGGAGATACTAGTTGCCCTAAGAACCGCATGCAAAGGAAACACGCAGGAGGCTTAGCTTATTCCTTCGACACAAAGGAAATGGATTTCTTGACCATCATCAGCAGACGTAAGAACCGCATGCAGGGAAACACGGAGTTATAGCTTATTCCTTCCACAAAAAGGAAATGGATTTTTTTGACGATCATCAGCAGATATAAGTAAGAGATAGGGCGTCAATTTCGAGGAAACCAAAAAAAGGAACTTAAATGTTATGGAGCAGAAAAAAAAATGAGCACATGTAAGGTCCTTATATTGTTTGAATTAGAGAAGGACACGGCACATTTGTGAGGCTTGCACATATACACAGAATAAAAAGAGTAGATATATAATCAAGCATGTTTATGTAATCAAGCTTGTTAGTGCAAAATTAGTGTCCTAGAGGAGTATGATCAAGGCAATGAGGTTCGATAATGAAAGCATGGTAAGCTCTCATGTATATCTGCTTAATTTCTCACTTCGTATAACTACAGCTTCTTCCTTCATATAACTCCTGCTTCTTAATATTTACTTGTCAGGGGAGAGGGCATTCTGCACTTGATCATTACAAGCAGCTATGTTCATCTGAGAGGCCTGGTGTAGAGCTCTCACTGGATAAACGAGTGTTTCCTAGAACTCTGTACAAAACGGCAAATGCCCAATAATCTGAGGAACTCAAAGAATAGATGTTACATGTTTTGAGCTAAGAATGATTTGCAGGGAACCATCTGGCGAGATCCCTGACGAATAGGTATCTGAAGCTGATGTTGTGGGGAGCCCATTCTACGCAGCGGTTGTTCGGCCGCACAGCCACGCAAGCTCTCACCTCCTTTCTCTGCTTCTCTGGTAAACTCTCGCATACCCAGTCGAGCAGGTTCAAGGAGCCCATGGAAGTTTCCTTAGAGAAGGATTCCAGCAGTCTGGGAAGGACAACCTTGCAGTACTCCCTGTGCAGAGTGATATTAGCTCGAAGAAACTCTTTCTTCGCGACCTCGAGCTCCTGGTATACCCCTTTAGCCGTATAGACACGAAGCTGCATGCGCAGAGAAAACTATTTTCATTGCATCACGCTAGCTTGCACGTCATAGCAATGAAAGAGTGCAATGGCGGAAAAAAAATGAATGCCATACCGGTGGGTCTGAATGCCATCCCGAGCAAAGTGCAAAGCAAGCGAGCGGCTCTGGTCTATCCAAGGCATACGCATGCTTATGCAGCGTCCTGAACTTCGATACCGGCGACAGGAGTGCTTGGATCCACTGCAGAATTTCTTTTAGGAAATTGAAGAGGACAGATGAAAAGGGAACAAAGTACAATGCCGAGGAGATCTCTCTCTCTCTCTCTCTCTCTCTCTCTCTCTCTCTCTCTCTCTCTCTCTCTCTCTCTCTCTCTCTCTCTCAGTTAACGCGGTATATGCATAGATAACGCTACTGACGCAGGCTATGGTACATTTTCTTTTTTGAACAACGCATTCCTTGCGAGATTGATGTTTGTGTTTGTTGACAGGACTAATATAGTATAATCATCTTCCATCCTTAGTATCTACCTGTGATGGACGATGCGTTTTGCAGCCAAGAATCGTCGATTCAATGGTGTGAGCGTTCACTGAGTGCAGTCCAATCTTATAAGAAGCCTGACATGCCAAGAACAGCCAGATTTATTATCGTTCCAGAGAGTCAAGAAGACTCTACGCGAATCCAACTGAAACAGCGCATACCTTTTGCAGTAAGGAAATGCGCTTCGTATGGCTCCTCGGGATTCCATACGCCAGATATGCCTGGCATTCTCAAAATGTGAAACAAATAAGCTGAATTAGAAACGGGAATCCCTTCTGTTTCATGAAAAACGCAGGTGCGCTTACATGCATCATGAGAGCATTATAGATATTGAGCCAAAAAGCCAGTTTCTCTTCATGCCTAAAATCTCCAGGATTAATGGCCTCCAGCTGTTGAACGAGGGACCTAGTAAGGTGACAGGAAAGTGAGGTAGTCAACATACACAACGTCACGAAATTATTATTCAATTTTACCTGAAGTTGTGTAGCATCTTTTCTGCGCATTGGAGTCGCTCAACCCCTGTATGAATCCACTGCACGGCTACCATTGATGCGTAAGGAGTAGAAATTTCACCGAGCGTTTCTCCTTGAAAGGTTGACGATGTGGTCATGGAGTCAAAAGAATCCGATTTGTGAGGACTCCATCCATCATTGATAGAGAGATCTCTCGAAGAGAAAGTACTGCCAGAAGAACATGACGGTGACGGGGAGATCGCAGAACCGAGAGTAGATATCGGAGGATCAGCAAGCTTGCAATATATTGCTGACATGCATCGGACAAGTTCCTCAGACAATCTGTTCGAACTATTATTGCTGTCGTGCACGGTTGAAGAAGTTGCATTCTGCATTCGAATAGCAAGATGGACGACACAATCAAGTCTACCGTGAGGACTTAACATAGACCTACGATCCCTGATACAATCCTACAATTGTGAAAGAATTTCGAATATTTGTTGCATACTCACTACTTCCGCTGACATGACCTCACGCCACAACTCGCATGTCGCAGGAGAAGGGAAACCCTTATTTTCCTTCTAGAAACAAGAAGAAAGAGACAGAAGCGTTACTTGATGTTTTCAAGCAAGTTCTGGTTGTGCTTTAGACGGGAGTCCCTGGGCTTACCTTCCTCGGGAAAGAGATAGGCTGTGAAAACGATATAGGAGACTTTGCTTTCCGTGATCCCTTTTCCCCGTACTTGGTATCATTGAAGGAACGGCTACCAGGAGAGAAATTCAATATCCTGGAGACAAGAGAACCACTTTTGGCTCGCGCATTCGGTGAATTTCCCTTGATGGTTTTCGGTGGCGTTGCCAATTGATGTGATAGGGCCATCTGACGTTCCGCATTGCTGTCCTCTCTGTTGAGAACTCCGGAAACCAAGGTTTGCTCCCTCGTTCTCATCTCGAAGGCATCGCGATACATCGACAACAGAAGCTGCTCCAATTGCATCACCTCCAGCTCCAGAAGCGTAATATCCTTGATCAAATTCTGCATACATAATAATATGAATCAAAACGAATAGTTAACGTTTATATTCCACAACATCGAACGAGTTACCCTGTCCGACAATATTCATGGGGCAATTGGAACCTGAGACTCTGAAGGATCCGTTGAATCTTCTGCAATGAACAAAGATGAAGGCCGCGCCAATGCTTCCTCCATGACGCCTTTCGTCGCGCGCTGGCGTTTTAGCATCATTTGTAGACGCTCGACCTGCTCATATTGTAAGGATCATCAGCACAGAAGAACTTGACTATAATAGGCATAGAAAAAAAAATGTTGTTCAAAAAGACGAGTGTCCGAATGAGGATTGAAGAACTAACATCCTGCTTCAGGGAATCGAGCTTATCGTTTCTGATACGCTTCGTTTTATGCAGTAATGTTTCGCTTCCACCCGTCTGATTACAGACACTTAGCAAGTCCTGAAGAAGGAGGGCAAAATTGTTTTTCAGGAAAAATTTTCGCAATTTCGAATATTAACGATTGAATTCGATGTTCTACCTTGTTAACGAAATCTACTGCACGGTCCCAATTCGCGGAAGTAGAAGATTTTCCGTCAGGCGCACTGGAAAACCAGCAGCGGGCATACCATGCACACGATCGAAAGAATCAGTGAAGACTCTTCAAACCTTGTCCATAACTTCAACGCAGAAGCCCTCTTCGAAGGATCAACCAGAACGAACGTACCTGTTTGAGCGCTGATGCTTCACTATGATCGACATTGTGATAAGAATTCCGCCCTCTGCTCTTCTAGAAGAATCTGCATGGGACTCTAAGATGTTGCGCATGGAATGCTGATGCGGTGAGAGAACGCTTTTACCTGGGATTCATGTCTTCTTTCTTGCAAATTTCCTGCAATCAGACAGTGAGAGTGCCGAGACCGGTAAGAACTCCGCCGGCCTGAGGTTATTACTGCTTGCTCAGGTAAAATACACACAGATATACTTTTGAAGGAGAAGAAGTTGCAGAATGGTCATATCGATAACTTTTTTGAAGTTTCAACCCCCAAGTCTTATGGACTGCAAATGTAGCATACTAACACTCATGAACTAGAGGCAGCGGCACGCCAAGTCGTTTACGCAGAAAAGATGACCTTCGACGGTCGTCTATAACTATTACATTGATGAGCCATTGTTCTGCGTCAATACTTGTAACCAATAACGAAGCATTGATGATCTCGTTAATACAAGGAGGACCTGAGAATGCCTGTACAGAAAAGGCAATCTCAAACGCATATTAAGTTATAACGCAATTTGCTGCAATGTCATCAGAATTCAGACGGCCCAGAAAACAGGCGCCGAGTTTACTTCCCGCGTCAGAACGCTTAATTCAGAGATATAAAACCGAAGTCATCGCCGATCTATCCGCTTCATGAACAGAAGCGGGAATGCCTCAAGCTGATGTATAGATTAGTGCAGACTACGGGCGGACGTGAGCAGGTGAGGCGCATAGGTCAATAGATTGATGCCATATAGCATGACTGCGGAGAGGGGCTTCGTTGCCACTATCACAAAATGACGAGAATCTATTCGGTGAGCTTTTTTCTTCATTCCTTAAGTTTATGGTCATGGAGTACCGACCGCCGCGAGCGGCCCTAATTGGCTGCAGTGAACTAGGCACGTCACCGCACGACAAAGGATCTTCCTTTGTGTGCTTCTGGTAGCCCCCACTCCAGCAGGCCACATCTTAGAACTCCACCACGTGCTACGTAACCCCCTCTCTTAGTACTCCTTTTTGCGCCGCACAGCCTGATGTTCTCTCTGCTCACGAACCACAGTACATCATCAGCTCTAGTTCTGAGTCAGAACGCTGTATCAGTTTCCATGATCTAGTTTACATACCGCACGCAGAGAGAGGACATATCAAACTTGACCTTTTTTAGCGCATTTCCGTAAGACTATTTACGCTGGAGCGAACGAAAGTTTTCCATACCATCATCATCCTCAACCTTCCCTGTTTCATGGCACTTGATTAGTTTAATGTCCAATGCCGTGTTCGCCTCCGTGGCAATTGAGGAATTAAGTGGTTCGGACACGCCTAGCTGTTAAACTTCGTGCATAGTCGCTGTACGGAGGTTCCAGAGCAAACCTGTCGATTTAGTCAGGGAGATGCCGCATTCCTGTTTCCCATGGATTTTGTTTCACTTCATCTGTAGATTGTCGCCGTTGTGCGGAGGTATGCAGATCATGTCTGTTGCCGATTGTGCCAGATCGATGCTGTCCCCTTTTTCCATGGACTTTTTAGACGAGGATCCCGACGCGGCAAGTACTTTGTCCATTTCGTAGTATTATATGCATGTAGACGTTTGATCCATACGTTTGCACGCAGAAGGATATGAGGATATTTTAGTAATTTGCTGTTTTAGCGGAGGAGGAAACTTTAACGATGGCCCAAGAAACAGTTTCATGGCTAAGGCGCCATTGCTTCCCTGGAGAAGTAAAACGTAGGACACATGGTTCCTCATAAGCTGGCTTGAATAGCGAAACAGTCCGCGACTCCGCGATTTCAAGCCACATGCATAAATTTCGTCCATCACCCAAGCTCAGGCACTGGAGTGAGAACTCAAGAAACGCGAATTCAGCGCCAAAAGGCTCGAAAGACCTTTTCAAATCAGACAATACCTCGATTTTAGGTTGGATACATAACAATTTTAGCTGTTGTAGACTGTAATGTACATAGCTCAGGCTGTTAAATGGCGGAGCAGATTAGAATTTGCATCCCCAATAAGCTCCTACCTACACTGAAGTTGGACCAGTCCATTGCAGCTCAAGCTCGAAGAACGTAAAATGCTTCTGCGCAGAAGTGCATGATCATGTGAAGCAACAATTGGTCATCGAAATATCGTGAAAACACGGTTCAGCACTGGAGAAACGCGTTCAGCAATGGCCCTTGAAGAACTGCTTCCGAGGGATTAAATTTGGCAGGTAGAATAAAATATCCTTGAGGCGCAAAAGTCCAGTTTGCCAGCTTCCATACGTATATAATATAGTATGCATATAAAAAGCATGCTTATGCAAGAAGATTATCCATATAGTTATCCCTGTCATTTGACAAGAACTCAAAACGAAAGCCTGTTTTGACAGAGAAAATCGCCAGAAACCTGTTTCGACAGGGAGAATGGCCTTGACAAGAGAAACTGCCGTCAAGTGAAGATGTGGATATGGAGACTTGCGGCGTTCACCTTCACTCGCAGAAGAGTTCTATTGAAAAACGCTGACTAGTACTCAGAAGAGTTCTCTGAGGGTTTTCAAGCGATATAAAATTCTTCTGTATACGGTCTAAGAATACACAGTCTCGAGCCCTTCCTTGTACAGTTGCAATTTCAAAGTTAAAGCTTGGAGGAGTAGGCCTCAGCCGAACCTTCATTTAAAAAAAAAAAATACACAGTCTCAACCTAGCCATAGCCATAGGAGCTTGTAGACAGGCAGTGTAGCGGCAAGGGATAAGAATAGCCATAGCCATAGGAGCTTGTAGACAGGCAGTGTAGCGGCAAGGGATAAGAATATTTGGGTTTCACTTGCAATGCTTTGTCTCGTGCACGAAAATCGGAAATGTTACTTGACTTTCTCCAAACTAACGGATCTGTAAAGTCCGCTTTATGGAATGACTCTCGAGAGACACCGATCAAGTTTGATTAAGTTTATCAAGTGAGCAAGAAAGAAAGAAATGCATTCACATCTTAAGTGTCTTTCCCTACCTTTAAATCACACCCAAATGATTGTGAGACTCTTTGTCGATGACATGAATGCCTTCGTGCACAACGATATGAACAGCCTTGAGGTGTTTTGGTGGTGCCTCGACACCTTTTGTGTGGCATCAGGTTCGAAAATCAACCATGCTAAAACTGCTTTTAGAGCAATCAGCGGACCTACACCCCAATTGTTGTTAGATCAAGGGTGTCAAGTTATCCCTAGAGGTCAAGTCTTCCGTCTTCTCGGCATTCCGATGGGATTCCACATCTCAATGGACCAACGATGGAACTGGGTGCTATCCAAGCTGGATAGCAAACTAAATCATTGGAAAGGTATGCAAGTCAACTTGGCAGGGCGTGCTATGGTTGTTAACACATTTATGCTTTCTACAACTATATACTTTATCTCGTGTTGGAGACCGAAGGAGAAAGACTTGGCCAAAGTGGAAAGAATCTGCAGAAACT